>VZRZ01006731.1:336791-370655 GCA_013398175.1 Climacteris rufus | reverse complement strand
CCATCCCATCCCATCCCATCCCATCCCATCCCATCCCATCCCATCCCATGTTGTCCCATCCGTCCCCCACTTTATTTTGGAAGGAAAATATTTCTGACCTCCACCTTACATTTCTGAGGCAGATGTGAGGGAAAAAACCTGGTCTGTACTGTAGAGCTAGGACTGAAATGACTAGGTCATTTAGTCTCCAGCACAGTGGAAGAGAAATAGAATTCAGTAATACTGGTTTGGCCCTTGGATCTGGAAACATATACTTCAGAGCCTAAAATATCTGATGTTGTGTATTTTGAAGAAAATTTCTACTTAATGCTCAAAGATAAGCAGGAAGACAACTCTGATCATTAGTTTGACCCGTGTCTACAAAAGGTGGAGAGAAGGATAGAAAAACCTACAGATTATTTTCAATATTAACTTTCTAGAGTTTCCACATGAAACTGACTGAACTTCAGTGGAAGTGTCAGAGAATTTTAGTTGTAAGTCATGGTGCTGGCCAGAAATGTGTGGCCACTGATGAGGAAGAGGGAAAGAGGGCAAGGAAGAAGATCATCCATCTGTTTGCACTGAGTGAGGTCTCAAACCCTGAAACTCCTGAGAAGTACCTGTATCTCCAGTAGGAAAGTCTCTGTTAGCTCTAAGCCATTTGGGTAAATAACAGGCAGGGCCAAAACAAGAGACAATTTTAAGTTCCTATTGCAGAACTTCCTGTTCTGCAGATCCATAGAATCTGAATAAACTAATTCAGACTCCAGCATTCCTCCATTCCCTAGGCAATCTGCTACTAAACTTAAATGCAACATACACCACCTCACTTGCTTTTGCTTCTGAGGGCAAAAAGGTATCCATGAAATTTGCCAAACAGCTAATCTAAGCTACGTGCCAATGCAGTGTGACTATCTAAACAGAGATGGAGTTGCACCACAGAGTGCTTTCCTTCCACTTTGGCACAGGATCATTAGTGAGTAAAGCTTCTATCACTGCTCAGGACATGTGTGATTTGCAACAGTGCTGAACTGTTAAGACTTCAACGTTTAGAACAGAAATATACAGAAGCATTAATAGGTATGCTGGAGGTTTAAAACCAATACTGCACATGGTTTTCATGAAGATGGGGAAGTAAGAAAGCCTATTAGTTTGCTTTTATAAAATAAACTATTATTTGTTTCAGAACAATGTAATTGAACTGAATATTTCAGGTAAAGAACCCAAACACTAAAACATCTGGAGACAGTCTGAAAGTTTCTCCCACATTACTATAGTCAAGCCATAATCATAAATATTTCCTGCTACTTAAAAAGATAATATTTTAGCTGGCTGCAATCAGTTACAGCAGCTTTTGTGTTTCATCACAAAGGAAATTTTTTTTTTAAATTCTGGAAGGATTCTAAGCAAATAAAAAGTATGTCATGGGCTTGAATCAGGGAGGGGGAGAAAGAAAAACATTTATTCTACTCATACTACTTCACCATACCATAGTTCTTAGTAGTTCTTAAAAAACTCCCTATTTTCATAGAATTTTATACCTGTTGCAGTGATATGTTCTTACATTTAGAAATGGAAATTTTTTCAAAAAATTATCACTTTTAAAAAGAATTAATGGCTGTCCAAACATCAGTGGCTAAACAGTGCTAGACACTCTGTGAGTTGATAATCAATCAGTTCAACATTTTCTACTATGTTAGTTTTTCTATGACTTAATGACTGATTCTCCTTCTCACAGAATGACTTTGAACAAGTGGGAAGTAAAATCTTTATATAATAGCATGTAAACATAGCCTATGATTTTAGTCTCAAGGTCAGATTCCTAGAATACATGTCAGGCCATTTCCTAGAAAACTATGCAGTGCTTGCCATAACTGAAGTGCTGTCATATTTTGTGTACTCCAAATTCCAATCAATCAATCAATTATTTTCTGTTTTTGAGAACTATGTGATCTAAACCCATACTATACTAGGAATTACATGTGTCACTGGTGTGTGAGACTGCACCAGACACTGTGTGGGTATTTTATTGTATTTGGCCACACAAGGTGAATAGATAATATTTTTTTATTTCTCCCCTTACTCCCTCTGTTCAAATTTTTAAGCTGCTCTGCTTGAATGTATATACTAATCACTATAATGGAACATCTGAAAATAGCATACATTTTAAGATAAAAATGCATAAAGCTTGAACTGGGCAAAGTCCCCTTAAACTGTAGCTAATTTTCCCTTGCTGAAGATTCCATATCATTTCCAAAGACACCTAACAGATTCCTGGCATACCACCTCAGGTCAGCAGCAAAGTCCCTATTTCAATAGAAATGGCTCAGATGCTGTTCAAGTATTTAGGGTGTATCCATATCATACTGGTTTATACCCTCTTGTGTGCTGGAACTTTAGTTCTTCAGTATTGCAGCACATGTACAAGTTTGCACCAGGATTCTCTTCTGAAAGTATGCACTTGTTTTGATGGAGAACTACAGAATCATAGAATAGTTTGGTTTGGAAGGGACCTGAGAGATCATCTAGTTCCAATCCCTCTCCCATAGGCAGGGACACCTTTCACTAGACCAGGTTGCTAAAAGTCCCATCCTAGGACTTGAAACTGGCCTTGAACACTTTGAGGAATGGGACATCCACAGCTTTTCTGGGCAACTTATTCTAATGTCTCACCACCCTCACAGTAGAGAATTTCTTCCTTACATCTCATCTAAACCTGCCCTCCATCACTTTGAAGCCATTCCCCCTTGTCCTATCACTACATGCCCTTGTAAAAAGTCCTTCTCCAGCTCTCTGGCAGGTCCCTTTAGGTCTCTCTGACATATCCCCACAGCCCTCTCTCCTCCAGGTTGAACACACTCAATTCTCTCAGCCTGTCTTCATAGGACTGGTGCTCCAACCCTCTCGGTCATCTTTGTGGCTCTCCCCTGAACTCCCTGCAGGCTGATGTCCTTCTTATGCTGGGGGCCTTGCAGCTGAATGCAGAACTCCAGGTGAAGTGTCATGAGAGCAGAGTAGACAGGGAGAATCCCATCTTCTGACCTGCTGGCCACCTCTCTTTTGATGCAGCCCAGGATATGACTGGACTTCTGGGCTGCAAGTGCACATTTGTTGGGTCATGTTCATCTTCTTCCAAGAGTGGGATTTGATGATCCTTGTGGGTCTCTTCCAACTCAGGATATTCTCTGTTTCTCTGATTCTCGTCAAGCAACAGCCCCAAGTCCTTCTCCTCAGGGCTGCTCTCAGTCCAATCTCTGTCCAGTCTGTACTTGTGCTTGGGATTGCCCTGATCCAGGAAGCTGCACTTGGCCTTGCTGAACTTCATGCACCCACCACTCCAGGCTGTCAAGGTCCATCTGGATGCTATCTATCCCTTCCCTCCAGAACACCACACAGCTTTGTGTCATTGGCACAAATACTGAGGGTGCACTCAATCCTGGTCTCCATGTCACCAGCAAAGACATTAAACAGCACCAGTCCAAACACCAACCCCTGAGGAGTGTCACTTGTTATGCCTTCATTTGGACACTGAGCCGTTGCCCACAACTCTCTGAGTGTGAACATCTGGCCAATACCTTATCCCTCAGTGGTCTATTTGTCAAATGAAATCTCCTCACAGACCAGAAGCAAGATCAAAGTCCTCTATCAGGACATGAACTTCCCGCTCTTCCAGCCCACCTCAGTCTTTCAAGAGCTTCCTCAAATGCCTCGCATGTCCTCCCATGTCCTACAGCTCAAACTTGGCATTGTGCTGCCAAAAATGTACCTCAAGCAGGCTGCAAAGTCTCTTTTTCATGAACACAGTAATGGATAAAGATACCAGCACAGTACCAGCACCGGGAGCAATCTGTGTATGTAAGAGTGATTGGTTGGGAGTGGAGCACACACCAGACAGTCTCATGGGACTGGGGCACTAAAGACAACACTATGGCAGGATCACACCATGACTGCTAATGCACAGTGTCAGTGCCATTCAGTTGCCTCCAAAGCATGGAGACATGTACAGACTGAATCTGAACCCAAGCATATGATTTGTTCCAATGAACAACATAACTAACAGGGACTCCAGCCTTATAGCACTCAATGCAGGCAGCTCTCCCCAGTATTCTGGAGAGGAAAGGGATACCTGTGAGAGTAGCAGCACAGCTGTCAGGTCACTAGTCAAGATGGAGATACACACACTTTAAAGAGGAACTGAATCCTTACTATCTAATCCTATTTTCAGTAGCTATTCTTCTATAAGTTTGGAAACTAAGAGGAGGAAAGATATGAGCATGGAATTTAAATTGAAGTCTAGGTGTGTCTTATGGAAAAAAAATGTACTTAGACATAAAGGATAAGAGATTTAAGAAATCTTAAGACTCCTTTGTACTTACTATATCTTTCATTTTTCATTTTGTGCTGGATGTGGAGTCCTCTTGTAGTGCTTAGGGAACTGATTAAGTTTAGTAAGTGTGCTGAGTAACATACCTCTCAGCTCAGGCCCAGCTTCCATGGTACTGCACAAGACTATACTAAAAGTATGAGAGCTGTTGCAGAGTTTATGCTCAAGTAATATAGTGGGGAAAAATATCAAGTTGGAATGGAAATTTGAAGGAGTAACACTTTCTTAAAAAAGTTTCCTTATAAACCTACTGAGACATATAAACTATGATAAGGAAAGTAACTTCTAAAGTGCTTAATTTGTAAGATTAAAAAATGAGATATTTTAGAAGCCAGTTAAATCTGCTTCCAATGGAAGAGAAAAACAATTAAAAATCCAGAATCTACACAGAAACAGCATTTCTTAAGATACACATGTACAAGATATTGATTTATGAGATGAAAATGAAAGGCCTATGTAGAAGTTATATGCATCTCTCCCTCCTGCACACTTTTTTATTGCATCTTACAATCAGACAGAATTGATTGGTAGACTAACAGAGCCTACCTTGTCTACACTTCCAACTTTCTTTGTATAAAACACACCCACCACCAGCTCTCATAATCCACTAACCATCATATTCTCATGAATGTTATGCATTAAGGGATTAAGGTGTGAGAAAATTTTACCTTTCAGCCACAGAAAATAAGTCACCTTAAATAGTAAAAATTTCACTTCCATTCCTTAGATATACAGTTAATACCTCAATTCCAGCTTCATAATTTCAGAGATGTCTTCAATTTTCTTTTCTTCCACTTGTAGTTCCTTAATAGCATCTAGGAGTATCTGTTGATCTCCAGGATTTTTAATTCCAATCTAAATTTAAAGAATAATTTCAAGTATGATTTACTTTTAAACTTACCAGACATAACAGTACAATGACAAATATTGCACAAGCTTCTAGTTATTAAGATTCTAAGTTATTGCAACCAACTACAAAGTATGTAACAAAGGAAAAAATAAAACCACAGAAAATATTCAAAAACACAGAACAAAATTATAAGAGATGAGGAACTGCCAACCTGAAATTGCACAAGATACTCAAAATCTGATTAGAGTTTCTTAAAAAAAAAAAAAATAGCAGTTCAGCTAAGTACCCCTATTTTGTTAGGATGTTAGGCTTTCCATTTCACAATCATCTGAGTCATCTGTGAAGCAAGAGAATGAATCACTATGATGGTGATATAGCATTAAGTCAAAAAGGAGTGGAAACTATCAAACCAGCATCAAATGGAGAATTTTACAGGAAGAGTTCTTTTTTAACTGAAGCAAAGCACAATTTTCTTCAAAAGATATATATACTATGTAACAGATTCTCTAACTGATGCCTGGAACAGAAAACACTGGCAGCTGTGCTATCCACCCAGTGTCTCAGATTAAATTTTCAGTTATATTTAAATCCTAGGCTTAGAGGGTTTTTGCAGAATACTTAAAGAAAAAGAATAGTTCATTTGTTAAAAATGAAATGTTTCTGTGGCACATTCAATACTTTTCCTTGCTGATCTGACAGGCTGCTGGGCAACACAGGACTCCTGGTGTTAGCAGCCCTAGGATGCTTCTTCACACAAGTGAAAAACCTCAATGCCCACTCCAAGTATAACTTTGTCCCTTACACCAGCTGAGTACCTGACTCAACAGGAGCAGACCACTCTGGAATCTGAGGCTGCAAAGATCCCAGAGTTTCCAAAGCTAGGTTAATGGCACTCTCACTGATACTCTAGGACCTCAAGTTACCTCCTGCAGTCTCAGAAATCTGTAGGATGTTAGTGTTTGCAGTCTCCCAGATTTCTGTCAGAAAGAATTTTGAATGAACAGCTGATAACACACATCAGATCAAAACTCTAGGGAAGAGATGGTGCCTAGTGAAATGCTTACTTTTTTTTCTGAAACTATTGTTTCTGATACCCAGTGTTCATTGTGACTGCACAAAACCGTCCTCCAGGTGCTCCACCAATTACAGGTAACCAATAACCATGGGCTCACAAGTGCACCTTTAAACATTTCAAAGCCACATTAAGCTTACAGACAAGTAAGATCTTCAGTAATGCAAAATCCCAACAAGAGTAATTGGAAAGTTAAGTACAGGTGTTAAGGACTTTTGAGTTTCTAATAGGTTTCCATTGGTACCTGAATAAATTGCACTGAAGTCTTTTTAGCAAATATCACTAGCAGCGTTAAGATAGAAAGATCTGGCTTTCCTAGAAATAATCTGCTTCACTTATGTTGAGCTCCAAGTTTGCTCAATTCCTTAGTTCTCAGGCTTGCCTTGTGGAGCCCTATCTGGTATGAACTAATGTTTTCCTAAGGCTTACAAAGCATTACAGCGGTAATTTAATCATGAATAAGTAACCTGATTTATACAATAGCAGTTATCCCTGAGTATTAAAACTATCTTGCTTAAAGCAGGAACTATTGTGAAGATTGCCTTTGCTTTTGACTCCACCTTCTCATTCCTGAAACCAGTAAATCAGGATGCAGCTTTCTGACCAGCATATCAGGAAGACGTTGTACTTTGTTCCCCTATAAATAAAACATCATTTTGTTCTTCTGCAAATGGATCACTGACTGAGCACCACCACACCTTGAAAATATGCTTCAGGAAGTAAAGAATGTGATAAATGTCAGTACAGATAAAGACTTCCACCACCACAGTAATGCTGCATTTAGAGGTAAAAGGTGCAGAACTTAGAGACAGAAGGCTGACAGACCAGTCCAAACTACGTCCCAATTTCTAGAACATCTCTGCAGAAGATGAGGATGACCCAGAACCTGACTGTTCATGCAGTAATGAATGCATGGAACAACCACAGTGCAATAAACCCTTCTTTATGGATAAGTAAATTTTTAAGTTGGTGTTGGTTCAATTGTGCTCTGCAGGTCAAATTATGCAAACATTATTGTGAAGTGGCCATGTGTAAGAATATACAAGTGTTGTACAAGAACTTGCTTATATGTCTGAAACAGATATAACTAAAACTATGCACACTTTCAATTTTAGCCAGATCAACCCTAAGAACATCTATTTTATTCTTTATTTAAAAACATACCAAGCAGCCCCTGAAAATCCAAGCCCCAAGCTCACACGCCAGCATGAACATGCCAAGAGGTGAGTAAGATTTCCTCAACACATGAAAGAAGATATACTGCACAGATAAAACCAGGGAAGCTTTGCATGAACTCTTACATCCTTGCCACCTTGTCCAAGTGGCCACCAATTTTAGTAATTTTAACCTGACACATTTCTGTCATTCTGTCTGATTTTTGCAGGGAGCAGGGGCAGAGGAATGAGTCCTGGAACTATGATATGGAAGCACATAGACCAGATAATTATCTAATTACGTAGTTAAATTTCTGGATTATACTTTGACTTTTGATGTGTCAACATTATACATTCTCAAATCCAGAACAGGATGCCAATTTCTCTTATTCTAAACTAAATAAAATGTAAGAAAAAAACCTTTTTAGTCCTAAATGCATCCAGAAGCAAAATTTCTTCTGTTGCTATCTTATGAGAGAAACGCTGAAAAAAAATAAAAAATCTGAGTGTCATAAGTAGTGCAGACAAAAACCTCCAAATGTTGAATAGACATGTCCTAGTATACTGAACAGATTTGTCTCAGAATGGAACAGTTTATAAGCTTAAGGAATGCAAAGATTTCAGCTTGAAAGACTCATTGTTTAGGCTCTGTTGTAGAATACAGATAAAGATAGCTACAGAGCAAATATCTTTCTGATATTGTTTGATGGAGGAAAGCATATCATGTTAATGACAGGATTTCTCCCCAGTTCTCTGGATACAAAGCAGCTTGGTTCAGAGGCATCCATCAGAGGTCATCATTAATCTTTGTAGTAATAAGATCCAGGCTCTTTAAAACAGCTGTCTGTTAGCTGAAAGTCTGCCATCACAGTAAAAACTTTCAGCTCTGGAGTTACAAGGAAACAGATTAGATTTGTTCTATCAGCAGTGTGGGGAGAAACTGTTAGCAGAGCTCTAAACCCAGACTGCATCAAGAATTTAGGATAACTTATGAAGTGCTAATAAGCCAGTAGTGTTACATCATTTTTTAACTTCTCAGCTGAAGACTCACTAGTTATGTCCATGCACAAAGCAAGACTTATTTTCCAGGAACTGTTTCCTGCTGTTAAAAAGAGACAAAGCAAATCAATTTTTACAGCTATTATCTTCCTGTGTAGAAGCAGCTGATCCATGTAGCTATTTCAGTTTGTTCAAAGCTTTGTTTGCTTTTTTAATAGGGAGTTTCAAACATTTTAGAACACTGAAGCAGAAGCTATCATTGTAAGTGAAATTACACCTCTTTGGAGAAGGAACCATGAAGCTTAGCCATTCACTAAAGTCCACAATTCTCTCCCCTTCCCCCAGTGTGTCCTGGACAAAAACAAGCAATGACTACAATACCAAAGCAGGTGATCAATATGAACATACACTCAGACAGATTTACAGTTAATACAATCATGACCAGCACAGCAGCTCACACAGGAATGAGAAGAAGTCCACAAGAATCTCCTTAAAGGTAGGGGCTTTAGAGTTCTGAAAATCCCACACCAGGATGCTGTCCAATGTTCCTGAGGCTTCAGAAAAGCAGTAACATCAGAACACACTGACATGCCCTATAATATTTAATCCCAGATGAACTCTTACAAATCTCTTCATTGACAAAGCTCCCTCTCTGAGCACCCCCGAGAATACAGAATTACTTGTGAGTTCTGTCAGAACAATTAAACTCTCCTTAGTTACAAAACAAAACATCCTTGTTGACATCCACTCTTAAGGTATAAACCACTGGTGCCAGCAGCTAGAACCCATGCCTCCTTGGCACCAGGATAAGGAGAAAAAAAGCTGATGCTAAGGACACCTCTAGCAGCAGTAAGGGAGAAGTCTCAAAGTGGCTGTTTTTATGAGGCATCTTTGGAATCCCAGACCAGGTACAGAGTGCTCAGAAGAACCCTGTAGCCTGAAGTACTTGCACTGTTCCAAGGAGACTCCTATAACCAGATTTTATTATAGCATCCTCCTGTAAGCACAAGAAGTCTTTCATTTCCCACAGGAAAAATTCCAGCAAAGACTAAGAAAATGCAACCACCTTATCTCAACTGAGAACTGAATCCTTGTAATAATGCACCACTTAGTCAAAAGACCAACCTTCACAAATGGCAAAAGACCAACCTTTACAGCTGCTGAAAACTCTAAGATACAAAAATCTTCTCCCTCTCTTTCTTCTTTTCCCCCCCACCGGGTAAAGTTTTACAAATCTGAGTGGGGATATGAGATTCTACAATATAAGCAATTCTAATGTAAGAGAGCTCTTCTTTCTCCAGCAAAAAACAACCACCTTACAAAGGAGAACCACATTTAAAGCAGTTGTTTAGTATTATCTACTGCTAATCCTAGCATTGATTTCCCTTCTGGCAAATCATAACTAAAATTAAAACAGTAACAACTAAAATTTAAACCAGAACTGTTTCTTGCTCACTCCTGATCACTCATTGACCTGTGAGATGACATACTTCAGAAAAAGTCTGTCCATATTCACATCAAAATCCAAGAAGTTGCAGAAAATGCTGAAAGAATTCTTGCAAAGCTAGACATTTATAAGAAAAAGTTAAAACATTAGTTTTAGAAGGAGGAGAAAAATAAAGTTAGTTCTAAAGCAGTAAACTGACCTGTATTAAGTCATCTTTTTGCATGTTCAGAAGTTGTCTTAAAGCTATATCTTGTTCCTGTATAAAACAAAGGGGTTTCTGTAATCAAAAAGAATTCCAGAAGAAAACGGTTTTAACTCGATTTTCTTTCTTGTTGTACTTCAGTTTTCAGGAGCAAAACCAGCTACAAACACCATTATGGAAGCAATGAAAGATCTGCCTATTAATCACAACATCAAATGTTGTGACTAATGCACATAACCAAGAAATCCAATTTAATCCATTGCAGTTTAACTTCCCATTTTATATATAAATTTCTGTTTTAGAAATGTATTTGAGGTAATATCTTAGTAGTGATATAACTTCTTTATTATGCAGGAGGTGCCTTTTGTTTTCATGGATTACTTCAAAGAATTACCTTCAATAATCCTCTAATGTGTTCTAGACCAAGACCATGTAAAAACACTTCCACGTCATCGAAAGTTGAATAGGAACTGTAATTAATGAGATTGGAGTTAGAAACAGTGGAAATTAAAAAAAAAAAAAAAAAAAGAAAAAACCCAACACAAAACCATCCAGAAAAAAATGCTATAGAAAAACTCCCCAGACAAAGCAGTTGGGAACAACCTGAAGTTGCACATACCTGCTGATAACAGAAGTATTTTATAAGCACACAACTTAATCTATCAAAATTTTATAAATGTCTTTTCTGTCTAATAAGTTGAATTGAGTCTAGAGGGGATGACTTTCATACATAAAGGTCATTTTAAGTCACAAAACATTCCAAACAAACCTTACAGTTGGGTCACAAAAGCCTGAAAAATATGGAAGTGGGGTTAAGGAAGATAACTATGTATTCTTATCAGATAACATTCATATAAATTGGATTCAGTCCACAACTGTTCCAGTGAAGCCAAAAAAGGTTATCAAGAAAACAAGACTGTCTGTAATTAAACATAATGGAAATTACTCCATGAAGAATCTTGTTAGAAGACTACTGTTCAGAAAGTAGACTGTGGGTTCAGAGTTCAATGTTTATAAACAAATACAAAATATCAATTTTGATTCCCTGCTCTCCCAAGTCATATAAAAGTATACGAGGAAAAATAACTAAACAGCTTTCAACAATCAGATAAACTGTAAAGAAAAGAGTTAAATCAAAAACAAATAATACAAAATCTTGAAGAGGACTACTGCATTTGCTACAATGAATCCTTTGCCAGAATCGATTTATGACTACTCTGTAGTAATAAGTACCCTTATTGTAGGCCCTGAAATGAGGGTCTGCCCCCTCTTCACTTCAAAGACTGAAAGAGCATCTTGAGTGCCATCACACAGCATGTATGGGACAACCAGGGATCAGGCAGCATGGGTTTAGGACAGGTGGGGCCTGCTAGACCAACCTGACCTCCTTTTAAGCCTAGGTGATGAGGAAAAGGTTGTGGGTGTTGTCTACCTGGACTTCAGTAAAACCTCCAGTACTGTCTTCCACAACATTTTCCTGGAGAAGCTGGCAGCCCACAGGTGCACTCCTTGCTGGGTTAAAAACTGGCTGGATGCCCAGGCCCAGAGAGTGGTGGTGAACTGAGTTATACCCAGCTGGCACTGGCACTGTTCCCCAGGGTTCACTACTGGGGCCAGTTCTGTTCAATATCAATGATCTGGATGAGGGGATTGAGGGTGCCCTGAGTAAGTTCACACAAGACACTTAGCAGGGTGAGAATGTTGATCTGCTGGAGGGCTGGAAGCCTCTGCAGAGGGATCTGGACAGGCTGGACCAATGGACCAAGGCCAGTTGTAACAGGTTCAATAAGGCAAAGTGCTGGGTGCTGCCCTTTGGTCACAACAACCCCATGCAGTGCTACAGGCTGGGGGAAGAGTGTCTGGAAAGCAGCCCAGCAGAGAAAGACCTGGTGGTGCTCACTGACAGCTGAACATGACCCAGCAGTGTGCCCAGGTGGCCAAGAAGGCCAATAGCATCCTGGCTTGGATCAGAAATTGTGTGGTCAGCAGGACTAGGGAAGGGATTGTCCCCCTGTGTTCAGCACTGGTGAGACCACACCTCAAGTTCTGTGTCCAGTTCTGGGCCCTTCACTACAAGAAAGACATTGAGGGGCTGGAACATGTCCAGAAAAAGACAATGGAGTTGGTGAAGGGTCTAGAGAGTGTGTCATACGAGGAGCAGCTGAGAGAGCTGGGGTTCTTTAGCATGGGGAAAAGGAAGCTCAGCAGACACCTTATCACTCTCTACAACTGCCTAAAAGGAGGCTGGGGCCAAGTGGGAGCTCGCCTCTTCTCCCAGACATCTAGCAACAGGACAAGAGCTGACACAAGGGAGGTTCAGGTTGGATGCCAGGAGGAATTTCTTCACTGAAAGGGTGGTCAAGCATTGGAATAGGCTGCCCAGGGAGGTGGTCAAGTCACCATCCTTGCAAGCGTTCAAGAAAGACTGGACATGGCAATTAGTACTAAGGTTTAGTTGATGTGGTAGTGTTCAGTCAAGGGTTGGCCTTGAGGTCTTTTCCAACCTAATTGATTCTATTATTTTAATAACAGAATCCGGTGAAGTGCTCTGTTTGAGACTACCTCAGTGTGAACTGCTATCCTGTGAACTGCCATCAGCCTAAAAAGCTACAAAACCAGAGCATTCCAAATTCAGCATGACCCAGGTGAGCAGGGGCAATCTGACCAATCAGAACAGACTATGGGCACTGGAAGCTATCTTTTTAAGACCATGCAGCTCAAGATGAAGGAGGCAAGTGGATGGTTTGTTGAGGACTTCTTAGCCTAGTTCTGGGACAAAATCGCCATCAGGGATCTCTGAAGTTGCTGCAGCAGGTGCTGATTTCAGGTATAGGGCACCTTCAAGCTTCAAGGTCAAGGGCACACTCTGCAAAACTTCCAGAGCTTAACTGGTGTTCAAACTTAATTTTGACTCTCAGATATTCAGGAAAAAAAGAAAAGGGCATAGCTCCTCTTGGTGGCAACGAAGCTGAAAACAGGCATTTTGTGAAAGCATCAAAAATGTAACATCAAATGAAGATAAGCACAGAACAAGTAGCATGCAACAGGGTAGCACACAAATTTAACAGAGCTGAAATGAACTGAAGTGACATTGGACCCTGGCTCTACTATACTTTAAACTAATTGAGAGGAAAGAAAAATCTAGAGCATGCTCTTTGTTTGTACTACCAAGGAACTTCGCAATCTTGAAAAATTAATAGAACATTAATATACTTACTGTGGACTCTTGGTAGGACTCCAAACAAGACTCAGTATGTATCAGAACAACTTAATCATTGATATGAAGACATACAATCTCTTAGGAATGTTTATAAGCTAAAATTACACTGTAACTGTATTTACCTAACTCTGTGGTCAGAGACAGCTGTCAGAAACTTGCAGATAGCCTCTTGCTCAATTGTTTTATGGTATCTCCCTTGCAAGTGATTTGAAGCCAAAGAGAGCAAACTAAATATCTGGAAGAGCCAAAATGAATTAATTATTATTAAAACTCAAAACACATAAAAATATATGGGAGTAAGATTACAAACAATTACTACTTACAGGGAACATGAAACATCTGCCACTTTTCTAAAGCATACATCCTTAATGAGAAGTAAAGACTAAACCCACAGAGTTTACCAAGAGTGTTTCTGACTTAACCAAATTCCAGCACACTGATGAACTGACACAGAGCACAGTGGTGTCTATCATGTGGTCTAAAAAAGTCAGCATCTGCCACTACAGTAGAAGCCAAACACCAACATGTTTATTTTTGCTGGTTTTAGACAAAAGTTCTACATACTCAATGCAATAAGTTGTCTAAAGGGCACAAAGGCATATGACTCTTTTAATGTCTCCATTTCCAGTGCATACATAGACCTAACATTTATCAATTTACAACTGACAATCCAAATCAGCTATATCTGACAGACAGGGATTCTTTCAAATGATTAAAGAAGAAGCCTTCTGCTAGACATCACTATGCATCAGTGATGGATTCCAGACACTGAACTGCTCCTGTGTGAGTTTTGAGATAGTTACGAGAAAATTCAGCAAAAGAAGTAGAACCTCAATAAACCTAAATGAATGGTGAAACCACTTGCCTGGAATTCAGGTGATCAGCCAGTTTTATATACATATACACATACACAGGCATAGTGGGTCGATCCTGGCTGGCAAATAACCAGCAACTGAGGCCAGCAGGATGGGGGAGAATCAGAAGGGTAAAAGTGAGCAAACTTTACGGGCTGAGATACATACAATTGGATAAGTGAAGGGGGAAAAAAACAAACCCAACACCTAAGTGATGCAAAAGCAGTCACCACCTTCCATCAGGAGGCCAATGCCTAGCCACTCTCCAATCTGATTGCTGAGCATGAAGTTTTAGGGTGTGGAATATTCCTTATGTCAGCTGAGTGAGGAGCCCAGGGCTGTGCCCCTCCCAACCACTTGCTCACTCTCAGCCTACTTGCTGGAGATGGGGAGCAGAGTGAGAAACAGAGATGGCCTTGATTCTGCACAAACACTGCTCAGCAACAGCAAAAACACTGCTGTGCTATCAACACTGTTTTGATCACAATCCTTGTACTTCAGACAAGGCACAGCACCAGGCTGCTTGGAAGAAAAATAACTCCATCCCAGTCAAATCCAGAATAATAAATAAGAAAAGTATTTCCTCTCCCAGAAACAGTTTCTGCAGACATAGTCTACATGACAGCCCCTTGGGTTGTCAACAGCCTGAAGAGCAGACCCTGAAGCTGGAAGAAGCTCATGACCATTAAATATCTCAATACCATCTGCAAGACTTTGCAGGAACTGTGTGAAAGTTAGCACTTCAGGTTAAGAGGCAAGATCCACCTCTCAAATGAGGAGCCTGTATTCCCTCCATGTCAGAGAAAGTCATGCTGTAAGATTATGTGGCCACAACATGCTAAACAAGTCATTTATCAAAGGCAGAAAGCACTTGTAACCCTTTTCAGTAACCTGAGTTAATAGCTCACTGAGCCTCAGACACAGATCTTGCTAGCTTCCACTGACAGCTTTGTGCACAGTTATCATTTTTGCTCCTGCCTAGTCCTTGAGTCTGGGCAGAAAAAAAAATGGTAAGAAAAAGAAGCTGTAAATTACAATTCATAGGAGTGAATTATACATTTTTGAGGAGCCACTGTAAAAAGCTACATCATGGTAAGACCAACTCAAACAAAATACACAGAAATATGGTCTGACTGATCCACCATGCATCATCAGGTAGCAGCAGTAAACACATTTATTTAAGGAGAATACACATTGTCTTCAGTAGCTCTCTACACTGACAATTAGTGCCTGCACTTTCCATGATCTGATGGCCTATTTACATTTTACACCTTCCTTTTGAGAACTGATTTTGAAAATGGCCAGTACCAACTCCTTTTTGGCTTTAGTCTTTGCACTTCCAAACTCATTGAGAAACTATACTCCACAAATTAGTTTGATATCTGCATACTTTGGCATATTGGTAAGAAACAACACATTTTTCTACTTCTTCTATCAACACTGCTAACATGAATAATCCCTTGTTTTGTATTCTGTATCTAAAGTCAATGATTCTGAAAGAAAAAAAAAGTTTTCAAAACACTACTATATAGCCTTTATAGCACTGTGAAAAGCTGTGATATAACAGAAAATAGTGTATATAAATATAACAGCACTAGCATTCAACTAGATGCTATAATGTAGTTATTAAAGTAACACTTCTACAGAAAATTAAATAATTAATAAACAGATTTTTGAGGCAAAACACAGAATTTGCACTTCTAGAAGAAATTAAATACCTCTGAATGTTTATTGATTTTTGCTAGGTCTGCTGCTGTTTTTTCATCCTTGGTCTGTAGATTTTTGTCAGCTCCTAGCTGAAGCAACTTCAAAATTACACTTCTATGTCCATGCTGTGCTGCCCACATTAACGCCTGCAAAGAACAACTTTGTTTTACTGATTTTACATATGGAGCAAAACCCAACAGTTTCAATCAATAAAGCATGGCCCAATCTGGAGACAAGGACAATTTATGCAGAAGGATCTCAAAGTGGTCTTAAAGCAAAAAATTCCGAAGAGTATTTCCGAAAAAGTTGTACTTTGAAACAAGGTAGTGGGTACTTGCTTTTAAAAATTTTTATCATTAATTACAACACAGAAAAATAAATCACTTACTGAATACCCATTTTCATCTTGGGCATTTATGTGTGAACCATGAGCAACAAGAAAAGCAACAACCCGAGCATAGCCTTTTCTAGCTGCATACATCAGTGCAGTCATTTGTTTCCTGAAAGAAAAGGTGACAGGTGAAAAACAGTATTTCAAAATGTCAAAATGCAACTGTATTATCAAGTAGAGCAGCTCAATTCTGTAAAGATTCTCTGTTCTGCAAAAGAACTAAGCACATGATGAAAGCCCAATACACTGTGTTCATGCTTTAGCATAGGAGTCAACAGAGCATACAGATTCAGCAACTCATTTATGTCCAGCTGGCAATTTTTGAATATTTTTAGAGTTCACATTTATTTTCTGATTGAATGGAAGTTGTCAATTGCCAGCCTCATCAAGAAGGAAACTTCGAGGAAACTAAATGTGTCACTTTCAAGAGTTCAGAATATAGACCTGTAGTACTTCTGGAAGAAAAAGTAAAAAAGTAAAAAAGTTTTATCACTTGCAAATTCAAGCAGCACATAAACACACAAATAACCATAACATGTTCCCAGCTATGAAACACTGCAGCTTGGTCACTAAACCATTTCTGGTTTTGTTCTAAACTACACAAAACCAGTTTCTAAAGACCATCCTTCCTCCTTCTACCACTGACCCAGCAGCAGCAGGCCTCTCAATTCAGCACATAGGTCAGCTTAACAGGAAGAGAATAAGCATAACTGTGGATCACAGTTTTCATTCTACTAAAAGTAGAGAATATCAGCAAATCATTACCATTTCTTACAATTGCTGAAGGAGTACTTAGACACCACCCTTACCATTACTACATTTTTTTATATCCCAAAACCATGACCACAACAGTCTACTGATCTGTTTTGCGTTGATTCATAATGATATTTTATCCCATAATAATCTGTGCCCAAGAATTGTTACTGTATCTTTACAACCCTGCAGCCAAGGACCTCGGGGGGTGTGTGTGTGTGTGTGTGTGGAGGTTGCCTTTGTGTGGGTGTTTTTAAAAGCTCCCCTCCCAGGTTTTCGGGGCTCTTCACAGTGTGGTATTTGCATCACTGTCCGCTTGATCTCTGCTCAGGCAAAGGTTTTTCTTTCCTTTTTGGTTTTTACTTTTTCCTCAGCTGGGAGAAGCTGCACTAGCAATCTTTGAGCTGCCTTGAGGGTAAATTCCACAGCTGCCTGTCCCAAAAACCAGGGGGTCTTTGTGCCAGCAGCAGTGGAGCGGAGCTGCCCCACGCCAGCCCAAGGTGGCACTGACTGTGCCAAGCTGGGGAGAGGATGCACTGGTGGCTCCAGCCCAGCTGCTTCAGCTGCCCTGGCCGCTCTGCTGTGCTGTGCTGGGGGGAAGCTCTTGGGCTGTTTCTGGAACTGCTCCGTGAGGCTCCTGCCTTCCCCCGAGGGATCTGATGCCACCTTGTCACTCTGTCCTACAAAGCCTGAAGTCGTCCTGCCGGGCCCATTTCGGGAATGGGCAGTTTCCGGCATTTTGGGTCTCTCTTCGTTCCAGTGGGATGGTGAAGTTCAGCAGTTTGATATCCAGCAGTTATTTACTTTTTTCCCCCATGCCTGTTGGCATTCTGTTTGTTAATAAACCATTGTTTTAACACTTTCATTTATTAGCATTCACTTCCTATTGGTGGAAAGGGATTGCTGGAACCCTTAAAGGAGATGATTCATTCGAAAGTGTTCTCCTTTGAATTGTCTCTAACAACCCATGATCTTACGTTTCTAGAGATACTTACAAGATGAAGCTGTTGTAAAATATTGCTCAAAAGCTTCTGTTCCCAAAGTATCTTTCCAGATGCCTGATACATTCTTTGGTGGAATAAGATTTCAGAATTAAAGAAATAAAAACAGGCAGTATTGGAGGAGAAAGACTGTGGAGTATCAGGTTGCTACTAAGTAATCAGATTTAAGCTAAAGTATTTTACTACTGTTGTTTAATTAAAATTTATTGCACTTTCAAAAGCAATAGTTTTTAATGAAAAATTCTATGTATTGTTTGCAATATATAGCTGCATGTCAAAAACCCGCTTTCTAAAGATTATTCTATTTTGCTAGGATATATATATTTGAGGGGAGGATTGCCCTTTTCAATATTGGGTTTCTTAACACTAAGTTCATCGACCACTAGAGGGATCCCAAAATGCATGCCTTAAAGCAGCTGTCTTAAAATTTGTCTCCTTCCAGAGAGCATTGTCAGAAGGCTTTGCACATCGTTCTTTGGTTTTGATCGTTCATACAAGGATAATGTTTTGTCTTATGCAAACACAGTTAAAAGTGTACTGAAAGTAATCCAGTCGTTACAAATCTGAAAGACCATTAAGCTAGGGAAAAACCTCAATTACTCAGAGATAAGGAAAATGAAAGGTAAGCAGGCCTTCAAGACATACAGTCAGCAATCTAGAGGAACTTGGTAACAAAGCAAAAATACTTGCATGAGTCTAGAACTAATTTAGTTCATCAACACCACAACAGCAGAAGTTCTGACTGAATATGAGGAGACATTTCACCATGGGGCACAGTCAGTCAGTGGAACTGGTTGCTCAGAGAAGTTTTTTAGTCTCCATCTTTAGCAGGTTTCAATACCAGATGGCAACCTAGCCCAATTTCAAAGCAGATGTAGCTTTAAAGAATTTGGACTAGAAGCTTCCCGAAGTCCCTTCTGACATGAATGACCCTGTGAACTTATGAAGATTACTATAAAAATAGAGAGAGACTATAATCTCCCTCTTCAACTTAATAACTGATATCTATATATCCTGCTGTCTCTATATGTCTCTATAGATATCTATATAGAGATATCCATATTTTAATGAATGAGCAGAAATTAATTATAACTTAAAAATTTATAGCAACAAAAATCAAACTTGTTTGCCCAATGTGGACACTCACTTGCACACTTACTTCCTTTCAGTGGTAGGTAGCCTTTGATGAACTTCCCATGCATCACCCTTGAAGTGTTTACATCTCACTGCAAAACCAGTCCAATCACGCCTGATTTCACATTAATTTCTCCCACTCTCAAACTTTCTTTATTTTTTGAAACTTGCACACTGATACTATTTCCCAGTTACCTTCTGCTTTTTGAGAGGAAAAATACTGAACAAAAGGCCTGAGGCTACACAGCAGTCTTTTCTCCAAAGAATATGATACAGTTACAGCTGTACAGTACTGCAGGCATGATATCTGAAATCCAGCCAACAACTCAATGACATTAAAGCCACTGAAAAAACTACTTTATTGCAAGCAAAACCCAATAAACATAACATTTAAATGGTCCACCAACATGACTGCAAGCATTCCATTTTAATGTTCGAGTTTTAATTTCAAAGGATCCAACTTGTTTCAGGACAGAAACACATACACTGCTGCACAAATTCACACTTCTACATGCAAGAGGGTGCCCTGAGCCATCCCCTGAAAGCAAAGTCCATTCACATGTATGGCCACAGGAGGGAGACCAGAGCATTAGGGAAAACAAACCCTGTTTTCCTAACCGTGCAAAGAACCCCCACAACCACAATGGCAAGCTTTGACAGGGCAAATCCACTGTTTCCTGCTTTAGTTGAAGAGAAACTAAGTGTATTGGTACATCTTAGTGCAATCTAAAAACATTCATAGAGGGTGTAGTGATAATTATCCAGACAGAAGATCTGAAGAATCCTTTCATCATTTTGAGGAACTGCCATGTTTAAGCAGTCTGGCTTGCAGATGAGCTTCTTGTCCAAACACCCATTAAGTCCTTTTGTATGGCACAGTTTGCCACATGACATTTGTCCATATTGAATAGCATACTCAAGTCATAGTCAGTAAATAAACAAAATCTTAAAAGGCATATCAGCAATTTATTAATTAAATATCTAACCATGTTTGCTTGCAGCTTTGCAGCACCTACATAAAAAGCAAGGTCTCATGCAAATGAAGACAGGATTTTGTTTGTTTATTTGTTTTTATCTTTAGAATAACAGAATATTCTGAGTTGGAAAGGAGCCACAAGGATTACAGAGTCTCACTTCTGGCCCTGGATGTGACAACCCTAAGAATCACACACCAGTGCTAACAGCCTTGTCCAAATGCTCCTTGAGCTCTGTCAGGCTTGGTGCTGTGACCACTTACCTGGGGAGCCTGTTCCAGTGCTCAACCACTCTCTGCCATTCTCTAAGTCTCCCTGCTTTTATATTAAGGCTGGAGAAAAAGCCAAAACCAGAAGCTTTTTCACTTTTTAGGGCCATCCAAAACTTTTTATGTGACGTGTACACAAAGACACAACCAGAAGTTCTTACAAGCTCGCTTCATCTTGTGGAAAAAATGGGGCAAAACTTAAATCACAAGACATCAAGTTGAGGAGAACAGCCCTACTACCCTGAGGCCTCCTACCCTGGATAACCAGAAGCCACAAGAAAACTGGTGATAAAGTGATAGCAAGCTATCTCACTCAAAAATGTATTAATGCCTGTCACTAAACTCAATCTGTGGCACAGAATTCACCGCACTTGACAAATAAACATGCTTATGCTTGGGATCATGATCTCAAGCAAGAAGAAGTTCACCTTCCTGGAAAATTTCATAAGAGGAAGGAGAAGATACGTCTTCTGTTTACACAAGTTTCTTTCCATTGGGGAAAATTCAGTATTTCAAGTTGGTAATCTTGAAAAGTTGTAAGCAAAGTCTCCTAACTGGATATATGTTTATTAACTAAACCAGTGTATCAATAATGCCAGAAAAAATACAGCAGGTAGAAAACAATTTAACTCTGAGTTTAGTCTCCATCTTTTCCTATTGAGATCCCAAAGCAAGGAAATAATGCTGCAAGACACAACTTCAGGCTATTGATCTGCAAACTGAACAGTGCTTCAGATAAACAGGAAGCATCTTCAGAAGCTTTTGAAGCCAGTTTCACCACTGTTTCACTTAGTGCTGCATATTAAGCCTGGAACTGAGAAAATAAGCAGCAACAGCATGTTCACAGCAACAGAAGATAATTTATTTGCCCATTTCCTGGCTTTCTGGGATTTAATGATGAAGTGGGAAACCCTATGTAACAAGTAATATTGGAAAGAACATACTTTAGTGTATTTTAGTGTACCTTTAAGAAAGCACTGCAGGTTAAAAAAGGTTTTAAAAAAACACTACTTAGAGATGTCCAGGCCTTACAAAGGGTATCTCTTATAATATACATATAGTACATAATTTATGTTTTGAAGCAAGAGGAAGGTGACTGAATTGAGATAAGCAAAACAAATTTCTCAAGGTAGCATTCACTTAAATGAAGCATTTGGGCTACAGTAGCTCTACAATGGCTATTCAGAGCAGGTCTTACAATGCCTTCTTGTTTCACCTAGCCATCTCTCTACTTCTTGTTTGACTTTCAAAACTCTTTAGCTAGCACTTCTGCTTTGATACACTACATTATTTTCAACAAAACTCTTTTTACAGCCACCAGTACTCAGTTTCCAATTTTAATTTACCAAAAATATCGTAAATTATTCTACTGAATACTTTCTCCTCAGTACTGTATCCCCTTGCAAAGAAACCATCTATCTACCCATTCCTAAACTCACTTTTCTCTGCATTTCAAAAATCAGTTTATTTCCCGCTAGTCCTTCCCTACTCCACCCACAATACATTAGACCAAAAAAAACCCCAAGTTTCTATGTATCACCTCCAGATGACATGAAATAAAAGAGGTTAATGGTTGCCCTGACAGCGCAACAGAGAAAGAATAAACATTAAACCCTGCCTTACGTGAAAGCTAAGTATTCTGCTTTGCATTCACATGTTCCAGTTGTTGGTGGACAAAAAAAAAAGTTTTCCTAAAACTATTCTGGTTCTTATGTGCTGAGAAAGCCAAATAATGAGAACTTTAGTTCTTAACACCTGTGGTAAGCTGATCACATGGGCAGTACTCTCAGAATAATCTCGACTCACTGACAGTTCTGATCACTCCCACAGCACATCCCGTTTGCTCCAATGAAACAGGTGAAATGGGACTGCAGTGCCACAGAGAGGGGCTGTTTGATCCCTTTCTGTCACATAAGTCAATTGTGTTTCATTCCCATTTCTGAACACAGAGCAAGAAGTCCATGAGAAACAGCAGTTGCTGCCTGAGCAGACCCAATGATGGAGTGGCATGCACATGTCAAATACTGGAAAGGCACAAAGGCAGCTCAAAGGTTTGAGATGACAAGATCTGAATTTTTCAAGCCTCTGCTTTTATTTGGCACAAATATGACATTTCTGATTGTCACTTAATTTATCTTTTCATTTGAGACAGAGACTACTACTGTAAAAGTGAAAAACCACAACTGTATCTGATGGATGCATGAACAACTCATATTAGCATGAGGTCTTAGGAAACAAAGAGATATTAAAGAAATCTTTGTATCTAAAGATCAACCACACAACATACTCTAAGTTTATAGATAAAGTTTTGCCCTTAAAATTCCTACCTTTTGTGTCAACATTCACACTTTTCCCCCTGCAAAGTTTAGCTAAAGGCCTCTCCAAATGCAAACACACAGCTTTGCACTCTCGCTTACATTTTCAACACCCAAGACAAAACTCACAATGTGATGATTTCCCCTATTTTTTAAAGCAGGATGTTTATTCTAATACTCAGCTATCTGACAAGAATATATAATTATTTCAGAGTCTGTAGCTTTCTCTTGTCTCATGAAGAATTTTTAGTCTCTCTGATAAGAATAAAAGAATGCATTTAAATTTGGTACCAGACATCAGTTGCACTTCAGCAGAACTTGTTTCCTCCTTGTCTATCAGTACTAAGCTCACAGTGAGGTTCAGGGTCTTGTGTAATTGCATTCCACTAAGGAAAACAAAGGCCTTCAATTCTATTCTTTTTAGAGCTCCTCAGTCTATGTATCCCAGGTAATGTGATGAAAGATGTGTGATGTAAAAAAATTCACTTAGTTGAAAAACCAGTTGACGTAAACAATATTCTTTTTAGCAAAGACAGTTTATCCCAGGGTCAGTCCAGAATTTATTTCATTTTGATGCAAAATGAAACATTTCATCAGACTGTGCAACTACAGACATAGCACAATGCACTACTTCAAACTGCTGAGACACAAAGTTGTAATTAAAGAAAGACATTATTATTTGTTTTTAAAATGAGTTTAAATCTCTTAATCTGAATTATTCCAGACTGCAGTGGAATAAATATATTTCATTTATAGAACTTTGTTTTCCATGGGAAGCAGTCTGTGAAAAAACATAGCTAGATATCAAAAAGCTCAAAAGGAGGACATGAATTTAAATAAACAATTAACTGATTTAACTTCCATCCCTATGCAGAACAGGCAACATGATTTAGGAAAGGCAGAGGATATATTTCTTGCCCTTGTATTTCAGTCAGGTGAATAATTAATTTATATCTTCTTCAGCTGAAGAACATCCTTGCAATTTGATAAAGCTGATCATAGTCTTATTTACTTAATCACTGTACTAAGAAATATAAGTATCTAGGCACTAATCTTTTCCTATAGAAACAACAGTGTTGTACAAGAAGTACACTTCATCTTAACCAACAACAACAGCTATGTCTATAAACATGTCTCCACATAACATTAATAAATTTTGTGTTGCATCCACAGACAAGGGGGTTTTGGTACCTGCAAGTAAGGTTGGGGTCAGCATTCCTGGAGAGAAGCAGTTCGACAGTGTTCAAGATGTTCTCCTCAGAAGCTTGTGCACTACATGCTGCCATCAACACAGTGTATTTATCTGGAAATTTGCAGTTAGAGAATTACATAGGTAAATGTAAATACCATGCTAATCCAGAAATTAATTTAAAAGTCTTTACATTTGCTGGAGTTGTTAATCAGGTTCTGATACTCCATGATACTCGGAAAAGGCCCAGACTCTTGTTTTTCTGTCTGTGAAAGTCACTACAATGATCAGGTAGGACAAAGCCATCTGAGGAGATACTCTGAAAGATGAGAGTGAAGTGCAGCAGGAAAGCATCTGTTCCTACTGATGTTTAGAATACTTCGCAAGTATCCCAAAACTACAGGATGAGCTTAAATAGAGATGTTTATTTCCCAAAACACATTCCACACCAGCAGATTCACTCCCTGTTCCTCCCCTCCAGTAAAAGGAAGAAGCAGCTTACAGGAAATTAACTGCAATGGATAAAAAAAGTATGTGAAATGTATTATAAACACATATCAACACCAATTTTGGGGAGAACAGAGGCCCATGCAAAGGACAGTTGAAGGAAAAGGCCTTTATGATAAGTCCTAAGGGGGAAGAATTAAATTTATTAAGTTACTATGGGCCAGTACTGGCAGGAAGAATATTAAAAGTATTGGTTTAGATGTGGATTTAAAGAACATCTACACAGCCCAGAAGAATACCAGCATATTTACTACTCCAGCTCTGAAACCAGTTGGGTGTTACATGGCACACTGGCTTACAAATCAGAACTGTAGCACTGCTGCTTGCCCACAGAACACAGGAGATCTCCCTTCCCATGAATCCCATATGGAAAACATAACACCTCAAAGACCTTAGCAAGTTAGTTGGTCCCAGTGTTATTTAGAAGACTGCCATTTGAATAACTGCCCATTTTCTGTATTGCACAAACTTGTTCACAAGTTCAAACATGCCTTCAACCATTTAAGAAGAATACTAGCTGTACCTACTTCAGATCCTATCAAGTGTTACAACGTTTTCCAATTTTCTTATAGAAATTTTAAGGTTGTGTACAATTAACATTCTTTTTCTTCAAAGAGGTCAGATTTCATTATATTTAAACATGAAAACTTTGTTATGTACTTTACCCCTCACTGCTCTCTTTTTCTCTACTTCTTGTTCCTCACCTCTACAACTTAGTTGTACATTTAAATTCATTTGGTTTTTTAATATACCATCTTTTAATGTTCAATTACCTCATGCAGAAATCACTTGCTACACTGTCAAAATTTTACTCAAAATGTTTAACCTGGTTATCAACTAGAACATGAAAGGAAAGATGACAGGACTTTAAATAAAGCACCATTAATCTGGGAATGATATCTGGGAGGAACCTGCAGTCATATTTGTATTCGTTATCTCAGGTAGTGATAAAGAGTGGGAAACGAATTTCTGTTAGCCTACCTATAGCTAATACATGTGAGCAAGAGAAGTAAGGGAAGAAACACCTTAGAATTCTTAGGTTTCTCTTTTGCAGACAAAAATGCTAAAAGACTGCAAATAACATAAGTTTATGTTCAGACTAAATGAGAAATCCAGTAGATCTGGTGAAATTGCTCATCAGGAATCCAAGATTTTGAACTCATCACATAGTGAATGATATACTAGTTCTTCTCCACTACCAAAAAGGGCAAAATGAAGTAACTGTTTATAAAAAATGACTGAACAGTGACTAAAGGTGATTAACAGTATAGATGTTTATTAGGATTATAAGCATTAAAGGCTAATTATTAAAGGATCACTTGTGTGATTGCCTGCTGATGTAAAAAATAGCACTTTAGCATAGCACAGCTTTACTGAACACATATGGCCTGACTCAAATCAGTGACTTACAAGACTGTCCCTGGCTGGACATTGCTTTGCTGCCCCTATGCCCTAGTTAAGGTTTCCCTACAAAGTCTAACAAGGAAACAAGCCAAGAAAATTGATCCTAGCAAGGTGCTGCTTTGGGCAAAGACAGTTGGTCACAAATGAAAAAATGCCATGTGTTTGGTTACCTGGTCAGCCTAAACTACTGCCCATAGCAGGTTTTGCCCCTTTTATAGCTCTCTAGAGCCATACACAAGGAACAGGCACGAGCTGCAGGCAGCCACACAAAGTTCTCTGGAGCTGGCTACAAGGACAGTAACTAGAAGAAGGCAGGATTGCTTTTGGTGTAGGCAATCTACTCTGATGTCATACTCTGATCAACTGCTAGGAACTTCGAGAAAATTTTCAGAGGCAGATTTGTACCATCTGCATTTCAGCATACTACTACTGCAAATATTGGCAAGTTACTGGAAAATATGATCACTGCTTGGCAGTATGGTAGGATAAATATTCCAGTGCATTGGAAGAGATGGAAAATGACAACATAAGTAGAAAATAGTTATTATTAAGCCATAAAAATTGTCAGAGGAACTGATACTACTTAGAAGCTACACTGACTCTTGCAGAAAAATGTGATCTATCAACACACTGAAGAACAGTTTTCTTCATAGAAAAATTTCACTCTAGTTTTAGAGAAGTCTACATTAGTTTCCCTGATGAATTGAAGAGCTATTCATGTTGTTTGAGATACTATGTGGTTTCTGCATGTACATACTTCATAATATGATCAAAACAGAGGAAGTTTTACCTGCATAACTTTACACTAAAATTTTTGAGCAAACCAAACACTTTTTAAAACAGTACTTGGGGATTGGGAGCTTTGGGAAAAACAGAATTGAGAGAGAAAGAACAAGAAAACACATCAACTGATTCCAGATCAATTCCAAGAACACAATTTTTACTTTAAAACCACTACTTTTACTTCAAAACTGTGAAGAATAGAGTAGGTCCCAGTTCCACTATGAACTTTTTATTTTTTTCCCCTACATATGTAAACAAGAGAATAAGGATAGGGACAATGTCTGGGAGTGAGCATTACTTGCCAGTATTTTGCACTGCCATCTTACCTATTTGAAAACATGCATTAGCTCCTCTGTCCAGAAGCAGCCGTACCACTGCAAAGTTCGCCACGCTGGCTGCACACATCAGGGGAGTCCACCCAAACTGGAAGCTGGTTTCTATGCTCATACCTGTCCCAATGTAAGAAATTAAAATCATAAAACTGCCTCACAACAAACCTGCGTTTTATAAAACTCACTCTCAGGATGTATCATTACAAAGGTTACACCCTGTCTGCATTTAGTCCTAAGGAGAGAAATCTCTTACAGCATTTTCTTTTTTTTAATATATCTTTATTTAGAACACCAGAAAACAAGTTTCAAAAGTTGACATCAATGAAGCCCAATTCTCAATCCAAGGAGTTAAGTACCGCAGAAATACTACATGAAAAAAATCTCAAACATTTAGCTGCAAATATAAGCACACAGAATCTGTTTTCTCTACTGTGAAATAGCTTTCTTCAGTCAAAATTTTGAATCTTGCCAAGCCAAGAGGACTGCTGTGGAAGCAAATTGCTTGTCAGGTACTTAAGATCACACCATCTCGGGTTTCCTGCTCCCTGCTCCTCCTTTTATTCTCTGTCCTGCAAGACAGTTAGCTAGCAGATTTGTGTTCAGTACTAACAAAATATTATCTCAATAAAAAGAAGAAATAGGAGACTACTCAAGGTTCAATCACAACCACCAGAATTTTTATTACTCTTTATAATAGCCACAATGGCTAAAATGGCTAGAAGTATGCCTGCCAGAGAGCCCAGCTCTCCCAAATGCCCCAAAAACCAAGTACCAGACTGAGATACTCATCTGAAAACCTTAAAATAAAAATCTCTACACATTTTTTCAGTAAGAAGAATCATATTTCCTTCAATCCTTCAACAAATGTTACTTCCTCTAGAACAGTTTCCATCAGCTGGTTCCATATTAGTCCTATGGTGACTATGAATAATCAAAAATACATCTTTAGAAAAAAACACTCTGAAAAAAACCCCAAAACTATTCTAAGAAATCTGTGACAGTTGAGCTACATGCATACTTTTTAATGCAAAAAGTGTAATTTCCCTGCCTTGGTACTATGTTAAAGATGTGCTCT
Organism: Climacteris rufus; assembly: GCA_013398175.1. Lineage (NCBI taxonomy): Eukaryota > Metazoa > Chordata > Aves > Passeriformes > Climacteridae > Climacteris > Climacteris rufus. Next base: position 342,660 of record VZRZ01006731.1, on the reverse strand, counting down.
GTGTAGCAATATAAAGTCATTAAAGCTGAGGGACTAACAGGTCACTGCTCTTGGATTGGTTCTTTAACAGGCTAAGATCACTGGAATTTTAGAATCAATCAAGAGGTAGCATTCAATGGCAGCCACATGTTGAAGCATTCCAACAGCTGCAAGCTGCAGAATTTACAATCCAATCTCCTTAGCAATGTATACATACCAGCTGCAGTCTTAATGTCACAGCACAGCAGCCCATCTGCAGTGTACAAAACTTTTCATTGCAGCCCACAAAAGTTCTACACGCGAAGCCAGCAAATGTCCCTTAGCAGTCACATCAGAACTTCCTTGTAGAGAAGTCACTTCAGGAATTTAGAAAGTTTGATATCCAGCAGCCCACTGAATTAATACTAGTATGAAAGAATACCAGAAACCTGCCACCCTGTCAGCCTTAAAAAGTCTCTTTTCCTCGTAAGAAGAAAAGCAGTCCATGTTACTGCAGCTCCCATCTAGAGCTTTTTATTTTAATACATATCTGAACAATAGTGACAAATTATTTCTTTGGCAGTTATACAGAGACTGGTTAAAACTCTTGAGAAGGTATTTCCCTCAATGGTTTCTTTACATGTAGAGCAGCCACTATCTTCCATGATGCTGGTGCTAAGTTGTAGAAGTAGAATGGTCTATTTGGCAGTGTTGTTTGTCCTGCATAGTTTCCTGTCATCTTGGTAGTGACTGTCTTGAAGTACCAATCAGTGTGAAAGTCACAATGAAAAAGAGCTGTAATCCCAGAGGCAGACAAAGAAAGGACAACTGAAACAGGAACAGTCATGTGGCTTATTGACTATTTGGTTATAGGAGTCCTGGACTGAATCAGAAATGTCTCACCTTGGTAACGACTCAGACAGGTTATTACTCTCATTACATGAGCTGTTGTTGAAGTAAGCAGTGTTAGTTCAGCATTTAAAATGGCCCTTAAGAAATCCTATAAAATAGTGAAGCCCAGAAATAATTTTGTAGTGAAAAATCAGGCCAAATCCAACAGCCAGAGAGAAATGAGGTTGCTGCAGCTCCACAACCCCAGGTCCAGCCATATCAATGCTGAGCATGTATTCCCAGCAGGCACATAAATACACCACTGGCCACAGGCACCAACACAGACAAACAGAGCACCCTCATGAACACAGCAGCTCCAGTATCTTCCTGTCATCTATCTCCTCCAGCTGCTGGCATCACAGACGCATGAGCCTCTGCCCTCTGGTCCCCCTGCTGTGACTGGCACATCTTTCACTCACTCCTGCCTCTACAGTCACTTGGCCCCCAGACACAAGGACCTATGACAGCCTTGGGAGTCCCTTGCTCTGAGTCTGTAATTTGGGTTCCTGCCTGCCCATGGGCTTCTCTGCCACTGCAGAAGTGGGCCCGTGCTAGGCTCCTGGCTGCCATGATGGGCCTGGAGGAGCTGAACTGCCTGCCAGTATCTGTGTTTCTCTGTAGGTATGAGCAGAGCAGCTTTTCACTTACATGGCCTCACAAATTACAGCTAGGAGACAAACTACATACAACATTCTTCCTTACAACCTGACTTACAGATAAATATCTTCCTATTTAAGCAGCGATGGGTAGAAATACATTCTGGCCACAGACGAGCTCTACAGCAGAAACTATGTGAAGTATACAAATAGTGAAGCAAAAGAACAGCAAAGGAAGAATTACATTCTTTTTGTCACTACTACTGTTTCTCCAGTATCCCTTTTAGATACTTTATTGACTGTGGCTAATAATACGGTAGAAAGGCTGTTTTTATAGAGAAAAATGTAACTCTGCTAAATAATTCTATGTTTGACACAAAAAATATGAAGTCTTGACTTTCACGCAGTTTAAGAACAGCCCTTAGTATTGGAATCCATTCATATTCAGACACCATTTACCTGAGGAGAAGTTCTAAAATGCTTGATTCTCTAAGACTTCTCTCTAGTAGAAGTATTGATTTCTTTTAAGTCTGTCAGCACTTTGTGCTGTGTGTCCACAACATCTGAAAGCTGAGTCATATTAGAGCTGCTGATGTCTCCCACTGCTGGGCCAGCTATGGTGGTCACCTGACTCCGGGTTCAGAGTCCTAAACTGGCTGAAAAATTCTTCTCACACACTATGCACCCTCCCATTCCTGTATTTTACTACTACTTAAAATTCCCTGAACGGGGTCACAAAAGATGAGATGAGCTTCAGCACTCATTCAAAGATATAAGTGGAACAAACTGTTGAAAAAAAAACAGGAAAGAGGATTTGACTGTAGTAGATCTTTAATCAGCCTAAATTGTCATGAAGTCATAACTTTTAATTCCATTTTAGGAAATGGAATAGGAGTTATTTGGTGTTAAGTATTTTACTCCTGAAGCAGACCAAAATGGCCAAGTCACCTTTGAACCCACTACTTGCCTGCATTACTTTTTGTGACATGTACATCAGAAACTTTTTCTTAAGTTGTCATTTTCCAGGAGAGGTAAGGGAAAACACTGTGCTTGTCCATCTTCTAAAGGAGCTCTGTAGAACTGCCTCAGCATCAAAAATCCTAAAACAACATTTAAGCAAGCCAGAAGGAATAGCTCTACCTGAAGGAACAGCCCCAGCTGTTGCTAGGAAATGCAACACAAACCCTGAGTCTGGCTGACTGCTGGCAGCGAGCTGCCTCCAAGCTGTACTCAAGGTATGCTAAAGGTAATAATGGAGGCAAAGATTTCATCTGAGCACAGATCCTCTAAGGGACAAGGTTGCCTTTCTTCAGAGAGACCTCCCTGAAAGGCACTGTGTGCTACTGCTTTGCAGAACAGTACTGAATGGGTCAGAATTTACTGTTGATCCCATTTTCAGGAAATGATATACTCTTTTATGATACTGCCTTGTTTATTTCAGAAGGCAGGAAACTAGACCACATGAATCCTTGGCCTGAACCTGTGCTCTGAGATAAACCTATCACCATCTTCCAACAGCACAGAACTGTCCACTTCTAGTGGGTATCAGCACAGAAAGTGAACTATTGCTGTTTTACTGCAACACAACAATTAAAAATGGATGGTTGTAGCAAAACAATTAAGCAATCTGATGCACAGACATCACTAAAAACTCTACCCATAAATAAGAATATATTTTCTCAAAGCAAGACAGGTGTATTTCACTCTTGTGCTACACTTCTTGTGTTTCAGACCGTGCAATGCTTTTGCTTAACTTAAAAAGGAAACAGAAAATAATTCCCCCATTGTGGTGAGAAACAGTTGGCTTCCAAAAGGGCAAATAATGTCATTGTTTCAAAACTCAGAAAAGCCCATTGCTAACTAAGAAACTACTTTCTTCCCCAGGAGAGATTTTCCTCAAAGAACAAGCTCTTGGTTACTATATTCTCCTTGCTTGCTGAAGCAGAACTTCCTGACAATTATCACTAGGCAGGTCAACTCAGCTATGCAGTTTCTGATTGCCCTGGATGCTTCAATAAGTGATCCAAACTTCCTAACACTGATTAACAAACACTTTAAAGACAAATACTAAGTAAATGAACAGGGAAAAAGGCTTTCAGTGTTAGACTACTCTTTAGTGACAAATGCCACATAAAGCCTGTTAGACCTTTCAGAATCACAACATCTTTGTTCAGCTGATGTTGCCAGGACAGCAGTATTACATAGGGCACATACCAGAAACTTAACAGTGCTGAGAAGGGAGAAAAAACCAAAAAGGAATTTCCAAACTGAAGGAGCATTAAAATAAAAAAAGCTAGCCTCCCCTTCTTACCCCATGCTGTACAACCTTCAACACCAAAGACCACCCACTGAATTCCCTTCCCTCAATTTAAACCACCTCTAATTCAGTATTTGTAATTGCTATTTGCACATTAAATATGCATCTGAAAACAAAGAAACACCTTATTTCACACTTCACACATTATGGTTTTCTCGATTTTCAGGGCTCCTGACTGACAAAAGAAACATAAATTAGAAGGAATGTGCTGGAATACTGAATCTGAGTCACTGAAACAGTAATTTCATCTTTCAAAATAACATGTTGAGTGCATGGAGGAATATGTGAATGTTCCCAGTAAAGGATATAAACCCTTATTTTAAAACTTTAGTATTCTCACAAAGTTCAATTAAAAATATTCAACTTTGTAACTGACTTTCCTCACCTGAGTTTAAGAGTTCTTCAATTAATGACACATCACCACGAAACAGAGCTTTCTTTAATGCCTCATTCTTATCCATCTGCAACATTTGATCCAACTGCTAGATAAACAAAGAAAAATTAGTCAAAACCTAGTGATTGTTTCAAGTCAAAAACAATATAGCTTGGTTTCAGTATAAAAGCACTAACGATCTCTGAAAGGACATAGAGCACAAGGAGGGGGTAGAGAGCAATGTAAAACTTTTGTTCTACCATCTCTGTAGATCTTTTCAGGGTCTACCATAAAGACTAAGTTTTAAAATCAATTTTTCTGAAAAGTTCCATTCCCTGAAAATGGAAATATCTTTTTTCTCAACAAACCTTCTATCCTCCCACGCTGCTCTCAGTTTTTCTTACCAGACTTTGATTTCAATTAAGATTCTTTTTCATCTAATAGCACTAGAAAAACGTTGCAATGCATTTCTGTACCTGTTTTTCTTCCTTTTTTTGTACATTCCACATGTTGTGAAGTACAACATTAAAAAATATAATTATCAGAAATGAAAGTTTGAGCTTGAGTCAAGCCAATGCTTGGCTGTCTGGCCTAACACAGCACAAGTCTAGTGCTGTGAGGGGTTACAGTTCCTCTGTCATCCTAATTCTGTGGTGACAGAGGCATTTGTAGTGCTGCATCACAAACGTTCTGGCTGAAAAATGCACTGATCAAAGGCTAGTTTATGCATCAAACAGTTGCTAAATTCAAGTTCTTTTCAAAAGCATCACAGATTTGTTCTCCATTAAAGCTGCAGATGCAGCTGAAGATTGCTGCTGGTGCTATCTCTATCGCACAAAACATTTACATACACGGGTAAATAGAGGATTATTCACTATTTTCCTTAGCGACAGAAGTGGGTATGAAACAAAGTGGTCTTTTATCATAAGTTTTTAACTCCTATCATCATAACTTAGAAATACACAATTTTCACAGCACATTGCAGCCCATCTTTCCAATAACTTTTGTAAAAACTTTTTAAAAGTGTCTAGAAAACGAAGGGTAAGAAAGTCAATATAACTATTTAGCCCTATTTTTACTCTAGTCAGACAACAATTTTCAAATAACGCACATCTTTAGACAGGAACCTCTATTTAAAGATAAAGGCGCCTAAAACACTGGCTAGAACCTTTGGCCTGAGTACTTCAAGAATTGTTACCTCCATTTTCCAGTCCTAGCCACGAGAAAAACCCACACTTAAAAACCTCCGCAGAATCTTCCTCACACTAATGGATACTTCACACCTGTTAGATGCAACACAACGACTGAAACCTTCAAGTTAGCAAGAAACAGCCTCAGAGACTTACTAAATATAAAACAGCTTTACAGGCCTCCAGTCACTTTCAAATTTACTCTCATGCTGAAATATGATTAGGATTAGGGTCTGCTACTCAAGGGGAGAAAGTGCTTTTAAATAAACATTAAGGGTTTACGTAATAGGACAAACCCCTACGATTCAGGTTTAATTTAGTGGGCTGAGGGTACACCACCATTATCCCGGCAGGAAACAGCTTCAGGGGATGCACCAGCCACGTCCTCTCTGGGACCCACCGTGCTCCGTCCCCCTCACCCCAGTTCCAGGACGAGGCCTCCCTCCACCCCGAGACCGCCCGGCCACGGCTGGCGGGCGCCAGGCGCAGAGAGGCTCAGCCCCACCTGCGGCTCCTGTCGCACGACGCCAATGTCCCAGTCGCC
>VZRZ01006731.1:319382-336712 GCA_013398175.1 Climacteris rufus | reverse complement strand
CCCGCCAGGCCCGGCCCGGCCCCTCGGAGCGGCGGGACGGCGGCGCGCCCAGCCCGGCTGTGCCGGGACAGCGTCCCTGGGGTGGCAGGGGTGGCCCGCTCCGTGCTGGGATTGTCGTCACGGCGCCAGGTACAACAAATCAGTAACAGTGCTGGCTGTAAGCACGTGGGGCTGTGACACGGCGCGTTCGTGGCTCCGCTGCTTTGTGGGTGTTGGGAAATGCAGCAGAGCGATGTGTGAAGTTGTGTCTTTAGAGCTGTCTGGATCCAAGGTAAAAGGTACGGGTTCCTCTCTTTAATTGCTGGCGTGATGAACGTGGTCTTTCAACATCACGGCACCCACAGCAGTGAGGTCACTCGTGTGTGCACACGCAGTGTCCCATAGCCCGAGCCTGTGGGGGGGACACTTGGATAGCAAAGTTGGACAGCGTGCATAAGGAGCCAGACTTTGGACCGCCAGCCTGGCCACATAGGGCATTACTTTCAATTTCAGAACTGTGGCTAGATTTCTTTCTAATGACAGGTAGTATCTCATCCATCACAAGATTCACGTGAAAGTTTTTGAAAAACAAATGAGGAACGACGTTCTGTGTTTCATCCACGGGCAACACTGCTCTTTGAGCTCCTCTCAGACCTTGCCCCAGGCTGAAATGAAATTCTGTCCACTGACAGAAGAGAAGTTTGGTCTTGGAGAAGAGTACAAAATGGTAAGTGTAGTCCTTGTGCCGATGACACTGCTAAAATATCCTTTTGGGAAGTTCAGTTTAACAAAAATTACCCTCATCTTGATCAGAAGGTGGCTGTGAAAGCTTTATTTTTATTTATTTATTTAGTTTGTTTGTTTAACTTTTGTTTTGTTTCGTGGTGCAATGCAACGTGTAAGGCAACTTTCACCATGTTGGCATTTGCAGGTTAGCTAGAGTTATGCTTAGAACATACTAAGTGCTATGAAAATTGCTCTTATTAAAAAAGAAACCTGCATGGTCTGCATATTTAAATTGTGCACGCTTGACATTTTTAATAGCTGCATTTTCTGGATTTTATTTGCTTATCTGTTAAATATGACAGCCTGTTTGCATCAAAATATTATGAAAGTCAGGTTATTAACAATGAGGAACTCTGGTGTAATAAGTAGGTGAACATTTTAAATGGACTCGCATGAGAGAAACTTCCAATTCTGGAAACTTAATAGAAATGCAACTCCCCTTTCTTTCACACAGCCTCCCTAGAGCAAAGGTTGCTAAAATTGAGTCAACTGTAATATACACTTCTATATAAAGGCTTAGCTTTATATGCTTATTTTGTATTTACCTGTATACACTAAATCTCTGTTTAAATTATTTTGGTAATGAAGATATAACATCTACCACATGTAATAATTGAATGTTTTAGTAGCCATGTCCATTCTTATAAAATTGTGACTTTTATTCTCTGTTTTCAGGTTTTTTTTATTACTGGCCCGAATATTTCTGATGTCGCTTTCTGTCTGTAGAAGAAAAGTAGAACTTCTGCCATTTTTGTGTAGTATTGAATCTACCAGTCCTTGACGTTATAGTCTCCACAACCAGGATCAAGCTGCCATATTATTATTCATTCGGCTTATCTGTGTTACAGAAGATGGACTTGCTAGCAGAACTTAAATCCCCAGCTGATAAACTCTAAAGACAACTGAGTGTGACTTTTTACCACTGATATCACACAGTCTAAGGGAGTTATTTCTAACTGGTGCTGATACTGTCTATAAATTAATTACTTTTAACGCATTAGCAATTGTTTAGGGTTTGACATTTTCTTTGATTTATTTGTACTGGTTCAGGTTTCAAAGTTGGAGATGGTTGGTTGGTTGGTTTGTGATTTTATTTTCCTTTTGTCTGCGTTATATGCCATCCAAATTAAAGTGTCACAACAGATACTTCAAATGCAACCTGCACACTGCTGCTTTGTTTAAAGGACGCCACTCTTTAGAAAGGTCATCTTCAGTAACAGGCCTGAAAGTTTGTAGTGTTAAAAGAAAAAAACCTAACCTCTTTCAAAGGCTCACAGTATGGAAGAACCTTGCAGCCAGTGTACCAAATGGCTGTTTCAAAAGGGAACAAGCCAATCAGGCAGAAGCTGTTAGCAGGTGATCTCTCCTTTTGTGTTTGCTTGGAACTGTAAATCAGACATTATTGTTGATGTAGACTCTCCTACTTCTTTTTCACATTCTTCTTACTCCAGCTCATTTGTGACCTTGAAGTCTGTCATTTTCCAGCTAGACAGAATTATTTTGGTTGACGGTATGGTAAGTCCTGGCTGTCATCCATATTTGCCAAATATCAATATGTTTTTACTTACTCTGATAGGAACACTTCCCAACATCTTTTCCTCACTGCTGTGCAGTACTCATTTTGCATACAGGAAGCAGCTATTGAATGGCTCAAGCTGGGAAAACATTTCAGAATAATTTCCTGTATTACAAAGGGTATCAGAAGAAGTACTAAAAGCCTACTGTAAAGTAAGTACCTCATCTATGTGTAGCCTATCTTCATGTGCTTACATGTCAGGCTATACTAAACATACCAGTTAAAAATACAGCGAATAGCAAGGATAGCAGTCGCTGGCTGCAGTAAATAACAGTATTCTTGAAAGAAGCTGGTTTTGCTCTGAATAATAGAACTTCCTTAATACACTACCTGTCTCTCTTTAGCCACCCTCCTTTCTGGCCATACTGACATTTAGATATTTTATATTTTTATTCATCAGCTGACTTTTAACCTTTTCTGATTAATTCTGGTATTAAAGAGATTCAATTAGTTGAATTTCTTCTGTATTTTTTATCTATACCTCATGTTTTATCTTGTGTGGAATTGATATGTGCATAGCTAAAAATTTTTATTCAAACATGGTTGCCAGAATACTGCAGAATATTTTAACTGGTTCAGATTTGTGTGTTTCAGACCAAAAGGCTGAATCAGCAAATATGTAAGGATGTTGACATTGGTAAAGTTCTTGGGAGGAGAATCAGAATTGGTAAATGTTTAAAGAGAGCGACTCTGTAAATCTTAATTCAACTCAGTACGTTGTACTAACAACATAGCAGCCAATACTTTAGAGGTTTAATGGCAATTGCATTTTAGTGGAATTCTACATTCTGTGATAGTTCTCTCTCATAGCTACTGGTTAGAGTCTATGTCCTTTCAGTATTCTTATATAATTTTCATCTGTGGTAACATTGTTTAGAATAAAAGCTCAGTGATTTTTTTATCTTAATGTTAGTGAGATATTACTTTAACAAAACTCAACTCCACTACAGGACGATGATAAAACGTCTTGAATCCATTCCTCTCATATATCCTGGTTTATTTGTGCAGAGGAGGAAAGACCTTGTGCAAACAATGGCTACTCCAGAAAGAAAGGACTTAGTAATTGTAAGAGATCCTCATTCCCAGAGAGGCTTAGTAGCTCTGGGTCTACAGAATTGACAACCTACCAGTAAATGATAAACCAGGAGATGGTGTATTAAAACTGTACCAGTTCTGTGGTTAAGAGTAGGACAACCAGGAATTTGCATGATTTGAAAAAAGTCCCATGAAGTACACAGGTGATTGCAATTTCACAGGTCACACTCATGAAACAAATGGGAAACAAATGAGTTTATGTTCTCCTGGATGAATTTTCAGCTGACTTATTATTTCAGTCAACATTCTAATGGACTTGCAAAAGACAGAAAGCATTTAATTTCATCTTTTTGCTTATAATTCATTTTTTATGGTTGTGTTCCTCCTGTCCACTTTGCCAAATCTGCCTGGATAGTATATGATGTAAAACTTTCAATCTGCTGCCAAACATGAGTGTAAATTATATACCAACTGATTTTCTGATTGTAAAATTTGTTTTCTGGTAGAGGTATTAAACCATTGTCAAAATAAGAGTACATAAACTACTTTGTGGGAAATTCATGGACATGATGTAAACCTGAATCTGTTGTGAAAGTATCTCTTATTATCATAGTAATGTATAAAATAACCTAGAATGAGAATTAGGATGTTTAAGATATTTTATTTTGTTTTAGTGTCACTCAGGCACATTTTTAGTTTCTTTCCATATAACCTAGAAACTTTGGTCTGTGTAGCAAGTCCATGTCAGAATGATTCCTGATATTACTAGATACAACCTGTCTGTTAAAAATTCCTCATTCCTCCATTATCTCTACACTGTTCTACACTATTTCGTCCCTTAATCTTAACTGGCAGTACTCCCACTTCGTTATCATGGTGAGTACCTCCTTGTTTCAGCCTGTTGACTGCTGATACTCAGGCAACCACTTGTAATAGTATTGCCTGTCTCTTAGAAACTCAGATGTTTGAAATTACTAATGGCTGTTTATGTGATCAAGTGGTGCTTTGAGTTTTCTACACCATTTACCTTTTATTCTGATATATCACTTTATCGTATCACTTTTATCAAGATTGAAGGTTATCCACATATTTGAATATATTCACATATATAATATTTTTATTGGTTGCCACATTCTTACTTTGTTTTGACCAATTCAAAAGGATTATGGCTTCTTGATAAAGGGACTGAATCAAAAGCTGCTTTTGCTTTATCATGTTTGGTAGTTTTCGTTGTTTTGTTTCTCTTTCTTTTCTTCTGTTAATAAAGCACACAATCTAATTGTCATTTCTGCATACTGAATGGCCTTGCTATCATAGGTTTACCACAAGATATTAAGTCTTTGGTTATCTCTTTTACAGCTGCTGGGGTTGCTCACCAATAGTCTCTGGGCATTGTGACAATTCCCACACACGTCGTTTTCCTGGACTTTTGTTTGAATTTATTAAGTCAGGATGGTATTTTATATTATGGTCTATGACTCTGACTCTCCAAAGTGATACTGGTAATTCAGAGCTCCTAAAATCTCACAGTTTGTCTTCTGAGAGGAACTGTTCAGCCCCTCACTGAATTCCTAGGGTGTGCCAACTGGACTTTGCTACTGATTCCTTTTATCTCATTCATCTCTTCCAGTGAAGTCAGCATCTCCTTTATATCTGCTTTAAGGTCTTCTCTTCAAGAGAAATTGTGATACCGTCCACATCCCAGTGGTATGAGCTAAAATTGTTACAAATGCCAACAGCTGACACATGAGAACATACTGTGTGGGAAAACCAGTCAAAAATGTTGTACTGTTTTCCAGCTGTCTTATACTTGCATTCTTATGCTACTCTCCAAACTTATGTGCCGAAGTAGCTACCTGTGGAAGAGACTTTTATGATGATTTGAGGTATTGTGTCACAGTTGGTCCAAGTAACAGGAAACCCTAAGTCTTCCTTATTGGCCATGTGGGTGCAGGTATGCACTGGGGATACCCTGACTTTGGTTGACAGCTACCTGAATGCAGCCCAGCAGTGTGCACAGGTGGCCAAGAAGGGCAGTGGCATCCTGGCTTGGATCAGAAATAGTGTGGCCAGCAGGACCAGGACAATCATTGTCCCTCTGTATTTTGCACTGGTGAGGCCTCAAATCCTGTGTTCAGTTTTGGCCCCTAACTACAAGAGGTGTTGGAGCATATCCAAAGAAGGGCAACAAAGCTGCTGAAGGGTCTAGGGCAGAAGTCTTAAAAGGAGTGGCTGAGGGAACTGTAGTTGCTTAGCCTAGAGAAAAGGAGGCTCAGGGGAGACCTTATCACTTTCTACAACTGCCTGAAAGGAGGTTGTAGCAAGGTGGGGGGCGATCTCTTCTCCCAGGTAACAAGTGATAGGATGAGAGGTAATGGCCTCAAGTTGCACTAGGGAAGCTTTAGATTAGGTATTAGGAAAAATTTCTTCACTGAAAAGGTGGATAAGCATTGAAACAGGCTGCCCAGGAAGGTGCTAGAAACACCATCCCTGTAGTGTTCAAAAGGCATGTGGATGTGGTATTTGGGAATATGGTTTAGTGGTAAACATGACAGTGCTAGGTTAATGGTTGGACTCTGTGATCTTTTCCAACTGTAACAATTCTGTGATTCTAAAGCAATGATTATTGAGCTTACAGAGAAAAGTTCCTTTCCTATAGTAAATCCCTAATATTTAAGTGGCCATACTCCAGCCTTCTGTGTGCTCATATAGAATCATGTTCTTACATAGGATCCTGTATGTGTATCTGCAGCTTTTTCTCCCCAAGTCTCTAACTGCTTGTATAACTCCTTCATTCAAGTTGCTGTTGCCATAGATATAACAGTTCTCTTGTTACAAAAACCTCATTAGTTTCAATGCGTGAAATCAACAGGCACTAGTATATTAAAATATATGCCTTCAGTCTAATTTGTGCAGTAAAATACTCAGCAGTTCCTGTCTACTTTGATACTGTAAAATGCCCTGAGTCTTAATCATCCTCTATGCCAGTACTGTCCAGGTTATTGAAGATAGCTACTTCTTTGTTAATGCATATATAGAAGCTGCCAACAGCTGTTTGATCTAGATTTCTCTCTCATAATGTTTTGCTACAAAATTTACCTTGCACTAAAGTTGTGGCATCCCAATTGCCCATGAGGCTTTGCAATAAACACATTTTCCTCTGTTCCATATGGTTCTTTCCTATGTTCCTTCTTGAAATACCCATGTCTTTAACCAGATCACCAAACTCATCAGGGAATGTATCTGAAATCCAGATGTGTATGGGGGTAAAATGGACCATATGGCTTCCACTAATGATCTATGATCTATAGATTTCCTTGGCCACATCAGGCAATTGTAGCAAACCTCCAGTTAACCCCTTGGCTAATTTTCTGCCACATTCTCCTTTGGCAGCAAGCTCTGACCGGTCATTTCAAGTAGACATGATTTTGTAATAGACAACTATTCCCACCAACCTGCTTCATAATTTGCTATTATCTCTACTTAAATAATTCATTATGTAATAGAATTAACTTGCAGCAGTGACACTGATGGGATTCTTATTATTGTAAGCATCTAGAAGAACAGACAAAAGACTGCATGCTTTAAATATTATTTTCCTGGTAAATGGAAATTTCATCTGGGTGTCAGAATATCTGATCTGTGACTGAATTTAGGAGAGTCCTTGAGCAGCTAATGGTTCCAGCCAACCTCTTTTTTTGTTTGTTTGGTTTGTTGTTTGTTAGACTTACTTGGTTTCTGTTATCTGGAGTGGGATGGACAGGTTTAGATGAGGTGACAACACAATTAAAGGCTCCACCATAATGCTATGGAGAAAAATAAAAGAGATAAAGGAATTCAGTATGATTGTTCTTTGAATTTTGTTTTCGCATTGTTCACATATTTAATACAGAGGTTGTATTCTAGTTCTTACTAGACAATAAGAATTTTTCAGAGTCAAAGTCTGTATATGCAAATAGTGAAAATAAATCTGAAGACTTCTGCAGAGATACAAATACGCTGCTCTTTCACCTTGCTTTTTTCTAGTCTGCTTCCCTGTTTTTCCCTCCTTTTAAACCATCCTTTCCATTCTAGCTCTGAAGAACAAGGCATAATATTCCATTTCCTCCTTTGCACGGGAGAGTTTGTTGCCTCTCCAGTTGATATTGCTTAGTTTTGCCAGGAGCTAAATGTATTACAGCAGGAAAGAAAGCTGTGTTAATGATACAATACCCATTAAGTTTGCACAAAGACTTATCCAAAGGGGGCAAAAAGACAGGGTAGGGATAGAAAGTAAGTTGCTCTTTACATCTATCATAGAGGTAAACATTTGAAATCTACCAAGCCGAGGGCAGAGGCAGTTCCCTTCATCAGGATGAGGCCAGTGCTCAAGGAAACCTGTGCAGCTCAGTAGTGCTGTCTGTTCGGAATATCGTTTGAGACTTTCTCCATTTTCTAACAAGCCATGGCCTTTTCCTTGAGCCTTCTGTTACACCAGTAACTAACAAAATACCATTAAAAATGCAACAGTCATCTATAGGCTTTGCTTTGGCAAAAATAAAATAAGATTGACACATTAAGAATGGAATTTGTAAGTTTTACTAAGCTGTGCTTGTACTGAACTGAGAAGATCTTTACACACTTAATCTTTTACAGAAACCAGGACTAAAAGAAGTACAATATTGAAAATACATTAAAAAAAATGTTCACTAGATTGTGATGGTATGGCAATCTGGAGAAGGAAATAGAAACTGTCACGGTAGACAATTATTTTCTATTTCAAATGCTTGTATAGCTTTAAATATTTACAGAAAGCTGTTTGCATTGTGGTTAATTATAATGAAAAATGTTGTTTCTATTATTCCACAACAGTGTTTTTTAGAAACTATGTATAGTTCATAGTGAAGCTGTAGCATTATATGCTTAGTGCTGTTGTGGTCAATGACACAAGCATTCTAATCTGGGGTGACTCAAAGGCATGAAGTACTGGTGATTGATGCATATTGCTGTTACTCTCTGTACTCACCTAGAAACAATATTTAGAGTCTTGAGTTAGATATATGTAGATATTTAGGTTTCTGTCGGTTTTCATAGAAGCCACAGATGCTTGCAGATCAGAAAAGAATGTAGTACTATATATTAAAGAGGTTACTTTTTCAGTGGTCAGCATAGTGCTTGTGTGTGCTTTACCTAATCTGCTAACTTTTGCAAAGCAACTTGAGATCTTAAAACGACTATAGAATTGTGAGATACTAAATTAAAGGCACTTAATTTTTGAGTTTAAAAACTTGAGTTTTTAAACAAGTAATAGCTAAGAATCTGTTAAGGCACATAGATTTCTCCTAAAGTGTATCGTACCAGGAGAGTAAATGACAGCACATTTGCTTCTGGTGACTTTTTAAAAATGTTTTAACAGTTTTGTTGGGTTTTTTCTGCAACATTTACCAATACTGCAAAATTTTTTTTAATGGGTCTGGTTGGACCCGCTCCTGTTACACTGTTATGACAAACTCACCTGTACTGCTTTAGAAATTGGTTTCAATAAAAGTGTTGTAATTTGAGGTTTTGTTACTTGCTTCTTAGTAAGATAATTTGGTTTTAGGCCCGCTTGCCACTAATTTTAGTGCATGAGGCATATAGGGTGTGTGATGTAGCTTTGTCTTGTACTACAACAGTCTAAAGAAATACACTACTTCATTAGCTCCCAGTACAAAAAATGACACTATCTGAAGTCAGTGGAAATTTGGTTGTCAGCCATGCAGATAGCAATAGTTGTCACTCCAGTAGTTAAGAACTCCAGTTCTGAGATTTAGTTGCCATCTTTGTAATATGATTGTACTGTTAGCTTGTCTTAAATCATAAGAAATACTGCAGTATATTGCGATCATTGATCACTGAGCTCATGATATTTCTACTGCTTTTTTAACCTACCAGATTTTTTTTATTATTTTTTTTATTTTTAAAACAGTGGAGGATGTTACATGTCTTATTTTGTCACCTGTTCTTAAGTAGGCATTCTTTTGTAGAGTGATCTTAAAACCGTCGATGTACCTGTTCAGAGATAGGGGAAGACATATCAGGAAAGAAAATATGTCATTGGACTTCTTATGTTCTCGAGCTAATAATTTCTTTGTGGCAAAAATTAGCTAGTGCTGAAACTAACACTTGAAATTACACATTGTGTATAGGTTTAGGTGGCCGGTATGGGAAAGTTCTATTTTTCCATAAGCCTTGACTCTCTTCAGGACTCTTTTTGATCAGTTTAAGTTAGGGCTTGTAATTTTTTGTATGTATGTTTGATGTTCTGTGTCAAGAATACATGCTGGGAAAACAGATTTTCACAGAAGTGTTAAATAGGACAAACCTCATCTAAGTCTCATCTACATTACTTAAGCAGCATAGCATGAGTATTTACAAATAAATCTGTAGATAGCAGTGTTTTTTGAAAGAAACTACTTTTTTAAGGAATTAATGTGACCTTTTCAGTATATTTTAGGCTCGAAGAGCATTAGACTGGAAAAAAGGAATTCAATTTCTTTGTTATATTTGGAAGCAGTGTTAAGGTTGTCTATGCTTTCAAATAATTTAGAATAATTTATCTTTTTTCTCCTGCTTGCATTGTTTCTACTTTTGGTATGTAAATATGACTTCTGTTTAACATCTACTTACTATTCTGGCCTCTTTATTTGGATGCATTAACAAGATAGTCTTGTTTTACCTGCCTGTGACATCCGCTGACCATTTTGCAAGGTGTTCTAATGTTACAGTTTTGAGGTTACAAAGTCACAAGTCAGTGTGTGGTGAAGAGTATCACAGTCAAGAGCAGAGTCGTGTCATGTTGAGGTCATTAACCTCCAATTTTCGAATGCCACGGCCCCAGATAACAGGGCGACCATAATGCGTACAAGTAGGTATTGAGTATGTATATTCACAGTGTGTGTCATTACCACTCCACCTCTTGCATGCCTCTTTAGATCTGTCAGAAGCACTTTTGTCGTTCCTGAACTGGTACCAAGATATTTTGCTTTCATCAGTTCTCCAGATCTGTGAGACAAAAGGTGGTGCAGTGAATACAGTGTCAGGGTAAGAGCGAGGCATTTACAATTGACAGGGCATGGTGTGCTTGAGGGGCAGGATCCCTCTGAAATAATAGTTCCTAGATGGTTTCAAGTGTGAATGCTTGGTTTTAGTATCCATACTGTCTCATTTCAGACTTTTCATTTTTATTTGAGAAAAAGCAATAAAAAGTCCTTTGGAATTCAAAGAAAATTTTCTTGATTGTAGTTTTTGCTGACATAACTTAGTTTCTTTGAATACTGCCAATAGAAAGTCTTCTGCCTTGTCTTGCTCAAGTGAGAGGCCTTTTTAATGCAGAGGCACATTGCTTTAATTCCCATACAAATTCTTCTCGTGTAGATGTCTCAAATTTAGAGTCATGGAGGAAAAAGTTCACAAGCTGAGAACCTGTCTAATATGTTACCAGCAGATGCTGAGGAATTGTGTTAAATTTGAGCATAAGATGATAAATACAGATTTTGGTTTGGTGATTTTTTCTGCAAAATAGTAATGGCATGTGATTCATTACACTGTAATTTGGGAGGACTTTTGGGAAGGACTGCTTTTCCTTATAGATGGATTCTTGTGCTATGATTGTGCTATGAACATCCAATAGCTCTATTGTACTGTTACTCTTGCTGCTGTACTTGTTGCAATATTTTGGGAGACTATTAAAAACTGCAGCTACTCCTGAAATAGTGTTAAATTTCTTTGACAGGTAATGGTAAAAAAAAAGGTTTTTTTCCAGAAAACCTGAGGAATAAGGAAGAATTTTATACTAAGGCTTCTAGAAGCAATGAGTAATTATTAAGCCACTTTTAGTGATACAGTTAATGATCAAAACAGCAATGACAGAAGTATAATGAGAACAGTGGATTAAGTATAAGGAAAGGCATTTGGTAATGTAGCATTCAGTTAACAGCACTGAAACTGCTGTTTGAAAATAAATTTGATCAAAAGCATGGCAGGTGGGAGTAGCACGTCTAATTGATCCAGAGATGATTAAAAGGCAAAAGAGATATTTTTGATTGATTAGACTGGGTTTTGCATCACATGCTTTAAATGGTACTGAGTTGCAATGGAAACTTGAGAAACATCCCACTTGGTTTAGTTGAGCTACTGTTTTGCTTTCTCTGCCTTTATTCATTTAGCACTAAAAATATAGGTATATATAATTGCGGGAAGTAAGATCTAAGGGCCCTATTTAGATAAATGATATCTGAAGCATTCTGGGTTTTGCAAGCCTCTGATGGGTGTGGATCCTGGCTTGGGTTAGGCTGAATGATTAATAAAAAGTGCCAACCTCCTAGAAGAACACAAAGGATATTTTTTTAATAGAAACTCAGTGGCTGAAAATCATGGATCAGGCAGGGAAATATCACCAAGTAGTTGCTCTCTTGTTGGGGCAATACTGCTCCACACCAGTTTTAATTTGATTTATCATGAATATGTTCCTGTGGAATATCCCACGTGGGAATGAGTTGGTCTCCTTGTGTTTACAACTGATATACCTACACAGAAAATTTTAGCATCCCTTTCCCATGAGTTGTCTTGTATGGAGGATATTCCTTCTTCACTGTTTCATAGATCATCTTTTATTGTGATGTTAACAGGGTTATTGCTGGGGACCAGCTAGGACTGGATAGGGGTAGGCTACTCTTTCTGTTTCCCTTTTCAAGAGCTGCCTTTTTGCAATGGAATCTGTTTGCTGTTCCTGTCTGCCCAAGCAGAGTATTTGTGACAAGCTACCAACTCAAGCTCATTTGATATAGAGAATGTGTTAGACTGGGTTAGGCACTTGGTGTTCTAGCTTCTGTTTTGAGAGTGAGCTTTTGCCCAGGTATTTGTAGTAGAATAAAGACATTTGTAGTTAGACAAGAAGGTATTGAAATGGTAAAGAAATATCTCATGGCTTAGGAAAGCTGCCTTCTCAGATGCTCAGTATTCAGAATTCCTGTGATATATCTCAAGACAGATATCTTGTTTTCCATTTTGGTGTTTGGAGTTTTTTTACTATTTATAATACTTTTTTTTCATCAATACATACATAAAATAAGATGTGTCAGCCATACCAGTGGTTATATCTGCATTTTTCAGCATGGTATCAATTTAAAAATTCTCATTTCCTTTACTGGTTTAATCTTTGAAGAATAAAATTTAATTATTTCTGTTACTCCCTTTCTTCCAGCCTTCAGATTTTCTACTCTCAACTTAGCATCTAGAATTCAGGAAACATAACCTTCAACATTTTTTTCTAGCTTTGATCTTTTTAGTGGTTCTTATTTGTCTCTAATGGAAGGGAGTAAGAAATCTCACCACACCTCTGTTTAAATACTTCTTTCTAAAAATCATAAATGCCTACTTCTTTCTGACTTCTCCCCACTCATACATCCCCGGCCACCTTCTTCCCACCCAGGTGTAACTGGGTGAACCTGCTGTTTCAAAATGTTTGGTCTGCTTGACTGAGAGAAGCAGAAAAGTGGCTGAGGTTGAGGAAAGGGTGAGCTCAAAGAAAGACCTCTAATATGCATGCTGCTGGCTCTTCTTTTTACAGGTTTTCTCACAATCTGAAAGTTTGTCTCACTTTTTTGTCAGACTAGAATCCTGATTTAGCTGACCTTGGGTAGCACTGGAATAATAGGGAAAACAAGTTATAAGGTAATAAAGTAAATAAACTGAAAATATATCTTATTTCTGATTTTCAAAGTGAATTTTTTACAGCAAATAGATGCATGTGTTCATATTCTTTTTTCTTGCTAGTACTCAGATGATGTTCCTTGTTTTCCAGCTGTAAAAGAAGAGTACTGTATTTCTGTCAGAATGAAATTATCCTAATTTGTGTCTATCAAAAGTTCTTTAGTTTTCTGCAGCCAAATGTATATGACAGATCTATATACTGTGCTTGCCAGCCCTAGCCAGGATACTGTATAGGATATGGCTGTGAAAAAAGTGAAGGTATAATAAGAGATGTTCTGTGATAAACTGCATATACCACATGTTGCCTCCTAAATTCACAGAAGTAGACACGGCCTCAAAAAAAAGGCATTTTATTGTGGTTTGATAAATTACTATTATAAATACATTAAATAATTCCCTTCCTATGTACATGTCTGTTTGTGTCCTGAGTCCTTGTAAGCTTAACAAAGCCGTGGGTAATTGACTTTCGCAGCTTAACTATGCATCAAGTAACAAGAGCATTTCCTTTTACTTAGGTATTATGCAAAATTGTAAACAGAAGTACTTGATATTGTTTGTCTTTCCTGTGTGTTATTTCAAATACATAATTTTTTTCATTGTTCTCTAACTTCTGTGCTGTTGTTCTGAGAGAAGATGAATGAGACTGAAACAAATATTTGATGAGAAATCATCTCATTTCTGTGTAATATAATTAAGTAATTTAATTATTAGTTTCTATCTCATAACATACACCTTGTGTTGTCCACTCATTTCAATGTGCTGTCTACAATTAGACCCACAGATGGTTGTTTTCCTTAGTGGTTATACTAATTTATAACCTGTTAGTATGCATGAATAGATAATATTTTTCCTTTCATACAAGCACAGGGAAATGTAAAGTAAGTTTTTGTTAGCCAGCAAGGGAAAAGCCTATGTAAAGGTAGAGTATTAAATTCCTGTTTTTAATTTCTGCCATAAATGCTGTTAAAAATAAAACTGCAAGTATTCTCCATTTCTTAAGTAATAAACCCAGTTTGTTAGTTATAATAATTCTTGTGTATACCTGGCTTTTTAAAATCTTCTGTAAAACTATTGTGCTGACATTGACCAACTTAATAGTCCTAATTGTAGCTAGCCAATTATAGAAGCCCCTGGGTAGGAAAATAAAAATGAACTTTAAAAAGAGCCTGTTAGATTCTAGAGTCTAATCTGAAAGTGTATTCCCTGATAACTCTTCAGAACTGTTTGAGTCTGTCATTTCAGTGCTCAGTGCTGTCAAATTTGCCCCTTTTTTCTCATTTTCTCTCAAAACCCATTGTTTACCATGTCTCTCTAGTCTCATGCGAAAAGGCACTGTGAGATTATTCATTCTCCCATTCTTCTGTGGAAGAAACTGAGACACCTGACAAGTTTGGTTTGTTTGGTTTTGTTGGTTGGTTTTGTTTGTTTGTTTTTCTTCTATCCAATTATACCTCTCAGGAAAAAACCCAGAGAAACAAAATCAAACCAAACAAAATACCACATTGTTCCTCATTTGAAAGACAGAGTTCAAATAAGGACTGCAACTTGGGTTCCACAAAGCAGCTCATGACTGGGTGCTTGACTGTTTTGAAGTAAAATCGCTTTAGCACAGCAAACTCAGAAAACTCATGTCAGAATGATCATCCAGGTAGTTTTCTTACCAGGCATGGGAGATAGTGGCACAAGTTCATGGTCAGAACTCAATGGAACATAAACTTTGTCACCAGTTCTTTAAGTCTTTACAAAGCACCTCAACTTTTGGTTGGCCAGCTTTTTATTCCTTTACACACTGGTAGTTGCCACGGCTGGGTGGGTTCAAATGCTGCAGAGAGCCCGCCCTGTGGACTAGAAAGCTGCACCCACGGGCGCTGCTTTCAGCTCCTCTTCACAGGAGTATGGCGAGTCTGAGAGCGGATGTGCTGGAGTAGCGACTCCACACCACGTGGAATAAGTACAGCGGAGACAAAGAGATATATCAGAGGGGGTTCCTCCGGACCGCACGGCAGTCCAGGTTTAATGTGAACACGTGCAGAAGGAAGAAAGCGTACACATGAACAGGCAAAGCAGTTTTAAGATCTAGGGAATGGAGACAGAGCGTTGACCAGAGCCAATCACGGAGAGAACGGGCGGGACGCGGCTTGACTGACAGGTTGCCAGCCCAGCGAGACCACGGTCCGCCAGCATGTGATCCCCGGAGCCGGCGGCCCCTAGGTGCGTGCGGGGACGCCGGGACTCTCCACCACGTCCACCGGCGAGGGACAGCCCGGGCAGCACCGAGATAGTGGCCGCCCTGGCTGTCCTGGCACAGACCGGGGCTCCGTCCCAGTGCGGAGCCATCCTGCCTGTCCGGACAGCTCAGCCCGGGCAGCACAGCCTGGACATGGGGCCACCCTGCCCAAGCCGACAGGGCCGGCCTCTGCGGGACCGTGCCGTGTCAGCGGTGCTGCAACAGGTGATTATATCAGTATGTAAAGTTTGGTTTTTTTAGTAAATAACTAAGTGAAAATTTAGGGACCTGAGTTGCTTTATATACCCTTATGTTCCCTGCTCCCTTATTTTTGCTGTGTTAAAAGTGATAGCCGATATTTTACAATAAACCTTACTTTGTTTAGAACCCTGGGAAGTATTTTTTGGTCTGCGTCATCTAGAGGTGTGTAGAATTGAATTACTCTGCAGGGTTACTTGCAACAGCAGTAAGCTAGTCTTGATGATCAAACTTTGTTCTCGTAGTCATAGGATATTTTGTAAATAAAGGGGAAAAAAAAGACGATTTTCTTCTATAGCTGTATGATGGTGGGTTTCTCCTACTGTCACTTGTGTAAATCACAGCTTGACATAAATCTACACAACTTCAAGAACTTCCGCTTTTAGCCTCAAAAATCTTAACTATTTAAAATACGTCTGTACCTGTTTGGCTCAGCACAAGTAGCTTCAAGATCTCATGATGAGAAACTTTTAACCTCATATAAATTTTTCGTTGTGTTCACTGTGAAAGATTTTTAATTAAACTCAGTAATTCATAATATTCTGCTGACAGCTGCCATAAAAAAAACAAAAAGATATCACTTCTCATTTTGGCTGGGAGAAAATCCTTTGTGAAAATGTCAGTCAGTGACCCAATCCTTGTTCTTTTGTACTTAGAAACATTATTGGTTTTTTTCTGAAGCCTGACTAAACACAGGGCTTTAACCTACTAACCTGAATCTCAGCATGGTCTCTGGAAATGGGATGGATGTGGGCTGAGAATGCTGAGAAAACTGCATGGAAAATAGGGGATTGTATGCCACCCAGCCCTTTTATATGTGTCTGCCCCTTTACCCACACAGTGAGTTCAAAGTTTTTGGGTATCTTTAGGAGGAGTGACGGGGAGCGATTATCCCTCCCTTTTTTTTAAAATTCTGAATATTGAGGAAACTGCCTTACTGAAGAGGCAACTGCAGAGGCAATTTTAGGCTATTTCAAGACTAGAAAAAAGACCAAGTCTTATAGTTCTTTTGTAGCTGGAATAATGGTGGTTTGCTTCCAACTTTTTTCATAAAGCTCGGAAAATATTTGGACCCATATGGAATTGTTTTAGGCAAGAGTAGCATACAGCAAACTAAGCACACTTTTAAAAAGAAATGGGTTCAGGATTGATCATGCTGCATGGATTCGCATGGTAGAGTTTATACTGCATGATCTTTGCCGTAATGTTCCAGTAAAGATTATTCCAGTCTCAGTGCTCTGACAGGAACACAAGCTCTTTCTCTTTTAAGCAGCTGTAAATAATTAAGCACTTTTTGTTATGCTCTAGGTAGTTCAATTAACTTTGTTGCTCAGCTGTTTAAGATTGTCGACATGTGCCTTTTATTGAGTCACAGAAGGTATCAGTCTTGGATTTTTGCCCTTTTAACCTCAATAATGCCATTGTTCTAGGATTATTTCATGACAGTATGAAGAGGAAGAAGTTAAAGCTATCTTTGGAAACATAAAACTTGCAAGCTTGTCAGGCTTGGATTCTCAGGCTTTTAACTCCCTTCACACTTGTTTTAGACTGAAAGCAAACAAAACCTGAAGTTTTCAGGGAAGTATTTTCTACTGCAACTTCCAAAGAACCAAATCTATTTTGTTGAGTTTAAAGTGAAAAAATGTACTCTACATCTGATAGCTGTTCTGATGGGTTTTTTGTTAGCTTCAGTATTGTCAAAAGTATCTCTCCTTTTTTTTTTTTTTTTTTTTTTTT
>VZRZ01006731.1:299424-312916 GCA_013398175.1 Climacteris rufus | reverse complement strand
CGGGAGGATAAGGTGGGAGAGCCGCAGGAGCGGAGTGGGTGAGCGAGCTGTCAGTGATTAGCGGCTGCCTGCGGTCTCCTCACCTCAGCTCACCTCACCTCACCGTACCCTACCGCACCATGCAGAGGTCTCCCCTGGAGAAAGCAAACATCTTCTCCAAACTTTTCTTCAGGTGGGAGCCCCGGCGCGGCGGGACGCGTGCGGGCGGGGACCGCGGGCCGGGCTGGGCAGCGGCGGCGCGGGGAGCTCAGCGGGGGCTCCACGTCCCCCGCCCGGCCAAGCCGGCGGAGAAGGGAACCGAGCACCGGGCGCCAATTAGCTCCGGAAGGTCTGTGGGGAGAGCGGTGAGAGTCTCGCTTGCTGATGAGATCACTCTTTTTTGGTTTGTTGTTGCTGGGGTTTTAGCACCAGGAATGGGCTCTGTCGGGTGTCATAAAACCTCACCGGACCCGGACAGATAAATTTATGACATAATTTGAGCAACCTTTGGTAAATTGCTCAACTGGTTAATCTGTTATTTCGCTGTAAACTTTGAGAACACAGTGGGGTGGTAGGGAGCAGAGGAGAAAAGCTCTCTCTCTCTTCTGTTTGGCTTTTTGAGTGTTTAGCATTTGCTTAGTGTGTGACTGTAATATACGATCTTACTGGAAACAGTTCCTTGTAAGCCTTAAAAATGTTCTCTTACAAGCAAACTTCCTAGTGCCTTTTCTTTCTCAAAACTTCAAATAAAAAGAGGAGTCAATAGCTGTACTTTGTAAGACAATACGGAAGCCTGAATACATTTTATCTGACATTGCTAGAAATGACACTGTGAACTGGAAAGAGCAAATAATCTTTCTGGCATTGGCCCACACACCACCGGTTTTGCCAGAGTACTGGTTCCCCCTCTTGCTACTGCAGGGTCTTTGGCACGGCAGGGAAGGGAGGGACGGACGAAATCTTGTGTAAGATACAAACACGGTAACTGAAATGGGAGCACATGGTGTAAAACTGTAACACTGTCCTGAGGTCTCTGCCTGAAAAACTGAGGGCTTTTAGCTCACTTTTAAATCCTTTCGGGATAGCTTTCAGCAGGTTGGTCTGTGCGCTTTTTAGAGTTTCTTAAGGCAAAGGAGTCTGGATGCCTCCTCCTCCTCACTGCCTGCCTCCCTCCCTTTGGCTCATTTTAGCCAGATATGATAGAGAGGAGTGATACCAAATATGAGCTGTTCCTAAAGTTTTACAAACATCCAGGTAAAGGTAATGATCCTATAGGTGTTCTCCAGTGGTGCTGCAGTAGGAAAGAAGACATACTTGCTGTCAAATACTGTTAGAGCCAGAGAGTGTGGATGATAAGAGTGTAAGCCATTACAAATTCTCCATAAAAGATGCTTCAGTCAGTGCTCCTGTCAAGTATAAGACAGAAATCTGTAGGAAATAAGTCTGTGTATTAATTTAATGGCTTAAGGGGCCACTTGCTCTATTTAATTTTATATATTTATAAAACTTCTATCAGCGTAGGGTTCTCCTAGAACCTGTGATGCTGAAGGTGTGAAGAAAAAAACCCAACATGATAAAGCAAATGTATTTGATTCCTATCACAGTGAAAGTTTCCATGTCTGAGACCAGATGCAGGTCATGCTCATTTAGTACATAATTAACCATCCTCGGGCCTGAACTTGTCTTTTCAAATCACAGTCTTTAAGTCAATTAAGTAGTGTTTTAATCATGCTTATCGTGCATGATGCTTTATATTGTACCAGCTATCGGTCAAATGACTGTAACCAAAGTGATAATAAAAAAGTATATAAAGTTATGAAGAGTAAACTCAAAATTTATGATGAATATTGACTAGATCAGGGAAATGAAAAAAAAGATGTATGGAGAAAGATTGCTTTTTCAAGGATAATGAAATAGTTGCTTTCAAGTACAATACAGTACGTTTCAGTGAAGTAACTTTTATAATTGTCTGCTATGGGTTTATGTATGAAGTACCAACCTGAACATAATGTCTTGTTAGCAGAAGTGATGTTAAAGTATTAGCTATTATTATTCAGGAAATCTGGGTGATAAATATAACATTGCTATTTAATATTGTACAAGCTGTTATCAGCTATAGGTGTGTAAACCTCTTGGCAAGGTTTTATTGCTTCATAATGTATCCTGTTTGGGCTGGAGAGAAAAGTTTAAATGTGTTAAAGTCAGAATGTAGCTCTTTGCTCATAATTGAACAATTTAGACGTTTTGGTATTGTTTGTACCTTTTTTCTTAATTCTTTTTGCAAAAAAAAAGTGAGAAACTGTCTTGGTATACAAAGAGTAGTAGCTTATAGAAAACGTTATCTTTTTGCATTTCCAAGAGTAGCGATACTACTGGGGCAAAAATAAAAGATAATTGCTAGGAGTGGTCATGATAGAAAGCATTTAAAATTAGAAATTAACTTTCGTACTAAATTTTAAATAATTTTGGCTTAAAAACTGAGCTTTGGTTGTTAAGAAACAAAGTGTGAAAACAAGTGGTTTGAGATCTTCTGTTAGGGTGCCACTTAGAAAACACTAGATACTAAATGTTTGGGGTTTCAGAGTTTCTTTTGTATTTTGTTGTATTTTCCCTATTACTTTTTCAGAGTTGATCCCATTTGTTCCCAGCAAGACAAATTTTCTGTGCATTGACAACTTTTTACCTTGCTTTAAAAAAGCAGACTTTTATGCAGAAGCAGTCAGATCGTCAAGTATAGCTTCATATTCATTGTGAAGCTTCACTTTTGTCTTTATAACCATTCCTTATTTTCTTTGGGAATTTTGGAGTTTTGCAGGGTCAAGGCCATACCTTTTGTTGCAAACAATATCAGACTGCTTTTCAATCACTTAGTTTTAATTGAAGATTAACTGAGATCAGGAAACATTGTTAATTAATCAATTTTTATCTGAGAACTGGTACACAGAGTTATTGCTGGAGTTTCAGAAATGGCTGTGACTATGAGACAATTCTGATTTTATTACTTTTCTTTTACATGTAAATTTAGTTATTAAAATACAAGTTCTCAAAAGTAATCCTGTTGCTCATGTCCATCTCTTTAAGGGTATACTTTTGCTTTGGTACCTAAAAAAGGTGACAACTCTTGGCAAGACCTAGTATTTTAGTGCCTGATTCATTATTAAATCCAAATGAGAAATACAAACTAAGACAGCTTTTGTGTCAAGTCTTCTCATGGATTCAGTCAACAGATCTACTCTAGTTGCTTCTTTCTTTCCAAACCAGAGAAAAAGAAGTGTGCTGCCTTTTTATGCAGCTGCCCAGTGGTTCCTAGAACAATTTAGCCTGTAGGGGTTAAATGTTGAATTAATTCTTCTGCCTTGTGTGTGTTATAAGGATTAGGCAAAGGAATTCAATTCTATACCTCACCTCTTCTAGGAAGTAGGACCAAACGTTACCAGGGTTTGGCAGTGAAGGTGTTTTAGTTCTCTGTCTCTGACTCAGCTACTCTTTTTAGAGCGTAAAAGGAAGAGTGACTCTGTACTCTATTGGATAAGAAACTTCTTTGCAAGTCCTGATTTCTGGTCTGAGAACACTTCTTATGAAGTCTGTTAATAACCTTTAAGGTGGATAACAGAATTCAGTTCTCAAGTTTTGAAAGTCCTTAGTCCATAGACTACAGTAATGTTATTCTATCACTCTTTCTAGCATAATTCAGTCATCATTGCAAGTTATGAGTGCCTTGGCCAAGATAGTTTCTAGTTTGAAAGGATGTTCTCTTGAAAATTAAATTGAATCCCTTCAGAGAAGGGAACTAAAGCCAGACCTTCTCTAGGCAGTCCCTGCTCTATCCTTGAACCACATATCTTAGAATTTAATGCCAACAAGTTACTTATGATTTTGATTTTTGAATTGACAGTTATGTTTTTAGTGAGTACATTTGTACTTAGATTTTCTCCTGAAACTGTCTTGAGTTCCTAAAAGTCCCAGATTTTGTATAGGAAGCTTAACCACCTAATTCATGTCTGTAAAATTCACTCCGGAGAGTGGATGTCCGGAAACTGTCATAACCAATATTGGAGCATCCCTTATCAATATCTAGCTGTAGCATTTTGCTCATCTTTCCTCTATGAGTAAGGAGCCTCTGTGTATGGTAGCAGGTGGATTGAATTGCACAGTGTTATGCCTCAGTTGCTGAGGCAGTCAGCTTAGACACTTATACAAGGCAATTTTGCTGTAGTATATTCTTAAGGGCCTGGATGTGTTACGTGCTGATGAGCTGCCTTTCACTGATCCCAGGTAATCATAAATCCTGGCTGTTAGTGATAACCAAGCACAGATGCAGCCCCAGCACAGATGCTGGCCCCATGAGGCTGCCTGATCATTTGTTTGTTGCCACAAGTGGTCCTTGGAGACCTTGGTCTGGCAGCCCTTCAGACCTGTCTAAAACAGCAAGGTGTTGGTGCTTCTGAAAGGCACGTGGTTCAAAGGTATGTGTGCACGTTTTTGACTCCTTTTGGAAATTTGACTTCTATTGCTATTTCCAAGGTAAAATATGAAACTTGAAGTGAACTGGAGAAAGGATGCCAAGTCTCCTACGCTTGAAGTAATTTCAGTCAGAGGAATACCTTCTTTAAAAACAAGGCTAAACTATGTCCTTGGCTCGTCCTGATACTTTATCTTTGGTCTAATGGCCAGAAGTGCAAACCCTGTGTAGCACAGTGACCTTCTCTAGCTGCTGTATAACTCTAAAGCATATTGATAAAGCCTGTATCAAGTTGCATCTGATTTCTGAAATATATATTTAAAGTCTGTTTTCTTTCTGCAGGAGGAAGACTTACTATGTTGATACTCAAAATGAATTATCAAGCATTTGAAATATTTGCAGACCTGTGTGTACCTTGTTATTCTCTACATGCTTATTTAATTTTGGTGAGATAGAAAGTAATCCATCCAAATCCTTGATTTTTTTTTTTTAAATACTGTAGGCAATGACATGGATAGTAGTTTTATTATCTGTATTATAGAGGTTTCTAAATGCACTAAAAAAAAATTGAAGTCCACTGCACTAAGCAAAATATTTGATAAGGAAGTCTGTTTTGAAGATCTTGAAGTCTAAGCAGATAGCACAAAGGATGGGTTAAAAAGAAGTTTCCTTATTAATTCTGTAGAGAAGAAAGTGGTGTATACAAGGATTGTGATTTGTCCTAGAAGCATGTGGTGATATAATTGCAGTCTGCCTGAAATCTTCTGTCCAGGACTTTCATTGCACAAGGGTATTTCTGGTGTGACAAAGTTATTTCAGAATATTTCTACAGTGAAAAATTAGCACCTCTTTCATACTGAAGTTTGTTAGTCTCTGAATATCTACATTTTTGTATGAGCTAAATTTCAAAGTGGTGAGAATAGTGTGACTTACTGCAAGAGGGTTCTACAGGTTGCTGTTATCTTGGTTTTTGGTTTTTTTTTCTCTTCACCCACACCCCAGCTTTGCAGTGTGTGTGTTGATGTGGAGGCAGGATGGTGCCAACTTGACATCTGGGTAATAAAGTGTCAGGTTATGTCCTCTGAAATAAGCAAGTTAAAGGTCAAAATAAACTAGTTAATCTGTAAATTCTGGAATGCTTTTATTTTTCAAGAGGTAATAAATAAAAAGAAAACAAAATACAAAGCCCCCCGCCGTGTTGCTTTGCTCAAAGTTCAAGGTTGATTTGGAAATCAGAAGATATGAGGCATTTTCTCATTAATTTGCAGGGATCATGCTGAGGAGTAGCATCATCAAATACCAGGATACAGAGAAAATGGCAAAGAGCAAGTAGTAAGAGAAGCAGCACCTAATTCAGGATTGATTCTGTATTACTGTAATGGTAATTTTAAAATTGGCATTTGGTATTAAAATTAAAATAAAGTGCAAATGTGTTCACGTGTTTGTGGAGGTGTTTATACCTGACCACTTGTCAGTCATTAGGGTTGGAACAAATTACAATTTTGAAAGGGCCACTGCACCTGATGTGCAACTCTATGCTATTTTATTATGAAATGTATCTAAAAAAATGGATGGATAACACAGTGAAGTGCTAAGTTGGATGCAATTTGTTGCTATCAGTGACACATCTGGGAGCTTTTAAAATCCAATGAATAAAATCATGAATAGCACTGTTCTGCAACAGTTTTGCTGATGCAAACTTTCTTTATTGTTCCTTGTTCTTTCAAAGGACTAGGAAAAAGATTTCTCTCTCTTATTCTTGCTGTGGGATATATAATTGAGAAAAAGAGTGAAGATGAAGGAACATACTCTCCCAGCCAGTCCAACTGTAGGTATATGCTGAAACAGTCTTGCAAACCTTGTTCATAGCACATCATCACCACTGTTATTTTGTTAGCTTGATTAAAGAAATATTTGAAGTATATCTTACACTTGACTTTGGTACCTAAACAATTGACAGATTTCAGTACAATTAATATATTCTGTCTTTCCGTCTTGCACAACCTAACCCTGATGTGCTTTGCTTTCTCTCAAATTAATAGCTCACAAAAATTTCTCTCAAAAATAGCTCTCAGTACTTCTGCAAGCTGAAGTATTTTGACTACCTTACCAATTCTAAGGAAAAGGTATTGAATTTCTGCTAAAAATCATTTAGACATTAGATAATAATTTGAATAAGTGTCACTTCACAAAAACTGGGCATAAAAGGCAAGCCTTCCCCAAGAATTGTTGTGGAGTAATCCTAATTAAGACTTGCTATTGAAATCCTGGGGTTTCAGCAGAACATTGATTATTCTTAAAATGGTGCTGCTCACAGCTAGTGGCAGAGTCAATAATATTGCAGCTAAGTATTTTCTATGTCAAATAACACCTCATGGGGAAGAACTGTTTATTAGTGGAGAAATTAAAATCTGAATTTTTGTGATTTGGGGGAAGACAACAACAACAACAAAAGGAGAAATCAGTAGGGTCTGCATTTACCTTCTGTTGTTGAAGCCCTGCAATAGTTATGTTTAAATATTAAACTGTATTGCATTTTATTGTTTATAAAGGGAAAATGCTAAAGGAAAGTACTGTAGTTTTCAGAATACATAATATGCTATTTCAGTAGGTCACCATTCAGAACCACGTAACAGAAGCCCTACTCTGCTGAGGGTAACCAAGGGACAGGAATAAAGCTGTGGTGCCTGGCATCCGTGGGCATGCTGACTTGTCCCATCCGTTAGCAAGGATCACAAAGAGCTAGGGTTACTTTTTACAGCTTCATTGCAGGATGCTCAGAGAAAACAGCTGGTGGTACAGACACTTTTCTGGAGAAACAGTTTTGGGTGTAGTAGAGCTGCCACTTCCAGTACAAGGTAAGCAATAATTTACAATTTGCTGCTGCTGGAGTGATGGGTATCTTTTGTGAGAGGACTGGAGTGCAGAGATTCTGACAGCATCTGCTCACGTTTGACTCTTTGAAAATGTCTGAGATCTGCATGGTAGATCAGCATTTTCTTGCAGTTGGTAAGAATTCATGGCTCTACAAACACCTTGTAAAACTTAGGCTCCAAAGCATCATAATCATGGCTTGATGATCTTCCTTCCTCTACTCTCCTTCCCCCCGCCCCTCCCCCTTAACTGTTAAGAAGAAGGATAAGATAAAGCCAGAGGCACTTTTCTTGCTCTCTCCATTGAATTTTCAGTCCAGTTCCTTAGGAGCTGCGGTCACTGTGCTTAACTATGTTGTGCACAGCTATTCCTGCTTTGTGGATGGGTGAGAAACCATGGTTGCCTTTGTGTGGCTCAGTAGGTGTTGCTGTGGTGTGCACAGGGCACTTGTTGAGATGGTACCAGCCTGATCAGTGACCCTTGTAGGAGAGCTGCTCTGTTTTGCTGGTCTTGGGTAGCCCAGCACCACTGTTCTATTACTATCTCAACAACCTGTGCTTCTTGATCTGAAGAGCCTGATGGAGCTGGTGTATTCCTGTGCTTAGGAGGAAGGTCTGGGCAGTTGGCTTAGCAACACATGTGCTCCTTCTGTCTTCAGTGACATGCAAAGCAGTCTTAAGGGAGAGTCAAATCCTATTGACAAATTGTCTGTGTTAATACTCCCTGGAAAGCCAAAGACATCTGTCCTATTGATACAATTTGCTTGAGTAGGATGAGTCTGAACATACTGGAGAAAGCAATAGCTGTAATAAGAAATCTGTTACATACTGCTTAAGTAAATGACAAAGAAATGGTCATTAGAAATCTACCAAAAAATGTTACATATATGATATTTACATATCAATTTCATAAGATATTTCTTGCTACAGGCAGTAGATAATAGATATGGAACTTGCCTTCTTTTCTTCTTTCATACTTTACACCCTTGAAACTTGTTCCCTGCTGGATTTCATATGTGTGTACTCATAATAACATTCCTAGTTAGTGGCAAAACTCTCAGAGCACTACAGGTTTCTCTGTGAAAGGGTTCATTAAATGCCAGCCAGTAATCCGGTGGCATTTGCTAACATAATGCTGTAAAGCCAATCTGTTTCCCTTCCTTCTTGCTCTCTTCCTTTCAGAAGAAATTTCTCATTCTCAACAACCACAGGAAAAAACTCAGCATTAGCGCTGACAAATAATTTCCAATAAGCCAAAAAATAGAAGAGCCATATTAATAGACAAACTCTATGTCACCTTGTGTTAAGAAAACCTGGGTAACTATAGGTTATATTGCCAGTTAAAATAAATTCGTAGTCATTTTGCATTTCAAAACTTTGCAAAGAATCTAGAACATAATGGCAATTTAGATGCTATTGAAATCTGACAAAAAATTGGTTTCATGAGATATTTATGTATTTTAGGTCTAATATATCCTTTTAAATAAAGTGCATACTGTCTCCCACAGTTCTTGACAGCACAACCCAAGCAGATGTTGAAAATTTCTCTTGAGACAAGCATCACATGTCAGGCCAACTCCTCCCACAATTACCACTCCAACCCGAAGCCACTTGGCACAGCACACAAATGGCCAGATCTAATTTGGGTGGGACTTCTAAGCCAGGCCAGGGCAGCTGGCAGATGAACATCTCCGAGCAAGCCCTGAGAGCAGCTTGCAGTAGGAACCTGGCTGCAGACTAGGAGGTCCCCAGGGGAAGGTATCAGCACTGCCCCTTTAGCTGGCTGGAGGAGTTGCAGCCATTGTGATGAGCAGTGAGATGAGGATAAGGACTGCGTAAGTCTCTATCAAACATTGGCTTGGGAGAGGAGGGTAGTATAGAAACCACATAATTTTTATGGCAATGTTAATGCACCTGATTAACACAGAGTTAAGCACAGAATAAAACAAGAGATGTTTCTAGGAGCACAAGCACACTGCCTTCCCCAAATGATAATACAGCCACTCTGCTCACTTTCTAAATGCAATCATATTTTTTTAGTTCAGGCTGTGGCGAAATGCCAGGGTAGGTGTTAATCAAAACTATAAATAAAATCAAATATGTGGAGGGAAACACTGTAATAAAAAATGTTTTCCCAAAACATGCAAAGTGAAACTATAAAGCATTTATCTTTTGTCAAGTTGGAATTACTTACTGAAGTTTCTAAGCATTAATTAAGGTGCTCAGGAAGGTTATTACATAGCTACAGTGTTGTGAATTGAAGTTGCTTAGGAAGTAGTTACTTACTTGCATTAGCTGCAGTAGTGGTTTTGTGTCTCATAACTTGTATTCATTCTGCCATTACTGAAATATCTACATATAAAGGACTTCGGTGAAGCTGGTTCATAAGAGTTTCTGTTCCTGAATGACAAGGATTAGCCAGTTCTACACAAGATGTGCACAAAGCCAAGAGCAACAGGTCCTTCCTGTCTTCAGAAGCTGGCAAAGTACAAATGAGTACCTGATACACCATTTGCAGTAGCTGTGAAAGACTTTCACATAACAGTGTTGCATGAAATTTAGAGGTTTTCTTCTAATCTGTTTTATCTCTGAAAATGTTGGTTCCTATTTCCAGTAGCTGTAATATTTATGGATGTTTTACCATCTCCAGAGGGTAAAATGAGAGTCCAATGTTTCTCCCAAGTGGATTGTCCTACTTGGCTTCCTGTAATGTACCACAAATCACTTGTTATTTCTCAGCTACAGTGGTGTCAAAGACTGAGCTAAAAGTCTTATGATTCATCTGAAACCATCGTATTATTTCAGAAATGAAGGATACTCCTTCAGTTTCTTAGAGCATATTCTCTTTGCAGTGGGTATGTTATAACTGTGCATTTGGGAAATATCTTGGTGCTTTATTGAATTATGGGCATTATCGACTGGTGTCTCATGCAATTCATAACTTCATTAAAGTAAATGAGTGTGCATGTGTGTGCACACCATTCACACAAGTAGTCTTCGTCTGTTGTGCTAAGGTATTTTTGCACTTGTGTAGTCTTTAATGATGTTTTGCGTTTGTATCAACTTCTTTGCACCTTCAGAGGCTGCAATTGAGAATGTGGATTACTTTGTGTGTATGACATATATTCTTACAGGCATCCAGGTAAGCATATCCAAAAAGCTGTTTGTATTTTCTAAGTGACGGTGGGCAACATAATTGCATATATTTTGTATTTTTTAACTGTTGACTATAAAGACAGTTTAAAACAAAAACTTTTGAAATTATTGAGATTTTGTAGAATTTTATCATAATGATAAATCATGCAGGGTTTTTTTACAAACTCTTGTTTAGATATGGAAGTATGTTAGCAATCAATCACAAGCTACTTCTTTTGCAGGCATTTCATTTTTTTAAGGAAACGTTTTTTATTGATGACAGTAAAGCAGAAATTCAAATAGTTTTAAAATGTGCCATTAGTTCAAAACAGTTCTTATGTTATGATCTACTCCTATGCTTTCAAAAAGATTTCTGAACAGAATCTGCTGAAAAATTTTGTACAAGTAGTTACTTGGGCAATTCACAGGTCTTTTTGGAGCTGAATTGTTTGATAAAATTAGTCATGGCTTATAAAGATTTTCTCTACAGAGTAGCCATTCAGAGTAGTCTTTTTCTGCTCTGTTTTATTTCAGTATGCCCTTTAAATTAGTATTAAATTTGTAAACATGACATTTGAAAAAACAAATGCAAAATGTGTGTATATAATGGACACAATTAAGATCTTATGAGGAATCCTGTGAAAGATTTGTGTTGTTAAGTATGTACTGCAATGTAAGATGTCATAGAATCCTAGAATGGTTTGGGTTGGAAGGGGTCTTAAAGATCATTGGGTTCCAACCCCCCTGCCATAGCAGGGGCTCTTTCCACTAGACCAGGTTGCGCCAAGCCCCATCCAACCTGGCCTTGAACACTGCCAGGGATGGGGCATCCACAGCTTCTCTTGGCAACCTGTTCTAGTGTCTGGCTACCCTCACAGTAAAGAATTTCTGCCTAACATCTGATCTAAACCTATCCTCTTTCAGTTTAAAGCCATTCCTTCTTGTCCTGTCATGACATGGCCTTGTAAAAAAGGTCCCTCTCCAGCTCCCCTGGAGGTCCCCTTGAGGTATGGGAAGGCTGCTCTAAGATCTCCCTGGAGCCATCTCTTCTGCAGGCTGAACAATTCCAGTTCTCTGAGCCTTTCTTCATAAGGAGAGGTGCTCCATCCTTCTAATCATCTTTGTGGCCTCCTCTAGATTTGCCCAATGGGTTCCTGTCCTTCCTGTGCTGAGGACCCCAGAGCTGGACACAGTACTCCATGTGGGGTCTCACCAGAGCAGAGTAGATTGGAATGAAACTTACATATCCACTTTACTATAGTTCTGATTTATTATTCATTTATATGGACACAGCACATGCGTATTTGGAAATACAGTACAAAGGTTTTAATCCCCTGTTCATTTGTCTCCTACTGACTCAGTAGGAAGTTTGGGGCATGATCCCACTCCAAAACCGATAAAATGCAGGAGTTTCACAATTATTCTTTTAATATTATATTTGTCAATATAGTTTAGTAAATATAATGCAAAGCTGCACCATATTGTGTCATATATGTGTGTGTATATGAGTGCCTGTGCATGCAGACATATTTGGATGCTGTGGACGAAATATTCAGGGTGAGACAAAGCAACTCCAGAATTAATGTTAGGAATTTTTGTATTTCTAATTTTTTTTTTTTTTATATTTGCTTAGATGGACTAAACCAATTTTGAGAAAGGGTTACAGACGACGATTGGAGCTGTCAGATATTTATCAGATCCCTTCTGCAGACTCTGCTGATAATCTTTCTGAAAAACTGGAAAGGTATGAAAGATTAATGAAATAAATCTGTTTCAGGAATCACACTGCAATTTTCATTAAAAAGCTTTCGGATGAAATGTTAAAATAACATTGGGTGCAAGCTGGTGGCACACAGTTGTACTTTGGAGATGACTGGGATCCCTGGTACAGATGTACCACCTGGATGTTCTACATTACCATATACAGGTACCTATGACAATGATGAGTTAGAAGGAACCCACAAGGATCATCAAGTCCAAATCCTGGCCCGGTGCAGGACAACCCATGGGTCACACCCAAAAGTATTGTCCAAATGCTTCTTGAACTCTCTCAGGTTTGGTGCTGTGACCACATCCCTGGGAAGCCCATTCCAGTCACCAACCATCCTCTCCGTGAAGAATCTTTTTCTAATGTCCAACCTAAACCTCCATGACACAACTACAGGCCATTCCCTCATGTCCTGTCACTGGTCACCACAGAGAAGAGATCAGTGCCTGCCCCTCCTCTTCACCTCACATGGAAGTTGTAGACTGCAATGAGGTCTCCCCTCAGTCTCCTCTTCTCCAGGCTGAACAGACCAAGTGACCTCACCTACTTCTCATGTGGCTTCCCCTCAAGGCCCTTCACCATCTTCATTGCCCTCCTTTGGACACTCTCTAACAGTTTAATATCTTTCTTATATTATGGCACCCAAAACTGCCCCCAGTATTCAAGGTGAGGCTGCCCCAGGGCAGAGCAGAGCGGGACAGTCCCCTCCCTTGCCCAGATGGCGATGCTGTGCCTGATGCCCCCAGGACATGGTTGCCAGGGCACTGTTGACTCATGTTCAACTTGTCATTGACCAGGACGCCCAGCTCCCTTTCTGCAGCACTGCTTTCCAGCATCTCATTCCTCAGTCTGTATGTATGTCCAGGGTTGCCCCATCCCAGATGCAGGATCCAGCACTTTCCCATGTTGAGCTTCATATTGTTGGTGATTGCCCAGCCCTCTAACTTGTCCAGGTCTCTCTGCAGGGCCTCCCTGCCTTTGAGGGAGTCATCAACTCCTCCCAGTTTTGTATAATCTGTGTACTTGCTCAGTATCCCTTCCTGTCCTGTGTCCGAGTCACTTATGAAGATGTTGAGGAGTAAAGGCCCGAGGATGGAGCCCTGTGGAACCCCCCTAGTGACAGGTCACCAGTCTGGTGTCACCCCATTCACTATAAACCCTTTGTGCCTGACTCATGAGCCAGCTGTTCTTGCATTGCAGGATGTGTTTATCCAGCTGAATGCTGGACACTTTGTCTGAGGGACGGTATCGAAAGATTTACTGAAATCCAAAAAG
>VZRZ01006731.1:228482-299374 GCA_013398175.1 Climacteris rufus | reverse complement strand
GGGGGGGGGGGGTTTACCTTGTCGCAAAAGAAAATGAGACCTGATAAGCAGGACTTTTGTCTCTTGAGCCTATGCTGGCTGTGACTGGTGACTGCATTGTCTTTCAGGTGTTTTCAGTACCTCCCAGAATAACCTACTCCATAACTTCACCAGGCACTGAAGTGAGATTGACAGGCCTGTATTTTCTGGGGTCCTTCTTCCTGCCCTTCTTGAAAACTGGGGTGTTTGCCAGCTTCCAGTCAGCTGGGACCTCTCCAGATTCCCAAGACTGCTCAAAAATTAGCAAGAGGTTTTGCAATGACATCAGCCAGTTCTTTGAGGATTCTTGAATGAAGTCCCTCAGGCACCACAGATTTGTAGGGATCCAGCTGGAGCACCAGATCCTGCACAATTTCAGGGTGATGAGTGAGGCTAGACTCAATGTTAGTTCCCTTTACTGCTATTCTGTCTTCCCAAAATAATGTTGTAAAACTTTGGTTTATTTTTTCTTCAATGAAATAGTCTTCTTAATTTCCTTTGATCCCACTGTTGACAGGCTAATTGTTTTTGCAGAAGTCATACTCTGACTTTCCTCATTTAGGTTTCCACTCTTCTTTACCCTAGTTCAGTGGGTCCTAATTCAGAACTTGTGCTGCACTTCTGACTGTTACAATACAGGTGCCTAAATCCATTCCCTGTCCCCCAACTGATGGTGTGGCTTTCACTGGCGTTCCAAGCCAGCTTACGTCTTCACTGTTGTGACAATGCAGTCAATTTTAATTGCAGTGTGGCATGAGCATTCAAAACTGGTGCCATTTTTTGAGAACGCTGGTATGCTTAATACATTTTAATAGTTTAGAAATGGAATATTCTGGTTATTTAATTTCCTGGTGAAAAATGTAGAAAAGAGTTACCTGAGGAAATTTTCAGGAGTGCTTTAACCTGTGAGTTGAATTTTGACAAAACGTTTGTTTTCTGTATACAGCATTGCTTGTCCCAGCAATACAGGTTAAAAATAGTGTTGTGCAGTACAAAAGTCACATTTTTGATGCCTTGTTGGTTCTTTCTTTTTTGCAGACTGGAAGAGTTCCAAAACGTTTATTTGCCTATTATTGTACTTTGGTTTTAAGTATAGCAGGTTTCTTTAAAACATACAATGTGACCTTTTCATGAAATAATTCCCTGCAGGGTGATGTATGACTGAGTATTTAAAACTACCAAATATGTGGCTGAACTAGGTTTGAACTTTTATTGATCTATCAAGTCAATGAAGGCCTCTGCAAAGCTTTCTTTCATTAGCCACCTTAGCTAAATCTCCCTGGATATACTTGAGTGAATTGAAGTATGTCAGAGCCACAGACCATGTATTTGCTCATACAGTTTAATGGTTCTGGTTTTTTGATTGGTTTTCAGAGAATGGGACAGAGAGCTGGCAACTTCAAAGAAGAAACCCAAACTCATTAATGCTCTTCGACGATGCTTTTTCTGGAAATTTATGTTCTATGGAATAATGTTGTATTTAGGGGTAAGAATTGTTCTCCTCTTCAGTAAACTTTCAGCGTTCCATAAATAGATCCAAGTCTTAGGGACTGCTAAATTAATATAGAATATTGTGAATAGTTACAGATTTTTCCTCTCTATATTGCTTACAAAGGTGATAAATACAGATATACTTAGGGGCTTTCATTAAAAAAAGTATTTTCTGATAATATCTTCATATCTTTAAAACATATGTATTAATAGTTTTTAAATCTTTCTAGTGCTATTAGTGCTCCAAAGTGTGTGAACAGGAACTTGATGTGAAAGCCTGAACTGATTATGTTTATCACCTTTCCAACATGTTAGGTAGGATTACTTTGACTTACCAAATGCCACCTGTTTGTTTGACAATCCTATCACTGGGGTTAGGAGCTGTGAAAATAATACATTGCTAGTAGTGTCTCACTAGGTATGTTGTATAGCCACACTGTAAATCTGAAAACTGCTGTATACAATATGCACATGAAACATCTGTGTTACTTTCAAGTTTCTGTGATTTAGTAGTAAAAAAGAGAGTGTATCACCTCTGTAAGGAGGGACAGGCAACTTGGGAATATAAGGATGTTTTGAGGTTATGTAGGGAGAAAATTAGAAGGGCTAAAGACAAACTGGAACTAAATTTGGCTCCTGTAGTTAAAGACAGCAAAAAAAAAGTTTCTATAAATAGCAGCAAGAGGAAGGCTAAGGAGAGTTTCTATCCTTTGCTGAATGCAGAGGGTAGCATAGTGTCGGGGGATACCCTTTACATACTGGACCCTAAGTTGTCTTTGTCCAGGTAGGGCAGTTAACTATTGAGGACAGGGCTTCTTGCAATGTAACAGGTTGCATAATAACTCCTCTCTCTCTACTCTTTCACCTTTTTTGTCAGCTCTTCTCTGGTATGACATCTTGTGTTTGTGGACCCCTACTCAATCATGTCTTTTATGTGCTTCTGCAATCTCATTGCTGCCTTTAGATTTTAAACTTTTTTACCCACCAAGCCAGCAACTCCTTATTCATGATAGGTTTGTATTTAAAAAAAAAACACCACCAACAAGATGATTCTACAAATGTAGCCTACCATACCCTGTAACTGCTGTTCCTGCAGAGTCTGCCAGCCAAAACTTTTGCAGTAATGCATTCCTGTTAAAAGTTAAACAGTCTGAGGGCTTTTGCAGGCAGTCTTGAGGATAACACCCTTTCCCAAAGTTTAGGCAATGTGTGTGGACATGTGCAGGGTTGATTTCTCCTTGTGGATTTTTTTAATAGAGTACCGTTTTAGACCGGGTGAGGACAGAACAAGACTGCAGGGTTTTCGAGTCATATTCTTTGGTTGTATAATGGCTTTGAAAAAAATTTCTTTAAGAAATCATAGATGTGTGCAATTAAACACATAGTAAACAAATCTGCACCTTTCACAATGAACATGGAAAGATTAAATCTTAGCTTAAATTCTTGATTCTGTTATCATTACTTGGCATTTTATTGAAAGAGGAACTGTAAAAAAACCAAATTGCTCCTAAAGCTGCTGGTGTTCTTTTCAGGCCTTGCTCACGGAAATTAATGGGAGCTTTGCCATTAATTTGAGCGGGGACAGGATGTTGTGCCGTACTGGCATAGGTGTAACCAAGTTGTGTGTTCTTTTGAACTTCATTTTCCTTTCACCTCTCCTTTTGTCTAATCTCTGAGCTGTTTTCATGGCATCTTTCTTGGGCTGTGGTTTAAACTCTGTTGACATCCCTGCTGTTGGTGTCTTTCAACCAGCATCACAGCTTTGCTCTCATTAGATGTAGCCTTTTTTCCATCTCTCCCGTGTCCCTGACGCACTGTAGGTGGTGATGTTATTGCAGGGTGGACACTTGTGCTCTGGCCCCCTAGAGTACTATGACTCCCCCCTCATAATTAGCGTTATGCTAGGTACATTGAGTTACTGCTCTTAATGTATCTGCTCCCCTGCTGTTTGAGACAGTTTCCATTTTTCACCCTATTAGAAGATGAGCCGTGCAATTTAAAGGAAAGTTGTTAAGGTGGTGAAACAAAAATCTTGCTTTTTAGCTTGATACCTGCTAACTAACAAGGTACTTTGCTGTGAGATCAGTTTGATTCTATTTGTTTTTTGGTCTTCTATTCATCCCCATGAAATTTATATTTCCACTCAGGCACAACAGCTGCTAACATTAACTTAGAAGTATCATATCCCAAAGGACCCTAATGAGGATTTCCTGAAGTTCTTGCATATGGGTCACGGGTGTGAGTGAGGAGACAGGGAGGGAAGCACTTCCTGGCCACATGCCAAAGAAGAGATGGGCCTTATTGTCTTCAAATGCAGAGTATTTGAACATATTGGGGATACATACAACAGAAAAGTCCTTGTTGCATAAGAATAATCATACCAGATCAAATTAGCATGATATTCTGTGTCATAATCTCATTTCTCTTCAGATCTTTGCACTTTTGATTTCTCTGAGGGGGATATTTATGAGTTTCTCAGTGGCCTATGATGAATGGAGAGGGAAGAATAAGGACAGGAGAAGACAAAACATGACTCTTGAAAACTGAATTTTCTGTCAGGTGTACAAATTCCATTTTTTTTAGGCAGGTTGTTCTATTCAGTTTATTCATATTTGTGTCAGTGGGTAATTTGGATTTACAAGAGGAGAAATGAAAACCAGGCAATTCTGCTTTGATTTGTATGTAGACTAGACAATAACTTTGGTAAGCAAGCTGATAAATCTCCATTGTAAACCAGTGGATTTTTATGCCCCATGAGATAGCATATGACTTGGCTTATTGCCAGCCACTGCTCTAGTCTGTAAATCTTCTTTTTCTCCAGCAAGCTGGGAATGTATGCAATACATTTATAGTCACAACAAACACAGCAGCAGTACATGTCTTTTTTACTGGAATTAAAGTAAACACACAAAAAAATCTTGCTATTTTAAGCCCATATAGAAAAGCTTATCTTGGAATCTCCAAGAATATGAAAGCACCGTATTGTCCTTGAGAGGTGAACGTTTTGTATTTTGTGAGTTTTGGGGAGTCTTGGTTTGACGCTTTGGGATGCATATGGTCTAAGCACAGCTGTCTTGGGTCATGTGTGTTTTAGTAAACACTCCTCCCTTTGCCTACTAATAACACTAAGTCTTTGTCAAAGCTGGCTCCAGATTCACAGCATTTGTGTTGGGGCAGAGCTGTGTTCAATTTGGGAAATGTAGCACATAGCACAGGTATGCTGTTTGAGACATAAGATTTTACCTCTTCAGTGGAAAAAGTGAATGATGAATATCAGCTCCACCAACAGTGACATTCAAAAGGGTTTACAGTACAGGTTATAGAAGTACTGGGGGTTGCTTTTCTCTAAGAGACCAAAAGGAACCCAAAGGAGAAGGAAAAAAATTAAAGGGGATTTTCCCAATGTATTTATCACAGTAGAAAATTAATTACAGATGAACTTCACCAGTTCCCTTCTCTGAATCTCTGTATGGTGGTCTGTGTGATTTTCATCTGGAAGGCAAACTAATAACTTTTTGGCAGAATTTAACACATCTCTATAAAAAAGAGTTCAGTAGTGTCTTGTTACTTTGGAAGTATCAGATGCTCTCTGCTGCAACACAACAGAAAGAAGGATAAGGAGATGCATACAAGTTCATAACACTGCATTTTTTTTAACTGAACATAAAAGTGAAGCAAAGGGGCACATACATACTTCATATCCTTCTGAAGCTCATGCAGAGGACAAAGCAAAACATTAGACCACAGTGCATAGGTGATTTTTGCAGTTCTTGGGGAAAGACAGGGAAAGGAAAGAGGAGGCAAGAGGCAGAGATGGAAAAAGATGAAGTTCGAGAAGTGAAAGTATGAGAATGATGGGGCAGGGAGGGAAATGGAAGGCAAAGGTGAGGTAACAATAGCAGGGCTTAATTACAGTGGAAAAGGAGACTGAGAAAAAATGTAATAGCAGGCTAAAGTAAAGTCATGGCTAAAGTGAAGTTAGGGATTTAGCAAATAATTTAGATACCTTGTAGTTTAGTAGTTTGATATTGCCTCTTTCTCCTCTCCTGCACTGATTCTCTACCATGGGGCTCATTCCTGGATGGGAAGTGATGGAGATTCCAATGCAGGAGGGACTGCTTTCTCTTTGGGATTTTTTATTAAACTTGCTTCCCCTAACGTTTGCTCCCTCTCCTCCTGCTTTTGTTACAAAACTGGATACTAAGTTTAGAACTGTTGAGTAGGATAGTCCAATTATTTATACTTTTATTCTGTTGCTATTTCCTTTTATTTTTTGGCTATTTTGAAAAAAGTGAACAAACTGCTGACCAAAATTATTTTTCTTGTTTCTGTGTGCAGGAAGTCACCAAATCTGTGCAACCCCTTCTGCTGGGGAGAATAATAGCTTCCTATGATCCAGACAACTCTGAAGAAAGATCCATAGCCTACTACCTGGGCATTGGCTTGTGCCTTCTCTTCCTTGTGAGAACACTAGTCGTACACCCTGCTATATTTGGTCTTCATCATATTGGAATGCAAATGAGGATAGCTATGTTTAGCTTGATTTATAAGAAGGTAATTGTTTCATTTACACTCCAAGTCAAGCCTCCATCAGTAGCCTATGTAACTTTTAGGCTAGTTTGTTGAAAGATTGATAGTTTTGTTAAGGTACACAAAGTACGCGGAAGAATAATGTGGCTAACAGTTTCTGACAGCTCTCCATTTCCCTTTCCAAAGAATTAAATACCTGTCTACAGCTGGTTTGACTGAAATCAGCCTCTGTTAGTTCAGACCTGCTGGATGTGTGGTGAAATGCCTTAACTGTTCTACCACTGTGCTCCTGTTATAAATGTGTATTGTAAAGGAAGAATAACATGCTGGTGGTCAAAGACTATCTTTAAAAGATAATTAAGACGTGAAGATTTAAACAATAAATGTAACATTGAAGGGATCAAATGATACTGTGTCATCTCTATACATGAAGAATCAACAGATACTGATGCATCATGCATTCAAAAATACAAAGATTTAAAAGGTTAGTTGGTTTTACCAATACCCAAAGCAGCTAATTTAAACAAACATGTTAGTTATTCTAGTATGAAGCTCACTTTCAAAAATATTTGTCAAGAGGGGCAACAGTAGGAGATTTTTGAGGATGCACAGCAGCACACAGCATGCATGCTTAATTAAGATGTGCATTTGCATATATATCTATAACCATAAAATATTCAAAAGAAAGCAAGGACTAAGTCAATAAATCAATATTTGTAAAGCAATTTAATAGCTATATTGAATTCAAGTGACATAAATAACAAGTTTAATGAGAGTTTCTTTATAGCATAAACAGGTAAGTGGATTATTATTTATACTACTGTACCATTGCTTATCATTTGTATCTTTATTCTGTTTTATGGGGATGACTTAGATGACCATTTTTCTATGGTTTTGTTTTCTTTTACAGATCTTAAAACTGTCAAGCAGAGTTCTAGATAAAATAAGTACTGGACAATTGGTCAGTCTTCTTTCCAACAATCTGAACAAATTTGATGAGGTGCGTCATCAGTTATTTAATTCACTTGGTGATCCGTCAAATACAAATGTAATCCTTCAAGCTTTCACAACAGATATTAAGGAAGGGAGGAGCATAAATGATGAACTGCACTGAGTGTTCGTTGTAGACTAAGTGCTCATTCTGTACCTTAAGAAAATGTGTTGGCACATGGTCATGGAAATGCTCATTCTAATACTTATGAAATCCTTTATCTCCTATGCTGATTAGTAGAGGAAACCTAAAAAACAGTTATATCATTAAAACATGTTTGTTCAGCAATCCAGTGAGAACCTGCCAGGAAACTTCTAGATAAAACAGTTGGTTTCATAGAAGTCAGAACTTGCTAGTTTAATCCTTCCATCCTACTTCCTGATGATTGTATCTTTTTGCTCCAGTGATCCCGTCCATTCCTGTCACTGAACAAGGGATGAGGTTCAGCCTCCTGTTGCTATTATTAACCACTCCACTAAAAGGGATTGTTGATGTAAGACTGTACTACGAGTCTTAGACATCTGTCTTAGAGAATACTTACAGAGTCTAAAACTTCTCTTGTTAGAGACTACAGTAAATCCCTGCTAATGCCTTTAGGAGTTGGAAACAATGAACTTCTGTTCTTCATGTATGTTTAGTTGGCCCATTGGTAGTATAAGATTTGCTTCTTATGAAAGACACAAAATCAGAGAGACCTTAGACATGTGGCTGGAACTGTAGGGTGTATTTACCTTTAACACTGTACACTACATAGAGCAATGTCAGCTAGTGCTGAACAAGTTGAGACAAGCGGTCTGTCATTGAGCAGTGTAGCTGCAGTAACACAGACTCCTGTGCACCTGATCGTGGGATTCAGTCCCAAATCTCATGAATGCAAAGGAATGTGACTGAAGTAGGCAGCAATCTGCATTGAATTAGTTGTGTTCATACAACAGTCATCTCTTCACCAAAGTAATATTTGCCTTCTATGTCAGATTAACACACTCTCAGAAGATTCTTAGGTGTATTTTTCTGGTCTTACAGAAAGCCAGCACTGATGCCAAATTTGGCTTACTATTACAAATCTGCACAAATTCCTCATGCATATACCTAACAAAGAGACAGTTTCAGATTGAACTTTGCCTTAGAAAAATCAAAGTTTAGGTGTGGAATGTATATGTATTGCTGCACTGTCATCATAATTAAGACCCAGAATGC
Organism: Climacteris rufus; assembly: GCA_013398175.1. Classification (NCBI taxonomy): domain Eukaryota; kingdom Metazoa; phylum Chordata; class Aves; order Passeriformes; family Climacteridae; genus Climacteris; species Climacteris rufus. The sequence goes on along the minus strand of VZRZ01006731.1, from coordinate 291,147 downwards.
TATGTGCTCAGGATCACAAATCTTCCTTTATAAACTTGTTTTTCTACTGGAAATATTTGTACCATTCTTCATTACATTTTTCAAAGTGTCCCTTCAATGACTTCTTCCTTTCCACGTAGTTTTCAGAACACATCTCTAACTTTTATTATTATTTTCTTCTGTGGCCTTCCATAGGGTCTTGCTCTGGCTCATTTTGTGTGGATTGCACCATTACAAGTGGCACTGCTGATGGGATTGCTCTGGGATATGTTAGAAGCATCTGCGTTTTCTGGACTTGCTTTTCTAATAGTCATGGCCTTATTCCAAGCTGGGCTGGGACAAATGATGATGAAATACAGGTGACAAGAATGTTTTAAAATATTTCAATATATTTTCTTGAAACACATTGATTTTAAGAAGTTTATGCCACTTGATTAATGTACTCTGGTTATGACATTACATAAGATTAGTCCAAAAAGTGTTTTCTGTGTCAGTAAAGTAACAGACAAAGCTTTACTTATTTAGCAGGAGGCATTTAAACTTAACAAAATGAAAAGTCTAACATGCAGCAAAATAATGATCGAATTAGAATTAGCATTAAATTTAGAATTTTTAGAATTAAAGCTCCTTGTTAGTTACTTGGTTTATTCTTTTTAGAGTTTGTATTTTCTCCTTTTAAAACAATTACTGGATTTTGAATAATTCCTTCTACATTCTTCATAGTAATTCTGTTAAAGAAAACATTTTAAACAGAGGTGTATATGGAAGCTGCTTTCATAAGATATAATGGGATACAAGACAACTACGGAGGGTAAAAAAGATGAAGATTGACCTACTGCCTTTTTACTTTGTAGGAATAAGAGAGCAGGAAAGATCAATGAGAGACTTGTCATCACCTCAGAAATAATTGAAAATATACAGTCAGTTAAAGCCTATTGTTGGGAAGATGCAATGGAAAAAATGATTGAAAACATCCGTGAGTAAGTGTGCTCATTTGTTACACAAATTTTTTTATGTACTCAGAAAAAAAAAATTAGGTGACTATGAACATCATCTTTGGTCATGTTAGTTAAAAAGTAAAGCAACAACTATTAATCCTCAATAAATGAACCATGCATTCCCACACTGCAGCTTGGGTTTTTTTCCCTTTTATTTTTTTCAAGTTTACCATGGAGGTGAGATTTTTTTTTTATTTTTTAAATTTACTTCCTCATTTGTTATAATGATGTTTTAGTGGTTGGTTTGCGCAGGTAAAACAATTGTGGGATCTGTGTTTGTTTCTGGCCAACCCTGTCCTCATCTTAAAATAAAAAGCCCTTTTGTGACAATTGCTTAAGGCTTAACACAGGTCCCTATTCTGTGGTCAAGGAAACAATATGAATCCTGTGCAGCCATTTTCTGGGAAATGCAATAAAGCTGGTTATAAAATTTGCATGCAATCTGTGAGAAAGGATTAAAGTAGCATAGATGCATGTATTTATCTTGCACATTTACATTAACATTTATTGTCTGTAGATGGCCTTGTAGAATGCTTATCTCCCCAATTAGTATAAAGATTGAACTGTAACTACCAGACCTGAAGGAGAAAGGAGGTAAAAGTACTAACCTAGTTAGCTGAGACCTTCGAGAAGGAAGTCTTTGTTACCATCAAGGCATCCTGGGGAAAGGGAGGAGAAGTGACATATTGATTGATGGGTGACGCTGCATTAAAGCTGTCCCATGTGTCCCGTGTGTTTGTTCAGTCCTTTACTGAGAAATAAAATTCTGTGCCAGGTGTGTGAGTGGGAAAATAAAAGAAAATAAAAGAAATATAAGTGTCATATTATCATGTAAACAAAAGACACAAAATTACATTGTTCCACAGACACCTGCTTGTTCAGCTGCTTTCTGAAAGACAATCCAGTGAAAGTGAACTGTTCTTTACCATTAGAATTTGTAATGATTTACTATAAACAATCAGGGAAAACTCAGTTTGAATCCAGGTCATGAGTGCTAGCTTGAGGATGGAACTAGTTTAGGATTCCCCTGGTGTCACTAGTCACGTGCACTGCTTTTAGGACATTTGAGGCCATGTCATGCTAGCAAATCCTGTAAAAATTAATTAACTAAATTGTAGTCCACAAACTGGTCACAGAAACCTGGAAATTAAACTGTTATTTGATTATCCATATTTTCTATAATAATTTATAGTGAATTTTGGAATGCTGGAATTAATTTTTATTGTATGATGCATGGATTTTTAAAAGACAAGAATGCTAGCAATATTGCAAGATCAGAGTACCTCTCCTGTGAAGAAAGGCTGAGATAATTGGGATTATTCAGCCTGGAAAAGAGAAGGCTCTTGGGAAAACCTTATTGTGGCCTTTCAGTACCTGAAAGGAGCCTATAGGAAATCAGTAGAGGGATGTTTTGCAAGAGCACGTAAGGATAGGACAAGGGGGAATGGCTTTGAACAGAAGGAAGGTAAATGTAGATGAGATATTAGGAAGCAACTCTTCCCTGTGAGGGTGTTGAGGCACTGGAACAGTTTGCCTGGAGAAGCTGTGGATCCCCATCCCTGCATATGTTCAAGGTCAAGCTGGATGGGGCTTGGAGAAGCCTGATCTAGTGGAAGGTGTCCCTGTCCATGGCAGGAGGGTTGGGACTAGATGACTTTGAGGTCCCTTCCAACCCAAACCATCCTATAATTCTAGGATTCTTCTGTATTTTTTTTGAGTCATCCAACAGGTCACTTAGTGAAGACATCACCAGAGCAGTTCAATCCAGGAATGTCAGAGTTTCAGCTGAATTTGGCTTGCTGAACCAGCTCTGCAGGACCTCCCAGTCATTTGGCTTATTAAGCTGCTAGGAAATGAGGCCTTGTTCTTGAAGCCATGTTTGTGTTTAAGCAACAGCGTGTTACAAGTCAGTCATTACCAAACCATTTTTGCAAGCTGGCATTTTCTGATACAAGCCAGTTTAATCAGCTTCGGGGATACCAATGTGGGCTGTTTACTGTGTGCCTTCTTAAGTCTGCACTGATAATAACTGTTCATAATAAGTGCCTGAATAAACATACCTGCACTCCTATGGGCTGTGCAATGTATTCAGAGAAGTGAAAAAAACCACACCACCAACCTGTTCCTCTGAACCATAGCATAGCACTGGAGAAGGTGATGTCCTAAGTTGGAAGTGTCTGTACTTTCTCAGCAGAGACACATCTTTATATAAAGTGGAGAATCTCAAGCTTATGTATTTGTACTGGTTCCTGCAGCATCACTCCAAAACCAGGCATACACTGCTCTGTACTCTGTATATGCACAAAGCTCATAGGGTCTCTTACATCTCTTTCCAAGTACCCACAGTGCAGCAACAAGACCTGTCCCACGTGAGTGTGTAATCTACAGAGCTTTCAAGCCTGCATCACAGACAGAACCACCTCTGGAAAACTTGCTTGTGGGCTGTATCAGTTTGTGGCTAGTACTTGGGAACATACTGAAAAGGGTTATTGCTTTCATTCTCCCTCTTTGCAGTAGAACTGTGTTCTTCAGCACTGGGGGTCTTTTTGATAGCTTCTAGCCAGACAATTATGTGGGACTGGCTGAGCATCAAGTCCCAAAATCTTTCTTATCCCTGTTCAGTGCTGCCACTTGCTGTCTCATACATGCTCTGAAGGGACTTACACGGTCCTTTGTCCCAGGCAGTGGCTCTATCATGTTGGTGACTTGCATATCTGGCTACTTTATTCAGGCTTCTCTTGTGAAATACAGACTTAACAAGAAGTGCTAGGCACCACTCCAAAACTGGCTGAGCTCAGATTTTCGGTCAGGGATTTTTAAGATCTCTTTGGGTGACAGAAGCTGGTAAGATGTTGGATGCATGTAGAAGTCTCAGGCATGTGGCGAGCTTCACACAGCACCAGTGTGGTTGAACTTTGGATGCAGACACTGGCTCAATATGAGAAGACACAAAGGTTGTGGTTCTCAGCCTTGCAATCTGAGGTATCAGCAATGTGACTGCAAATTTCTGTATGGTATCCCAGTGGTTACAGCACTCACCCAGTGAATGGGCATCTTGGGGTCTAGCTCCATCTCTAGCTCCAGTTAATGGCTCTTGCAGGAGAGCAATTGCTTTGTCACTGCAGCAGAGGTGCTTCTGTCCACGCAAAACTGAGCTGCTGGGCACCTGGTGGATGTGAAGTGAACAGGGTCAAAATGAGAGCAAACAGTAGAAATCTTCAGCACTGTGAGTTAGAGCTATCAACTCAGAAAATTAATTACATTCCCTGGATTATTTATCTTTATATTTAATAGCTTTCTATAAGATACATAGACCTTGTCGAAGCAGCTAAGAGTAATCACCAATTGCATTCCTGACTGCGCAGGAGTCAGTAAGCTACTCCATAGACTGGGCTTCTACGGAGAAAGGAAGGTGGACAGCAGACTCCTTGCCTTCCACCTCTTCAACCTGAGGTTAAGTGATGCCATAATTCATGGGTGAAGCTGTTAGTAGGTTGCCATGCAAAAGAAGATGACCTTGTAATCTGATTGTCTGTTGTAAGGTTTTCTTTATGGTCGCATATCGCAAACCTGGCATTTCAAAGTATCTGTTTTCTAAGGGTGTTATGTATCTGAATGACCAGATGAGTATGGGATGATGCTTCTGGGAGTGCATCACATACCACAGTGTTAGGTGCTTAAGGTTGGTTGTGCCAGGAATTATAGAAGCTTGTGGTTTATTTGGTATCTAAATCATGACAGATTATTATTATTTTGTCTGACATCTCTGAGCAGTGATGTCTAAATTTGACTATTTTTTTTTTAGGCCCAAAAATAGTTTGGAGTCTTATTTTCTAACTGCAATTTTAGAAAATAAGATGGATGAGCGAGCCTCTGAGTTAATTGTTATACCAACATTTCCATCCAAAATATTTGTAAGATGTAAACTGTGAAATCCTACACTAATTATTTGTATTTGTTTTTTTTAACAGAACTGAACTGAAGCTTACCCGAAAAGCTGCTTATGTGAGATATTTCAGCAGCTCAGCCTTCTTCTTTTCGAGCTTTTTTGTGGTGTTTTTAGCTGTGCTTCCATATGCTGTGACTAGAGGAATTATTCTCCGAAAAATATTTACCACCATTTCCTTCTGCATTGTTCTTCGAATGACAGTGACCAGGCAGTTTCCCGGCTCTGTACAGACCTGGTATGACTCTATTGGAGCAATAAACAAAATACAGGTAGGGTACATAGAATACAATCTTCCTATGTACGTAAGCTAATTCTTTATATCATGTTATCTTGTCAGCTGATCAACAAAAGCACACAGCATTTATGCAGACTTTTAAGATATATCTTGCTTTGACTGACCACCATGAAATGTCATTATAGATCTTGATATTGTTTGCCAGGCAGAATAACCACAGGAGTCTCATGCTACCTGTTTGCTGCTTTTTTTTTTGAAACAGTGACATTCAGTTAGTTATTTTCATTGCATTACAAGGATCTTAAAAAAACCATGAGTTGTGCTTAAGAGAGGTTTCTCCTTCAGAAAAGGAAGTTCAAAATTAGTACATGATTTATATAGCATGGCTTCCAGGAGTTGGAGTCACAGATATTCTGTTTTTCTAGATATTAGTGGCAAGAACAGCAGGAGATGGTGCATCTTAGGCAAATGAGTATTTCATTCATTATGAGTAGCAAACATAATTAAGGTACCAGTCAAATAATTATTGCCCACCTTACCTACTGAGATCAATCGCTCATATACCAGCATGAGAGGCTTATCTGCAGAGTCAAATCATGGTGAATTCTAATTAACTGTCTTTTTTATCTGCTGCTCTGAAATTACTCTCCTGGAAAAGAATTCTTACATTATTTTAGGGTGAAATCTTAGGCCTTGTTCATGACATATGTATAGATGTGGGGTTTTTTGTAGTGCAGTATTTTTAGTGTGATAAAAATAACTAATACAGAACTTAAAGATCTTAGTCAGACCTCTGAAGCTGAGTATAGAATAAGAAGCAAGTGTAGGATTTTTATGATTTTCATCTAGGCAGGAAATTCAAGAAATCTACCCATAAACTTTTCTATTTGGCATTCAGAAGGTTGCCTTGTTAGGTCACATTATCGACTTTCCTTGTGCTCTCAGATTCCCTAGGCATTAGTGGAAGTATCTTGTCTCTCCTTTTTCCTGGAAGAGTGTGTCAATGTCCCGTCACAGAACTGGCAAGCCCAGTTGTCACACTGTTGCCCTCACTTCACCGAATGCTTGTCTTTGGAGATAATAGCAAAGGGGTACTCCAGAATCCATAAATAAATATCTCTTTGTGGCAGGTTCAGTATAGTCCCCATAGACAGACTGGACAGAATTCCAGAACACCAAAGCCCTTTACTAGTGTTAAGAAATATAAATAAAAATAATAAATCACCCATACATTTCTCTGATTTAATTTCCTCATCAGTTTATAGAGTTGATTGGGCCAGGTATATCCCATGGGATATTGTATTTTCACATGTTTTCTAGACCAGGATATTTCAGGGTCATTGTGCTATCTCTGACTGTCACTGCTCCAGGAACTTTGCTGGATGAGCCCTTTGTTATGAAAACGTAGATACCATTTCCCTTTTTCTTCTCTTTTGCAGTGTTGCTTTCTAGTTTTTCAGTTCCTGCCCTTTCAATAATTTGCTTTTTTCCTTCTTCTTGTTCTACTTGGAAAATTTGCAAGTGTACTGTAGAGAACTGATTTTCCCATGAGTCTACTGAATTTTTCCATTTCATGCCCATGTAGACCTATTTACTTCCACATAATTTAAAAAAATAGAATTTGGAGGAGATGATACCTACAGACTATATAAGCTTAATAAAATAATGGAATAGAGAGGTTGTCTTTTCTACATTAGTATAGGCTTGCTCTTTTTTCCTTATTCTATACCAGAAGGCAGCATGAGCACCAGGTTGCTGACTTGTGTCATTTGTAATTACACTACATCAGTGCTGCACTTGCCAGGATCATTATCTGCCTTATACTTTTGTTGGTAGAGAGATCATTCCAACTCTTTCAAGCTCTTGCAGTTTTGGAAAAGGGAGATAGCAGCATGTAGCTGCTTTGTTTCACTGTTTATCAGGGTGCAACCTTCTACATCTTACTCCAGACTCAAAGTTTTATTTGAAAAGGTTAAGGTCAGAGGGGTGATCTTGCCTGATACAAGTCCCAGAAGTAAAACAAATGCCAAGTTACTATGCTCTTTGTTAATTAGAACCAAATATCTTTATGGCTATGTTTTCACTAGCAATGGAAGAATTGGTGGTTTCAAAAACATTTCCTTCTACATCCCAAAGATGCTGTGTATTTTATATTTATGCCTCTCGCTAAAAGCACTATAATGCAAAAGCACCACCAGAAATAAAAGTGCTCCTAGTAGGCAAATATATACTGCTTTGTGTGATACAACCTTGTCCCTTACTTGTTTCATCTGCTTTCATGGTGTTTCTAGGATTTCTTGCTGAAAAAAGAATATAAAGCTCTGGAATATAACCTAACAACCACTGGGGTTGAGCTGGACAAAGTAACAGCTTTTTGGGATGAGGTTGGTACTTTTACCCAAACTATATTGAAACAGAGAGTGTATATTTTTTTTTAAATATTTGCCATGATGTTCTCTAAAAAGAGCAGCCTACACTCTTTCATTTTAACTAGATTTGGCTTTCAGCAGGTAAGGAATACTTAGCAAGTAATAAATGCATGATATCAAATTATTCACAGTTGAGAAACTTTGGAAGAAACCTTTTAATAAGTGTTAAGGCCTGTAATAATTACTTATTACTGATTTAAGCCAGCCTGAAAACAGGATCAGTCTGTGGCATGTATAAACATTGGAAAGCAGATCTATAATAAGCAAATTTTGTTAGTGTCCACAAATTTAGGCACAAGTTCATTACATATATTTAAATATATATATATATTTAAGAATATAATGAGTATTTTATTGATAGGCAAAGTAACGTGAGAAAAGTAAGTTCATATGTTTCCATAAATCCATAGTATGATATAGATCTCTGCATATGTGTGGTTTACTTACTTTTTATGTACATCAAATACACATCCATGTATGTTGCAGGGCATTGGAGAGCTGTTTGTAAAAGCAAACCAGGAAAACAACAACAGCAAAGCTCCTAGCACTGACAGCAATCTCTTCTTCAGTAATTTTCCACTTCATGCCTCTCCCGTTCTTCAGGATATAAATTTCAAGATTGAGAAGGGGCAGCTATTAGCTGTTTCTGGATCTACTGGAGCAGGCAAGGTATTTCCTATTTCTGCTGTTTCTACAAGAGTCCTAATAATTATGAGGAATAATATTGTGTTGTTACCTGCATTGTTACCACTATTGTTACTGTATTCTTGCTATCCTGTGCTTACTGCAGAAATGATGACTGCAGGAAGAAGTATGGATAAACTGTATGTGTCACTAATATGGCCAATAGCTATTTGAAGTTTTATTCTGTGGCCAACATGAGACAGAGTTTGCTGGAAAATTTTTGTAACAGAAGGATACAGAATTATAAGGAAATAGCAATTTAGTGACAAAATGTTTTCCCATTGGAAGTAAAAGGAAATTTACAGGAGTAATGTAACCAGACTGAAAGCTACAGTTGAGGCTCATGGTGAGAATCTCCCTGCCTTTAAAAAAAGTGAAGAATTTAGCATAGGTATTCAGATGGCTCAGTGTGCTAGGAACATTTTTTTTCCCCTGCCTTGCTAACATTTTAAGGAAAAATTTGAACACAAGGTGGTCAGTAACCTGACAAACCTGACAGATTTATAGCCAGCTATATGTGCCCTGGACAAGTGGTGTACCTGACCACTTAGCTTGGGTTCCTACGGTGCCTCACTCAGCCTTCTTGAGACCCATGTGAAGGCCTGGGGAGGTGCTGCTGGAACTGCTGGTTTTCTGGGAAAAGCTGTGGTTTCGATTAATCATCATTTTACTACCCCAAAATGTTATCAATGCATTTAGTTTGCAGATGACACATCCAATTAACCTCATTAATATAAAATGAGTTGAACTTTGATACTCTTATTCACTTTGAACAGCAAGTAATTAAATGAGTCTTTCATCCTCTCTGGGTTTTTGAGGAGATGTGAAAGTTAAAACAAATGTTCATTATGCTTCTCCTGTTTAACAAATTATAGGTGAAAAATATTGATTTCTTTTAATTGCATGGGGTAAGATCTTTGGTCTGTTGGAGTCAATGACAAAGAACCCATCAATTTCAGTATGATCAAGGCTTCTTATTTTTGAGTAACGATCCCCATAAGAAAGAGCAAGTGACTCAGAACATGAGATTGTTCTCAAGATAATGTGTTAAGATGCATTTTACTGTGATACTTTTGATTTAACAGAATAGTTTGTCTATGGCTATTGCTAATGCTGGTAATTGTAATATAGAAATGTCAACTAGAAAAATGCTGAAGGATGTATGTATATCTTCTTTATTCTGCTACATAGGAAATTGAGGAAAATTCAGATTACACTGAGCAATTTATGTGAGTATATACATACAACAAATGTGCACTTTCCAAGGCAATAAAAATAAAAGCCTTATAAAATTATCTCAAAAAGCTACAAAAAATAAAGTTTGCCACCCCACCCAAAAATAAAAACCTGCCCTTCCCTTACACCTTCTTAATTTAATAGCTCCTTCATGTTGCTTGAGGCTGTTACTGTATAGTCCAGGAATTGTCATGCCTGTGAAACAGACTGCACAACTCTTTTATCTGTAACAGGTATGAAGCATGACATCAGCTCTTTAATGTTGCTTCAATATTAGATAGGGTTTGTTTTGTTTTGTCCTTAGTTTGTTTTGTTTTGTTTTTTAATTTGTGTTATATGGTGCAAGGTACAGTAGTTTAAGATCCAGTGTACAAAACACACCAAGCAGCTGTCCTTTGCAAGATTGGAAACTTCTTACTCAGCATTTTGGAAAAGTCAGATTCTGGAATCATGGAGTCCTCCAATATATTGCATAACTTGCAAAAGGATCTCTGGGCTTGACAGCATGAAACCGTGATTTAGACAGATTTTTTAGATCTTTGGCTGTTACGTCCCAACTTTGTTGACTGTTTATGAGTGATAAGAGCACCACAGCAATGGCTCTGTAACATATTTTTCCGTTTATTTCTTAATTCTTTTCTTTGATCTAGTAGCCAGGGATGTGTGACAAGGTTACTACAAGCTACTGATTAACTTTGAAATTATAACATGTCAGTACTGCAATTGCCATCAATTCTTTTATGAAGGGAAATAGTAAATATACTTAGGTCATACATTCACGTAAATGAGTTATGAGTTACAGAGGAAAATTCAGATCAGACTGAGCAATTGTATATACTTACACAAAGAAATTGCATTTTTCAAGGCAATACAGATAAAATAGTTATGAACACTAGCAAAATTATATTGAATGAATTATGTTGTACAAAGAACAAACAAAATAGTCACTGATAATGTGAAAAATGAAATAGCATTCTCCATAAAATTTAGTATCTGTATTATGTCTGTATTTATGTCTGTATGTGTCTCACAGATAGATTTTTACCTTGTAAAATTATAGAAAGCATCATTAAAATTACATACTTTTACAGCAGTATGCCTTTTTTACAAGGTATCTTACACAGTTTTTGTCATTTATTAAATTAATTTTCTCTCATATTAGGGGCCTTTCAGAATCACACATGTCATGAAAATCTCTACTAATTGCAGTTTGCACTAAATCAGTACTTATAGGGACACTCTTGACAAGGCAAATGTGCCATTTAAGTGACTTAGCAGAATGACTCACTTTGTTCAACATTTCTTATTGTTGAATAGATCTCTGATATATTAATCAAGTGTTAATGTTTTTGCAGACTTCTCTTCTGATGTTGATAATGGGAGAATTGGAGCCTTCACAGGGTAAAATTAAACACAGTGGAAGGATATCCTTTTCACCTCAAGTCTCCTGGATCATGCCTGGAACAATAAAAGAAAACATAATTTTTGGTGTATCGTATGATGAATACCGGTACAAGAGTGTCATCAAAGCTTGCCAACTAGAAGAGGTCAGTCACCTAGGACTTTTAAGACCTGTGACCCAACCGAAGTGAAAAACCCCAAAGAAAAAGTCAGGGAATGGGGCTTTAAGTAAGAGAGAAATTTCTGAGATTTAAGAAACTCAGCCTGACATCCTAATTTTGTGAAATTGCAAGACAGCCTTTTGCTAGCTGCTTGGGAGATACACTGACATTGACAGTTCTGGTAGTTTATACAACAGAAGCTAAGTAAGCTGGCTCAGATATTATGTGGTATCTGCCTTCTCAGCCTTCCTTGCTAGTTAAAAACCTGAGTAAACATATTGATGTTAAAGAATTACATTAAAATATATTGTTCCTACAATTCTTTTGTCACATTTCTTCCCTAAAGAATGTTTTCCTTACAGTCTGGGAAAGAAACCCGTTTTTCTCCTTTCTTTTGCACCTCAAAAATGGCTCCAGGGATAATTGGAACTCTGTGGCAGAAACCTCAATTATTTAGTGGAAAATCTTAGCTAAAGCTGGTGTTTTTTCTATGTACACACTAAACGTTCTTACGCTGGAAATTGTTGCAGGATGGATGCTATGTGACATGTAGCCCACAATGAGTACAATTACATGAAAATGTCCTTGTATGTGTTTGATGTTGACAGAAGGTAGTATAGGAAAAGATATTTTTCACATGGCAAGATACAAAAGGAGCCAGCATTTGAGACCTTTGCAAACTTATTGCTGTGCCTTCAGATTTTGCCTGTAATATATAAATAAAACCAACAGGTATTTAATTGTGCTGAATAGGATTTTTCTTTAGGCCACACAGTGAAATGTATTTTCCCTTAACACCAGTCAAGCAAGAAACTGTAGCCACTCTGTTTAAAAATAAGATAAACTTACTGCATTTTATCTCAGAGCAGGGTATAGTTAAGTAATATTTTCCGATACGTTTCTGGCCATTTCATCTTGTGTTTGGATTTTTGATTTGGTTTGCTGGAAATCTCTTTGGAATCTCCTGAAGACAGGAGAATTAGCAACTCCTATGTCAGGCTTTCTGAAGAGTAGTCTTTAATCCCGGTTGTGAAAGTTGTAGTTAATGCCAAAGCTCCAAGAAACATCTGGCTTCAGCAGTTCAGAACTGCACTCACTCAGGGAGTCTTCCTAAGCCAGACCCTTTCCAGAGCAGCAGGTGATCAATGGTGACTCAGTGTCTCAGTGCTGGTGGGACATCTTGGTGTCTCAGTGTTTGTGGGGTGGCTCGGTGTCTCGGCAGGCTGCAGTTCCTTTGTTCTCCAAACAGGCTCAGTAAAGCCAGCTTTGATCTGTGTTGGTGCAGCTCTGTGCAGAATGATATGCTTCACTACCTGGCAGGGCTCATTATTTGAGATCGAGTTTGATACATACAAGGTTTTTTTCCTTCTGAACTGCATAGATTGGGCTGGTCTGAAGAGAAGGCAGAATAGTCTGGAAGGAAGCCAAATGCATTACCTTATTGCTGTTATTATGCTTTCTTGTCTCGTTAGCTTTCATGTATTAGTTACCAAACGAGACTTAGTATGGCAGATTGAAGGATGGATTACAAATATTAATTCCCTGTTTATTCCCCAGTGTGGATTTTAGGGGTTTATTATGACAAGGATTAGTGCTTTGCATTGGAGTTGTGTGTGTGTGTGTTTATTCTCCCTCTTCAGGAAAGAGAAACCAGAGGGATTTTGCTTAAGTGAGTTCACTCTGTCCACTTCTCTGCAACTTTCCTACGTAGTTCTATATTCCGCCTGAAAGCAGGCCTGCTGAGTCTAGTTCTTTTGTGGACCCTTCAACAAACCAAGGATTGGTGACACAAGAGAGTTTATTTCCTTATTGCGCATATGCTCCAAGTCAGTTAAGATACAGCTCTTAACAATGACTAAGTAAGATTTATTTCCAAGCTCCATACTCAGTCCAAAATGTTTTGGGAGTACAAAGCTATCTTCTTTGACCCAGTGGGCAAATAGATGTGTTAGTAAGGCAAAAAGTATCATACCTGTGAAATGTCCCCTTTGCTTTGTCATTTCCACCATCAACCTATAGAGGAAGCAAACTGAAGGTCTAGTCCAAGTCCTAAATTTGATGTCTTTTCCTCTTCTTCATTAGTGCCAATAAAATACTGCAGGTCACTCTGTGTGGGTCACGTCACACCATTTACGTGGGTTTGAGGCTTCCAGGCATATACTGAGTAGCCTGCTCTTGTCTGCAGCAGAACAGGATGCTGAAACCAGGCGATGTCATACAAGGTGCTCTGCACTTTGTTTTAGGTCTGTGAAGTTATGCAAATGATGTTACAGAAGTGTAACTTAAATAATTTGGGGTGCATGAGAATTTTCACAAAAATCAGAGTTACATTCTCCTGTCTGACTTTTTTGATTGGTATGTAGTTAATTTACTAAGGAGCCTCTTTAGAGTTGCTAAGTATGCAAAGTAAATTTATCTCCTAAGTAATTATGAAATATAGAAAGTGGAAGTAAATATTTCCCAGAGCTTTCTATATTTTTAGCAGTCAAAGAATAGAATTTTCCATCTATAGGAAATCAGATATTTATTCAGAGGTTAGAAAGTGTTTTATGATAGATTTTTATTCTGTAAAGTCATAGTGAATGGCAAATCTGGTTACGTTAGCCATTACCTAAACAACAGGCTCGCTTTTGTAGGTTTTTCTTGAATGGAAGAATTCTTAATGTTGTTCTAAAAGATACTCTCACAGCTTTACCTTTTGACGGTTCCATACACAGATAGTATGGAACCATCAAAAGGAAGGTTGAAAAGGTGATTTATTCTCCAATTAATTTTGATTAATCACAAAAAAATACTACTGAAAAGCAGTGAAACTAGGAGCAACAAAAGGACTTTCTTTTATGTCTTTTATGAGCTCATGTAAGTTTCCAGCAATTTAGAGCACTAAAATGAGACATTTTTTTGTCCAAGTAGTTCAGGTAGCTACATTTGTACTTCCTTAACTCTCCTTAAGAGATTTCTGCCTTCAGCTTCTTACTCTTGTTGCCTTGATGCAATACACTTACTTGCCTGTTGTGCTATTATACCTGTTCATGATGTACTGTGAGAAAATGGGTATGATACACTGGAGATCTACATCCCTTGTAAATACTGTGCCTGGATAGTTTGACAAAGTGTGTTTGTGTAGAGCACAATGCACTAGGATGTCAATCGGTGCCTGTTTACAGACTTAATTAGTGCGTACACATCTCTCAAGCATGGTTTTTTCTCACGCATAGCATGACTATTGTCTCACCCAACACCTGACAGAGGCACATGACTGATGGATAGTCAGATGCAGGGAATTGTTGTACAGTAGATACTGTTTTGTGATTCTGCTGTGGGAAGCATGTGTTTTAATGGTGCTCCTTGGGGTGTAGTCCCGCTTGATGACACGTGTGACAGCAGTAGCGTGTCATAGGTTTCATTCGTGGTCCTTGGTTCTCACAGTTCTGCCCTGTTGCCTTCTCTGGCACATGAGGATAGCAAGGGCAAGGGACACCACAGTGCATTCTGCTCTGAGTGCACGAGATCTGAGTTGTTGAAAGGATCCATAAAGAAAGACAGTCATGTATTGAAGGCTCAGTGAGGGAAGTCCATCAGGTCTAAGTACCAGTGTCATAATTTCAGGATGTCACAGTACAGATAGATAATACTGAAGAATGATGAGAAGGGTTCTCGACTGCATCTCTGTGCATCAGTAAAAGCATGCCTAGGGTACTTTTTTATTCTGTTTGTATGTATATTTTTTAGGGTAATGTAGCCTGTTTTACAAGTGTAAAATGATTCAGAACTTGATTACAATTACATTTCTTGATTTTATTTTTCCTTTGAGAGTAAACAGGGTATCAGAGGAGTTAAAATAATGTTTTAAAATGTTTTTCTCATTACTGCAGTTAGTAAATGGGAAGAGGTTAAGAAAAAAGCTGTGAAACGTGAAAGAACAAAAGAAGACTGCTTTGGATTTGAGATAAAGGGACTGTGATTGAGAACTGCATTAGTGTTCTTGATATCCAAAAGAAATAGCCTTACTGGCAAAAATTCTTTCTGAAAGCCTGGCACACACTGAATATGGCTGCAGTGAGATGTAAATTGTGTGTAGACATTGCCCATATTTTTTGTGATGCGGAACTCAAGGGAATGCCAATGCATTTAAATTATGTGACGCATTCTGTGAAACGTCACAGTAGAAAGTTTTCAAGATGCATAAGAGAAAGAGCTACCTGTTCCTTCTCCACTGTCTTCTTGCTCTTTTTTCCTTTCCTTGAGAAATAGTGATTATTTTAGAAAGCAAGAAAGCAGCATGAGTGCCTAATTTAATATGTCTTCTAAAATTAAAGTCCTGGTAAGCAAACAAGTGAAGGCTTCCACCTCCTAGATCAAACTAATCCAGCACAGATCAGCAGTCCTTACCATTTTCCCTTTATTTAGAATCTTTTTTGAAATAAATTGTTTTAATGAGTGTACTTTTGAGTTTGCAGGTATTATCCCAAATCTATTACATTTAAAGTCTTATGTTAATATGCTATGATAGAGAGAAGACAAGATGTAATTAGAATGGATTCTGAGCGCATTTGCTAAAACAGTCCCCAGAGGCAAGTTTAAAGGTACTCAAAAAGTAAGATAAGATGAATTGGTGGTGCCTCAGCAGCACTTTTGACAAAGTGGTTTACCCTTTTTATCAAGTACCTTTCATCACATTCATAGTAAAAATTGTAGCAAGAGAATATGAACTTTTGCCTAGCACTTCAAGTTAAGGACCAAGTATATAGTAACAGCCACTGAGAGATGTGAACTTCCTGAGTTTGTATGTCTGTGGAAACTTGCCAGTACATTTTAAGTAATTCTACAAGTGTGACTTACCTAGGGATTGTATTAATTGGAGGTTGTGTTAATGTAATGGCAGGGATAACATGAATATAAATGGCAATTTGTAGGATTTAATTTGTAGGGGGTAAGTGGGCTTTCAAAATCCTTTTTACTTATGTGATAAAAAATGGGAAAGGAATTGACTTGATTTTCACATAATTAGGTTGAAAAATCAGTATTAATAGCCTATTACATGCAGGGTATGGGATTTTTGTTTGATTTTAGCACTTGATAAATTAAAAAGGTAAAACCTTTGGACAGTTGATACAGGAATCTTCATGTTTAAATGCTGTTAACATTGAACAAACGCATCCTAAGAGAAGGCATTCCTCTAGTCTACACTACAGAAGCAGGCCCATTATAGTTATTCTTGTTTGAAAATAAACAAATGTTACATCACATTTGAGGGGGTCCACTAGTTCGTAAGTTTTGAAACCATACTTCTGTGACTTCCAATTTTACCTTTTTGTTATGTAAGATGGATATTTTTCCACTTAGTTAGTTCATTTGATCCTTCAATAGTTACCTAAGAGGCCATAAACACATAATGGCAAACTACCTTTGAGAGATTACCACTCTTTAAGTAAACACATGTTATGATTTGAGAGCCACCAGCTGCTCATAAATGTAATGTTTAACATACCATGCAAATAGAGGAAGTGTTGCTGTGTGAAACCAAATTAAATAATAGCACTGAATAAATTTGTGGCCAGATTCTGTGGAGTTTTGAGCTGGCTTTACAGGGAGGGCAGGAGATTCATTTTCATCTGAGAACTAGTTTATGGTGAGATTAATTATAGAAAGGGACAGTCAATACGCCAAGCCCAGGTTTGTGTTCCCATGTGTTCAATGTCTCCTTGCAAAGAATGGTATTCATCCCTAGGTGACAAGTTCACTGCAGTGTCAAGGATGTCCTAAACCAGAAACACATCCTTGCATTCCACTGTACTGCTCCGGCTCCTTTTATTTGTGCTGATTTGGGGTTGGTTTTTGTTTGGTTAGTTTGGGCTTTTTTTGGTTTTTTTTTTGCTTGTTTGTTTGTTTTGTTTTGGTTTTGGTTTTGTTGTTTTTTTTTTTTTTTTTTTGTCAGATGACTAGGAGTTGAGAGGTTATTATGTCAGTGAGTGAAATACTTTGTGCCCTGATCTTGAACCTTATTTTCGCAGGGGAAATGGGCAGATTAGAAAGTGGGTGGAAGAGAGGAACAATAAAAGGTTCACGTGTGGAATGTAGAGCTTTGTGGTGTAGAGGGTATTAAATGGTAGCTTGGTTATCTAATCAGGTACACATTTACAGTGTAAATTATGTGAGAGCAAGTGACAACCTGTCTTCACAGCTGGAGAGAGCCCCTGGCATGTCAAGGTGAAGTTTATTGCATCTTAATATAAACATCTGAAAGAGTATAAATGCTTCTTTCAGGCAGAAAGTCTACATAATATGCCTCAGGTTCACAGAATATTCTGAGTTGGAAGGTACTCACAAGGATTATTGAGTTCAACTGTTAAGCCCATATGGGGATTGAATCCACAACCTTGGTGTTATTGGCACCATGTCAAATCCCCCGCTACCACCACTGCATCTCAGACATGTGGGCCTAAAACTCTGCTACCTTCCTACTTTTTCTACCCCACACTGGTGTGATCCACAGGCATAAGCAGACTCCTCTAACTGAAATTCTTATTTGTGGCCCAAAATCATTGGTAGGTCAGCTGTGAAGCTGTAGACACAGTGACCTTTCTGGGTCAAGTGGAAGTTAAGAGGGTAGCACAATTTTTTTATAGCAGGGGAACATCTCAATTAGAGAAAAACTCCCAAATGCACTAACTTCAAAAAGTTTATCAGTGATCACATAAATATGTATAACAATGTTCTCTGTTGATATCATTTAGTTAAAAACCTGTTTCAGTCAAGACAACTCTCCCCACCCCTTTCCCTGTCTTAGGTATAGGGCTCTGGACTGATTACCTTGGATGTTGTCCTGTCTTCTGTGTCTTTTCTGAAATCATATTTAATTCTCTTACCCTGCATTTAACCTACGCACATGTAATGCACTGACTACTTCATATCTCAAAAATCTGTTGCACAGAAATATTTCACCATCAAGAAAGCAAGTTCTGCCAGCATTCGTGTGAGTTTTGGGTGAGCCTGACACTCTGTTCAAGGTCACAAACTGTTGCAAAAACAAAGTTTTTGCTTTTGGATCATGAATCCTTCGTAAATGGTTCAGCTAAAGTCTAACAAAAGCCTTTGCTTCAAGAATCACAGGGAGACAGAAGAGAGTTACCTAAATAAAGTAAATTTTTTCTAAAATTTGATTTGAAAATTTTAAAGAAACCCGTTTTTCTGGCTTCTTTCCCAGGAGAATGAGGATTCAAGTATGTTCAGGCTGGTTACCTAAATGCCAAGGTATAAGAAATTACTGAAAATTCTTCATCTTTTAGAAATTCCTGGAAGTGTTCTGTAGTAGGTATGCTCCTGAAACACAATCTTGATTTCAAAACTTAAAAAATTTAAGTTTTTCCGTTTAGTTCCTATCTGTCTTATTTCCAAGATAATTTATTTTCTGAAAATCAGGACAAATGGAAAGTTGTACTTTCTGCAGAATGACATTCCATTTTAGTTATATGAAGACTTTTAGTAATCACTGAATTCAAATCTGGAGGTCTGTTTCAGTTCCATTTCTACCTTGTTGGTATATTAGAATTGAATATAATTGCTTGGAAGTACAGAAATAATCATATTAGTGAGAAAGTAGATAGCAGGTAATTTTTCTCTTATAAATAAAGAGTAAAATTATGAAATAGAGTGGAATGGTATTGCAACTCCTGCTTGAAACCCCTGGTGCTTCTTCTGCTGAACTTGTATTCAACTTTTTATACAATAAAGATTTCAGTATTTTTCTTCAATTTTAGTGCAAATTGTCAGTGCTACAGAAAAGGAGTGGCAAAGTGTATTCAGAAGCAGCTTCTCTAACACACAGACAAAAGATAATGATGAAAAAGGGTAGCAATGAGAGTAGGGAGATTTTCTGGGAGCTGTGAAAATAAACATAGGGTATGTTAATGGCAATGAAGAAAAGGAAGGGGATAAAGATGGCAAAGAAACTGTGACTGTAATAAAAACAAGTGAAATAGATGAGAAGTTAAGTAAAGTGAAGATGAAATTCAGAGTCAAGACTGCTGCTCTGTTCTATTAGTTTCACGACTGTTTTGTCTTTTATGAGGGAAGACAAAAGAGAGACAAGCAAAACTCACATAATTAATGACAAATTTAAGGAAGAGAGAGAGGTTACATATGTAAAATACTTAGGTGCTATTATTAGAACTGCTTGAGTAACTTGAGTAGCCTTGGATATATTAAGCAATTCTTGGCTCTTAGAGACTATTTTGTCATGCTTTATTATCTTAATTGTTGCTAATGATTTATCAAATGATTCTGATAGCAGTTAATCTCTACAGAAAAGACTTGGAGTGTGAAGTCCATTCTGAGGTTTCCTTTTTTAAAAACAAGACCGTATTTCCTGTTCACCCTGAAATTATCCTGGCTGTATTCTTACATACCAAGCCCAAATGTATTATGAGGGCCATCCCTTTGCTGCTGAGGTAGATGAATGTGGCATTTACACTGTAAAAAATGCAAATAGTTATTAAAAAGGGTGCTGTCTCCTTGAGTGTGCAACTTGAGATTTTTTAGCTCCTGATATTAGAAGCATCCACAAAAGTAATTAATGCCTGTGTGAACTGTAGGGGTTTTCAAGTAGGAATAGTTACCAATGGGTTTCTCAATTTAAGCATTTCAAAATAGATATGTTAAAGATCCAGTGGCTACTTCATAGTCCATTAATATGCTGAGTCTTGTGCCGTTCAGCATCATTACATTATGTTTGTCCCTGACTTGATTTCACTTCCCGCATAAAATGACAGCAAGGATGTATTTGGACCAGCCCTATGTACTCTCTTACAATAGGTCGTGTGTGTTCCAACAAGTAGCATTGTGTGTCTATTGGACTTCATTACTCTGTTTACGCCTTTGAAAGAAATTACTAAACATTTTTTAATTATTATAATTACAGCCTGAAAAGTTCTTTGTCTGTTCCATGCCATATATTATCTTGAGGTGAAGGGTAGAGGAGAACAGAAGGGAAACTCATTAAAAGACTGATTAAAATTCCATGTTGAAACACCTGCAAAGAAATGTATCTGATGAAATCCCACTACCATTCAAAACAATGGGAACCCTGGAATGAATTTCAGTAGGGCTAGGATTTTACCCTGTTTGCAGGAGGACATGCTGGGCCCAGTTCTTCACCTGGGTTTTTTGGAAGAAGTGGAATGAGGAAACACAAGGGCACCAGCACCACGACAGGCTGCAGTATTGGTAGAAGTGGGAAATGGCTGAAATCAGCTTAGAGATTGGGATGCTTAACCATGCAAGCCCCTATGTTAAGGCACAGACTCTGGGTAAGTGCTGAAGTTAGAGGTGAATACATGACTCCTACATATGTAATGAGGCCACAAGTGACCTGACCAGGTTGTCTCAAATAAACGCCATTTACATTTTACAACATTTACATTTACAACATTTTATGTCAGTATTTCCTGTGTTCTCTGTAACTACTTCATGACCTATAGGATGGCGATTTTGTCACATTCAGAAAATTTTTCTTTAAAGGTGTTGCTGGCACTGTTTTTCACGTTCCTCTTGCTGCAAATACTTGAGCTGTTATGTTAGTACCAGGGATTTGCTTGTGTGACTTTCCTTTTATGGGAGGGAAATAACTAGTTAACATGAGAATAATTTAAAAATCACCTGCAATAGAATTTCCATACATAAAAGCATCTTGATTTTAAGGTCAGAATCCTCTAAGTCAGGAAGTAAATGCTATTATCAAATTAAAGAGTTGCGAGAATCTCCCATTTCCTGACAGAGCAGGCAGTCAGTTTCTAGCCCTTGAGTGGCTGGACCCTTCATCTGTCACTGTTCCAGGTCTGAACAGCATTGTTCACTCTGTTCCTGAGGTCAGGGCAATTTGCAGGGGAGGAAGAAGGAAACATTTCTCTGGAAGTATTTTCATTTATTTATTTATTTATTCTGCAAAACATCAGAGGCCTGGAATACCAATAGTCTGCCCAACAGAGTGTGATCAACAATCCAAATCACAGCAGGGGTCATCAAAATTGGATTGTATGTGACTTTGTATGAAATACAAACTTTTAGAGTGCGGCTCAACTTAGAATCCCAGGTATTATTGCCCTGAAAGTGCTTCATGTGTCTTCCAGTCCAGAAGCCCTAGGATTTCTGTGGGTGCTGCAGAGCTCATGCAGACAGCTGAGTTCCTGTGTGCCTCTTGGCTGTCTGGGGGACAGAACCCCAAAACATGCTACCCCTTCCAGAGCACTGCCTAAAGGTTGTTCTCAGAAGCTCAGGTTCTGAGGGATAATGCATGCCACCTCTTTTCTCCCCAGAAGCTGCACTGAAAGGAAAATACGTTTCATACATGAGAACACCGGAGCGGATTTTGTCTGGTACCAGATCCCTTGGTCAGCTTCCTTGGCTGGGGGGGAAACCCTTCTGTGGGAGTGGGAAGGTGTGCGCAGACAGAATGGTGCTGCTGAGCAGTGAGCAAGGCACTGGGAGCTTCTGGGATAGTCAGGGATTCCCACTTGGTGCATGGCAAACTGCCCTGAAATTGTGCTTTCTGGAAGCCTGATTGCCCTGAGGCACAGGGAGCTCATCCAGCCTGTGGTTCTGGGAAAAGTCCCCTGAAACTACATCCACCACAGTGATAGTGGTGTAACTGTATTGGCTTACAGATGTAGGTCAGGTAAGGCTTGAAGATGGAATTAATATTTTTGTTAGAACAACTGTAAAAGTAGAAGAACTAGACAGCCTTCAGGCACACAAGCCATTCTCTTTGTCTCCAGTTCCATGAATTTCTGTGGTTTGCATGGATCATCAATGTCAGTGCTAAATACTCCTCTCAAGAAAATTTCTCGTTACCCCTGCCAGTGGGACACAAGAGCATCCTTTTCTCCTTTCTCTGTCTCATATGAAAGTGAAATAGTATTTTCTGGTTTTATCTCTGGCTAAGGATTCATTTTTTAACATAGTCATGAGTTCTAACTAACTTACAGCCCTGGCAGTGGAACTTGGTTCCCAAACCTTTTGAAAACCTTGAGCATTCCTGGCTAGGAATTTAGTCAATCCTTTTTAAATGAACTTGCCTGAAGTATAAATTTCTCTGGGTTTTGAAGAGCTCAGAAATAGAGTTTGCTTCTTGCTTTCCCTAACTTCAGCAGCAAGTGCATTAATCATGATTTGACAGAAAACTTGAACGGTTAATGTCTTGGATTGAAATTGCATGAAGGTACAGTCCTTGCTTTTATGGAGATTAATTATTCAAACAAATATTTGTTCTTAAGATCTTGCAGCTTCTGATTACTTTCTGCAGTAGAATGATATGTGTTCTCTTATCACCATTTCTGATTACACAAACAAATAAATAAACCTCTGTGAGACTGGTTTTTTTTAATACAACTGCTGTCTAACTTGTCTGTACACCATTGTACACTGTGCTTCCAGCCAGTCTGTAGCTTGAGTTTCTTGGGTATGGAAAATACTGATTCTTAAAAAAAATTGTTAACAGGACATTTCCAAGTTCCCAGACAAAGATTATACACTGCTGGGTGATGGTGGAATCATTCTGAGTGGAGGCCAACGAGCACGAATCTCACTGGCAAGGTATTTTGCTCTTCAAGTAGTGTACTGTTTCATGTATATGCAATGTATTATGACTAAGCATTTAAATACACATGGACTAAGTCCTGCTAAATAATTATCCTCCAGGTATATCAGGAAATTAATTTTACTATTAATTTTACTATCAGAAATCTGAGTTTTGCTATGAAATTTTGTTTATGATACACCTGCATATTAATTTATTGAATTTTAAAAGTTTGATGTCAAGCAAATTCTGTGGCTTAACATAAGATGAATCTTTCCCTCCTTGATGCAAGATGCCTTTGGAAATTCAGACCTTTAAATGTATCTTTCTATCTGCTGAAGAAACCCATAGAAAGATAGAAATAAATATTCCAGGATCTTTCCCTGCTGTGATATTTCTTCAAAGCAGTTTATATATTGATCAATGACATACTCCCTGTCTGCAGATAAAAAAATGAAAAGAAAAACGGAAAGGAAAAAATTAAAAAAAAAAAAAAAGAAAAAAGAAAGAAAAAAAAGCCATGTTCCAAAAAATTTTGCTAACACTTTTGGGCTTCTCTCTGTCGTAAGAAGAAAAAGTGGAAAGCAGTGGCTAATCAGTACCTATGAATAACAGCCTTGTCTGTTTGACCTTCCAGTGTTAGTAAGTAATTCTGAAGGTCTACAGAACAATAACATAGGTGTTTGTCTTATAAATTAGCTATGTGTTTCAGCAGAATCACTTAGCTATCATCAGAAATCCAGTAATGACAGCTCTGATGTATAAATGGCCCCATTTATTTCTGTGTCAAGTGCAAATTGTGTTGGTTCCCATGCTCAGAAACACTGGGTAGAATTAGAATCACATTATAGTGATCCGCACTGGCATCCCATGAAAGATGTGCACATCTGTGTGAGACTAAAAGATGGGATCATTAAAATAGAGAATCTTTCAGCATGGGTTTGTGAGACTGAAGAGGCATATGAAGGGTTTTGTTTTATGCAGTAAGAGGAGAGAGGAGGGGAGGAGCAGGCAAAGCTTTCAAGCTTTCAAAGCATATAACCCCAAAACAACAAAACCCACTTAGATTTTCATTTAAAATGCAACATTTGCATGGACTATTTCCTAAATGCATCATAATGTTTGGTCAGTGAAATCCATCATGTCAGATGATTTTTCAGTAAAGTTGCTTGGTTTATTAACATAATACACTGTTATTGAGGGCTTTTTCTCTTGGTGGTTAAATATTTTTGCACTGATTAACATACTTTAAAAAATACGGAAATGCAGCTGTCCAGATTTCTTTACCAGTTAAACTCTGATTGATACCACATAATGATTTTCAGGTACATACAGCTTCAGGTCCTTTTTGATGTCTTCAATTGGAAATATTATACAGTCCCATTTCAGTTCATGTTTGCAAGACCATACCTCACTAATACACTTGTTTTTGCTCACCATTTTTTTTAAAGTACTTTTAAAACTAAATGCTGAGATCTAAGTATTTTCATGTTTAGTTACATATATGCAATATTCCTTCAGGCACCCATAGATGTTAACAGTAGGTACTAAATTCCTATTGAAATGATTATTGTACATTGATGGGGACTGTCAGATTCAGGCCATGATCAGATCTTTAGAGTAACCTGTGTAAAAGACAGCTCTATAGCTTTGTTTCATTGCACAAAAACTAGTGGAGAACTGAGTTAGTTTGTATTGTGGTCTGCAGCAAGGAAAGGCTTTATTGAAAGATGTCTTACAAGCACATTTCATGTTGAACTCCAGCTCTGTATTGATGCTGTAGAAAGTCTATCAATTACAAGGTTTGAGTCATTCTTTTAAAATTATATTTATTTAAATTTATAAGAGATGTGAAAATTAATGTAATTTCCATTTTCTCTGTTCAGAGCAGTGTACAAAGATGCTGATTTATATCTCCTGGATTCTCCTTTTGGACATTTAGACATTTTTACAGAAAAAGAGATATTTGAAAGGTATTGTATGTTTTGATAAATTGTATTTAAGAATCCCACCAAGCAGCACAAAGTAAAATAAAGAACTAAAATTTTATAACAGTACAAAAATACAGAAGTAATCAAAATTATACCTTTGGGTGTGTTTATTTTAGGGTTTCTCATAGTATGTTGTGTATTGTATTTTGAGTAGTTTGTGTTAGTGGTAGGACAGCGCACTGTGTCGGGAACAAGCCTGGGCCAGGTGTGAGCATTACTGCTCCCTCTGTAATCTCAGCATGTTGAGCCTGCTGTAATCTCCTACTCCCAGTGCCTGGATTTATATCTGACATGTCTGTGTACTAGAGGGGCTTTCACTTTAAAATAGCTACCTGCTTCGTAAGAGTAATTTTTTACAAAAAGCTCTATTTTGTCCTGTTTTTCTAATCACTGAAAGTTCAATCATGTGAAACTGCCTGCTAGAGATTGGCAGCAGGTTGGCCCAAGTCAGAGGCTTTTGGCTTGTCCTGTTGATGAAAACAGTAAGGACACACACTGCCCTCCATGAGCTTTTCAGTCACTGTAAGTTTAAAGTTTTGAAATTGAAGTAATACTTTTAAGTTTGGTAGCAACAGATCTGAGTAACCCTAAGATGAAAAGAAATACTTCATTTTCATGAACTGTGCTTTTTGGATTGACCTGAAAATGATTAAGTTTTACTCCCTTTTTTAGTTCCTGTACTCACCTGTTACACATCTCAGCTTTACCACCTCTTTTGTAGTTTGAGGGAGCACCCAAGACTGCTCATGCTGGGAGATAGGCAGGTAAAAGCAAATTGAAAATGAAAGGGATAGAAGCATCATTTAATCATGAGAACAAAAAAGTCTAAATGTTCACATTTTCTTCTTTCACAGCTGTGTGTGCAAGTTGATGGCGAATAAAACTAGGATCTTGGTTACTTCAAAACTGGAACACTTAAAGATTGCTGACAAAATATTAATTTTACATGAAGGGAGCTGCTATTTCTATGGAACATTTTCTGAACTTCAGGGTCAACGTCCAGACTTTAGCTCAGAGCTGATGGGCTTTGATTCTTTCGATCAATTCAGTGCAGAGAGAAGAAATTCAATCCTTACTGAGACTCTCCGACGATTTTCCATTGAAGGAGAAGGCGTGGGATCACAAAATGAAACGAAGAAGCAATCTTTTATACAAAAATCAGAACTTAATGACAAAAGGAAGAGCTCCATAATTATTAACCCCCTTAATGCCAGTAGGAAGTTCTCCATAGTGCAGAAGAATGGGATGCAGGTCAATGGGATAGACGATGGCCACAGCGACCCACCAGAAAGGAGGCTGTCGCTGGTGCCTGACTTAGAGCAGGTAGACATAGGTCTGCTGCGGAGTAACGTGCTCAGCACCGACCACCTGCTGCACGGGCGGCGGAGGCAGTCGGTGTTGAACCTGATGACCGGCACCTCTGCGAACTACGGGCCAAACTTTTCCAAAAAGGGAAGTACGACATTTCGGAAAATGTCTATGGTGCCTCAGACAAACCTGTCTTCTGAGATAGATATCTATACCAGGCGTGTGTCTCGAGACAGTGTCTTGGACATAACTGATGAAATCAATGAAGAGGATTTGAAGGTGTGTGTTGATATACATTCATCTCGGGTTTGGGTATGGTGATAGTTTAGTGCAATTTACTCCTCATCTATTTTTCTACTTGACTATTTCCTTCCTAATGCAGGAAGTATTCCTGAAGTATTCCACAGTATTTCTCTGTGGAATATGTTTTTGGAATACCTGTGAAAAAATTTAAACTCAAATATCATCTTGAAATCATTGAAATGCTCAAAAATTTATTTTGCCTTATTTTTTGCTCATTTTTGATTGCTATCTATAGGGAATTTCAATACAGAATTGACATCTCCTGCACTTTACCTTTAAGATTACTTATGCTAAAATTAAATTCTAAACCATAACTTGGAAAACATAGTTGTAAAAAATTTATGTAAAAGTCACCTTTGAAACATTAAGGCTCATGGAAAAAATAAAATACATTTGAAGTGCTAGCACAGTTTTTAAAACTGGAATTTGATCAAATTTGATAAATTTGTCAGACTGCTTAGTTCTTGTGTCCTGATGCAGATAATGAACAGAGGAGTAAGCTTGGTTTTACTCTCACTTTAAGGATGTGCTGAAAAACCCAGAAGGCTGAATTTTATACCAAGAATTGGACCAACATTTCTTTTTTTCTAATAACTGTCAATTGGTCATGATGGACTACTTTAATTTTCAAAATTGACTGCTGATTTTCTCAGGATAGGAAAATTTTCTGAAGAAGTTTTCTAGGTGGAAAAAGATTTCCAAGAGAGATTTAAATTCATAATTTGCTGAAGCACTGCCCATTTTTTCTTTTGATCTCAGCAGAAAAAAACCCCTCAGTATTTACAAATTTACTCTAAAATCACAATAAATAATCTCCATCGTAAGAAAATAACTCTTGATTAATAGTTTTTGATTCTGGTAGTGCTGGACAAATCTTAGCTTCTTTCACTGTTGTCTGAAAATTTCAAATAATCTAGATTGTATTTCTATAGCAAAGATGACTCAACCAGTCAGTACCTTCCTCTCCAGCCATTATCAGCTAATTTAATGCTTCAGCTCAATTATTTGCAGAGAGTTAGCAGAAAGAATGATAGCATTCACGTGTCACAAATTCACCTACAGAGATACTATTGTCGTTCTTACTATGGTCTTCCTGATTTTTTGACAGGAGTGCTTCAGTGATGATGCTGAAAGCATGGGTACTGTTACTACATGGAATACCTATTTCAGATACGTTACCATCCACAAAAACTTGATTTTTGTTCTAATTTTGTGTGTGACTGTCTTCTTACTTGAGGTAAGAAAACCTGTGCTTGGTGTCACGTTGCAAGAAATGATGTTTGTTCAAACTATATTCTTTGTGATAATTAGATAAAGCATCAAGACATTAGCTCATGTATCACTTATTGACAACTGCTGTTAATTTATATTACAGCGACTTTTCTACTGCTTAGATAAGCATTTCTTCACCAAAGTTAGTGATCAGTGCACAACAGCAGAAAACCAAACGTCTCAAATTATCCTGTTTATTTTCTGCTATGTGGTACCATAAATAAGAATTATTGCCCTATGAAAGTTTCTTGTTCACAGGTGAATAATCTTCCATTTTCCATTAAAAATTATCTTTGTAGAGCCTTGGGGAGTTAACAATAATTACCATAAATCTTTTGATGAGCACATACATAAATTCTGGAAAATTGCTTTGAAAAATGATTTACTAGCTTTGCTCCTAGTGAAAGAAGAGTGGTGGGTAAGGCAGAGTGCTGCATGCCTGTGATGGCAGTCAAAGATGGAAGGGGTGTTCCTGCAGCATGCAGAGAAGACTTTTTCCGAGAACGGTGTAAAACACTGGGAAAAGTACTGAAGAACATCTGGCTGTTCATGGGCATTTGACTGTTTTTCTTATATCAGAGATTGCCTGCCTTTTGTCTTTTCTTTCAATTTAGGAAAGACTTTCAGCATACAGAATCTCATAGTGTCCTCTTCTATAGTTAATATCCTAAATCAAGTATTTTTCAAAGGGAAAGAACATGTTTCAGAGTGGAAAATCAATGAGACTGTATTCATAATGGTTCCAATTTTTTGGTATTTTTCAACATGAACTGAATGAAGAGAAAAATCCATTAGGAGCATAGGAATAGTTTCTGGCTGATTGTGTCAGCAAAGGCTTTTTAGCGGTTCTGTGGTGGGATTCAAACTTCCAGTAACATCATCTCTGGAAAAAGACGTGATTAATGATATCCTGAATTTACATT
Organism: Climacteris rufus; assembly: GCA_013398175.1. Taxonomy (NCBI): domain Eukaryota; kingdom Metazoa; phylum Chordata; class Aves; order Passeriformes; family Climacteridae; genus Climacteris; species Climacteris rufus. The sequence continues at coordinate 262,706 of VZRZ01006731.1, read as the reverse complement.
AATGTTATGTTGCAGGCAATTTAAATTCGTTCTCTTGGACCAGGAATAAATCCTGGAACTTAGATTTAGTTTAACACCCTAAATTTTTAAACCAACTCCAGAAGCAAGCTAGTATTTAGATGCATAGCTTTTCTTATCATGTACGTTTTATTTTCATGGTAGTGAAAAATGGTTGTGTAAACAACAGCAAAGCTGAATGTGAGTTTTAGAGGCAAAGGAAATTTTAACTTTGAGGCATATAAAATTTAACCCTATATATTCCACATGTATTTCTAATCTTGATTACACATTAGACTAAACCTTTTTTTAAATAGTTCAAAAGCCTGATCTTCTAATTGAAAAAAAGTCTTAGGACAAAGAATGTTTCTGTACAGTTTAAACTTTACAGTGTGGCTATTGTTCAACTAAAAGCCTATTGATAAATGAATCAGCTGGAAGATACCCAGCCATAGCACAGTCTTTAGCAAACCTCCGTGCATGAGCTGAAGTACCATGCCGAGTGGTTATGTGTCCTGTGCTAACAGTTTGCACCCTTCCAGCCTTAGACAATGAAGAGTGGCTAGTGATGAACATCCAAGTAAATTAAAAGTGGTGTTTTTACACCTTTCAGAGCTGGGTGGGACTGTGGTGGAAATTCTAGATGTGATATTTTATATTTTGAATGGATTGCTTTGTATTGCCGGTTCCAAGATGAGTCCACACAGATCACCATAAATAAGACATCAATTGTACATATTTCCTAGATTTGTGAGGTGTATGTTGTGTAGCTCACATAAGCAGCTCAAAACTGTGTCTCCTAGATGTAATACCCAAAGACTAGGGTTGCTGAAAAGGAAGAAGAGCAGTTTTGAATGGAAACACAGAGAAAGACTTTTTGAAACTATTCTGTGACAATATTACTTACTTTCACTTTCATGGCTGAAAAAAATCCTCTGTTGTGAGGAGTCAGGATGAGAACAGAATTCTGTTGGGAGATGTAAAAATATTGCTGTGAAAGAAGCCTGATTCTTACAAATACTTACATTCAGGACCATCATGGTCAATCTTGAATTATTTATTCTAAGACCTGCAAGAGTTGCTGGGTCCCAAAGAGAAGGCTTTAGTTATGCACTGGGATATTCACAATATATTTCTGTATCAGCGACATAAAAATATATGAGAAGAAAATGTAAAAACTGTTTCAACCCTTAGAAAAAAAGATCATAGACAGAAATAGAGCAAACTCAAAGGTGTTAGACTAGATGAAGATCTCCAGTATCTTAGTGGACAGACAAAACTATGCATTACAGACTAAACTCTTGTTGAATGATTAGCCATTTCACAATAAAAAGGGTTTAATTCTACATTTTAAAAATTATAAAAATGATTTAAAAATAGATTATGTGAAAAATTATGTAAAACTAAGCAGCCAAGGAATATTAGTCAAATGGATATACCAAATGTAGATATCAGCTAGCAAGAAAAGCAATGCAAAAGTATCAGTGTTAAGGGTTAGACATTCATATTTGAATAGCTGCCTTTGAAGAGAAGAGAGACTTACTCTTCCAGGGTCATTAGAAATATTAATATTTAAAACTTAAAATGTGTTAGAGCATACAGTTATCATTAGGAAGGCATTAGCAAGCCTTTGTTAATAGTACAGTAAAAAACAATACAAGAATATATAGGCACTTGGGAACCTGAGTTTAATACAAGTCTAAATGTAGCTTTCCTGGTGGGATGCACTAAATTGTTTCTGTGGAAAGAGAAGCAGATATGACAATGTTTTTGCTTCAGGTAAGTTTGACTTCGACCCATTTGTTATGCTCTCTTTAAAACAGGTATAAAGCCAATGAAAAAAAATAAGTGAGAAAAATTACATAAAGTGATAAGACAAAATTTGACTTTGTTTTCTTTGGTCACAGGTAGCTGCTTCAATTGCTGGCGTATGGTTTCTTAAACAGTAAGTAGTGGCGATAATTTATTGAGAAACTGGGGTCACCTTTATATTAATTTTTTTCTGTAAATAATTAATAAATTTTGCCAGAATTCTATGTGGATAGGCACTATCTTATATTCAACAAAATGATTCATAGATGGATGATCTAAATATCTTGTGTAGGTGGTTTCTTAAGCTGGTACTTCTTTAAGCACTAACAATCAAATGGTTTGTGCCTTGTTATTGAGTACACAACAATGTACGCAACACTTTTCCTTGGTCAGCTCACTCTAGGCGTGCATGGACCTGATTATCCTCAATACACTGTAATTCAGAGGTGCCAGGTAAGACTTCTGCTTAGGAAAATTTTAATTTAAAATTTTAATTTTAATTTAGGAGCAGTTTCTGTAAGACCCCATTTGTAAAATTTCCTGTGCTCATCTATGAAGAATTCCCAGAAATTACAGGGTCAGCTGCTGAAGGTTAAAACATACTGAGCAGTGGAAAAGCCAGTGGCTTTTCCTGGGTTAATGGTTTTGATCCCTGTTTTTGTCCTGCAGCAGTAAGTCTGTGTGTTTGAGTATAGAAGCATATGATGACTTAGGTCTGACTGGAGGAGGAGTGATTTATGTTGATTTCCATCTACAATAAGTCACTAAGGGCTTTGATTTTTATAATACACCTAAAGAATTTACTTTCATAATAATTCAGTTTTTTCAAGACTTAAAATATTTTTTCTGCTTAGCAGAAGTGGATGTGTTCTCCTCGATTAGGTTAGGTTTGTCAGTGGTTAAACGGGCAGTAGATATGCAAGAGACTACCAGAGCAATTCATAATTTATATTTCATACATACATGACAACATATTTTAAATGACTGGAAATATACATAACTAACCATTAACATAGTTTTAAAACATAAACACTGCAGTACTGTTTGGCTTGGTTTAGTAGATAAAAGAGAGAAAGCCCAGAATTTCCAGTAATGCATTTATTTTTAATTTCCATCACACAGGACAGCTTTGAAGGCAAATTCAACGCAGTCAGAAAACAGCACCTCTGACAAACCTCCTGTGATTGTCACTGACACTAGCAGCTACTACATCATTTACATCTATGTGGGAGTGGCAGATACCCTGCTTGCCATGGGAATCTTCAGAGGTTTGCCCCTTGTGCATACACTTATAACAGTGTCAAAAACTCTTCATCAAAAGATGGTGCATGCAGTTCTTCATGCACCTATGTCAGCATTCAACTCTTGGAAAGCAGGTAACTGGAGTGGGAGCTGATTGACTCATCTCTGCATTTAATTTCAATTAAGTGGTTTTCATTCTGTTAAAGGACACTGTTGCCTTCCATTTACATTTTCAGTCAAGCAAAATGTTAGAAATTTGCCACATAAAGTAATTTGTGAATCTTTCAATGAAACTTGACTGCACTTAAGTGTGACGCATTTCAGTTGTCAATTCTGACTCTGAAATATCTGCTTTAGGCAATGAAAGTAGAATAACTTCTGAAGAATAGACTTTGTCTAAAGCTTCAATAGAAAAGATGTAGTCAGCTGTGTCATGAGTGACAAGGAGTCAGGTGTGGATGATAAATAGGACTTTTTTTAATGAGTAGTTCTACTAAAATGGCATAAAACATCAGTTAGTGTGAATAATAGTATGCATATGCAAATTTGGTTCTGGAGTTGATATAAAGCTCGTTATATAACTAGTGCAACAAGTTCCATCTCCCACTGTACATGAAATTCTTCTCTCGTATGCTTCTTACTGATGTGTACAGGGGACACTGCTAAATGATGATGCAATGTTGGGTTCCTCCTTCATTTTCCATTATATTCTTAACTTTGTTGTTACCTGATAATTAACACAGTTATTCTACTCAGAAATGAAGAAACTGGTTACAAACCCATGCAAATGCTGATGTGCAAATTATCTGTGTATCAGCAGGGCCTGCTGAATAAAGGGTACAGCCTCTTACAGAGGCTTTGTGCCTCTGTTTCTGCCCTTTTTAATTGTTTCTTTGTTTTTATTACTTGTTCCTGGCTTTTTTTGCCAAGAGCTGAAACAGAAGTTGTGTAGCCAAATTCCTCCATGGGGAAAGAAACTGTCGCTCCACTAACCTGTACTGGAATTGCTTGTACTTGAAAAAATCTTGTACTTAATCTTTTGTATTCTGAAAAACTTGTACCTTCTGTTAAAGTAATAAGTGTAGGATTATGGGGGTATTAAAATGTTTGATTTTTTTTTTTCTTAATCCATAGGTGGTATGCTTAACAGATTCTCAAAAGATACAGCAGTATTGGATGACTTACTTCCACTTACAGTATTTGACTTCATTCAGGTTTGTAGAATAAAAGTTGCAACTTTTGCTGTCTTATAGCAATATAATGTTTCAGTTGCACATCTTTCAAAAGAAATAGTATTAATTTTTTTAATCTATATATATATATTTACATAGCTGCGTATCCCGTAAGTCAGCTTTATTTCTTCTTTTTTAAGTACTTGCTTATGTGTGTACTTGCCTTCACTGTTTGTGCAAACCACTCTTAATACTCAGGCTCAGAAATATTTTTGCTCTTCAGATCTCTACAGGACAAGTATCCCTCCTGCTGCCTACATTCAGCTGCAAGACATATAGGACATTCCTTAGTTTCTTTCATTTATCATGGCTCAAGTTTGCTACTTTTTTAAAATACTATTCTCTGATTGCATTCAGTCACTTTCATAACTTCCCCTCCTTAAGCTCTTCTGTTCCCAGTTTGTTAGCACCACCCTTAGTTTACTTCTGTTGAATATATTCTTGGCTTTTTTGTTCATTTATCTCGTGTGGAAATGCCAGGATTTTCTTACATAGAACTGGTTCCCAGAACATTTTAACACTCAAAAGTTCATAGTGAACTCGTTGAACATCTATGCCTACGGCCATGACTGGTTTTCCCTAAATTATAAACTTCTGTTGATTAATCAGATTGGCTGTTTCAGTCATTGCCACCCTGAACATTTACTGACTTGCTCTGTCTACCACCACCTGCATTTTCCAAACTGGGAAACAGTGGAACACGTCTCCCCATCTGGCCTCTGTCCCAGGGCCGAAAGCTCAGCATCTGGGGTCACTGCAGCACAGCACTGTGGCTCTTAACTGGGCTGTATGGGTCCTCTGCTGCCGTTCCTCAACTATATGCCAATACAGTTGGCTTGTGGTTTAGATTTTTGCTTTTGCCTTTTTAGAGAAAGTCTCATTATCTTCTCTCTGACTTTAAACTTACTTTGAATTTGGAGTTTATGAGATAACAGAGATCTTCATATTCAACTTTTTAGTGAAGTAAGTGTGGGACCAGCATTTAGATCAATATGGCATCATGGTGACCTTTACAAAATTTGAGTAAATGACAGAAATGGGAATTATAACAGTCACTGAGTGACTATAATATCAGGTAATGTGAGAGCTGTATAACTTGGCTCAATATCAGTTGAACAGCTCATTTGCTTCTTAACAGTTAGAGATACAAGTATTACTAATTTCTGCAGTTTAAAGTAATGAGAGACATTGCTGCAGATTAGTGCTGAACAGGCTGCACAAGTGTAACCCACACTTATCACCCTTCCTTTAAGAGTGATGAGGAAAATAGTGAAAGAAATCATCGAATCATAAAATCATTTGGGCTGGAAGGGACATTAAAGATCATCTAGTTCCAGCCTCCCTGCCATAGGCAAGGACACCTTACACTAGACCAGGTTTCTCAGAGACCCATTCAACCTGGCCTTGAACACTTCCAAGGATGGGATATCCACAACTTCTCTGGGCAACCTGTTCCTGTCCCTCACCACCCTCACAGTAAAGAATTTCTTCCTAGTAGCTAATCTAAACCTGCGCTCTTTTAGTTTAAAGCTCTTCCCCCTTTAGCTAGTTCAGCTGTTAAAGTAATATTTTTTCATAAACTGTGATGCTGCTATTATATTGCTCAGATTTCTGATGAAAAAAATGGTAGGAAACTTACAATGTGCTTTCCTGTGCATGAAAGGCCTCTAACCTGGAATACTGGGAATTTAAATCCTTCCATGGATTTATGTGGCTGTAGTAGCAAAAGTACCAACTGTGGGTTTCTTCCTAATGTGAAATTAGTTTTGCTTTCCAACTGCTTCTTTGCTGACTGGTCATTTGCAGTGATGTTTCAATGCAATGCTCATGATTTTGTTCAAATTGTCCATTTGCAGTTGGTTTATGCTGGTAAGTTTGCAGCTTGAAGTAGTTGTTTAGTACTAAAAGTAACACCCTGATACAAAGCAAAACTTTGCTATTCTATCTACGCTGATATACTTGATTTTCATTAGATTTACATATGAGACAAAAATAGTCTAGGTGCTTAAAGCACTTCTAGAGTAAAGATCAAGGCCAGATTTAGCTAAATCTGTCTGAAGCTACTGAGAATGAGGTCTTAGAATGGTAGTAGTCTCTGGTAGATAAATAGATAAACTGAAATAATTTTGTTCCTTTTGAGTCATTTGACACCTTAAAACACCTTATTTTCCCTCCTGAAATTGCTAATTGGTCATACCACAAATTCTCTTACAATTTTGTTCCTGTGTTCTGATCAGGATGAACAGTAATTATAGTTTCATATATGGGTTACAGTCCCTTGAGCAAGCAAAGAAGTACAACTCCCCACTACTTCTGTTCCTCAGCAAAACTGCTTTGCCCAGAACCTGCTGGAGACTGGCACTTAGCTCCTGACAGTCTGCACACCTAGTCCAGACAAGACAGGGAATGCACCAGTAGGTTTGGTAGGTGGCTGCAGATGCTGCAAGCGTCATTCTTAAAATTTTAAATGGAGAGTGAGTGCCTAACTGCCATTAGCCTCACTGTGTGGCTTCAAAATTTAGAAGCTTTCAATACTGATTGTACTACAGAAAACACTTCTTCCAACTATTAGAAAAAATGGCAGCTTATCACAACACATTATGGAACTGGTCCAAGTTATTTATGATCTTTTCATGGAGGTTTGTTCTCAGCTGCAAATCCGACTTAGGTTAGCACTTTGTTTGTTGAAACAATACATAGTTGCCATAGGAAGGAGATTCATCACCAATCTCTAGTCTATAAAATGACAAGTTTACTATATCAATAGTATTTTTCTTTCATTCTACAGTTAACACTGATTGTGATTGGCGCTATAACAGTAGTCTCAATATTAGAACCCTACATCTTCCTGGCATCAGTGCCTGTGATAGCAGCCTTTATTATGTTAAGGGCATACTTCCTCCACACTTCTCAGCAGCTGAAACAACTGGAATCTGAAGGTAGGAGCAGCAAAATTGGTAGACTTCTAAATCCACAACAAATCAATTGAGAAGTGATTCACCCTTTCTCCTCTTTTTTGCCTCTTCTCTTGCAAGATGACGTTGTCTCTGGGAGCAGAACACATATCTCCTTAAAGCCAGAGTTGTTACTGATCCAGCCAATACTGACTGCTCTGCTGCCAAAGAGCAATAAAAAGGTCTTTTTAAAGATGGGCTTTATCACCACTGCAGCTGAAAACAAATAAAGTCCTGATACACAGTTTTCTTGAGAGTAAATGTAACTTGTAAAATTGTGGTCAGATTTGATATGTAGCCTTTGAGTTTGTTTCTTTGTAAGAAAAATTTACAAATATATCTTGATCACAAAGAACTCTTATTTCTGAATAAGTTATTTGACTAAATTTCCTTCCTCTCCTGCCATTAAGAGACTGAAATGTTCCAAATAAAATTGAAAACCTCATTTAGACCAGGCACTGTTGCCTGGCTTTGCAGTAAACTGCAGATCCTCAGCAAATCAGTCCTGAATCTTAAATATTGATGATTGTCTTCCCTTTTACTTCAGTGTAATTCTCAAGTTCCTCAGATCTAAATCTGAATTTCTTGGATGTTCACATGGATTCAGCATTGGCTCACCACTTTTTATGTAATGCATGATCTGCTTAAAATTACCATGTCAGTGCAGTTGAATCCGGAGCATTAAAGTACTCTGCCTGTGCTAAAAAAGCTTCACATGATGGAGTTATCAAAAGTGCAGGAATTATTTTTGGCTGGGGAGGAGCAGCCTTTCTCTTGTGGCATTTTACAGAAGGCCAGGAGCCTCCTCAAGTAGATATGAAACAAGTAGTTATGTGCTAACTATGAAGAATTATTGTTATCCCTTCCTGTCAATACAACGAATGCAATTTCAACCCATTCTTGCAAACACTTTTGTTGTATATCCTTCATTAGGATTATTTCAGTCATGTACTTTGATAACATATGTAAATTACACACTGGCAGTAGTTATGCTGCTGTGAGGTAGAGCATGGGGGGCTGTTTGCATTATATCAAAGGTAGTTGCTTATGCATGTTTATGTTTTTCTAATTTAATCACTTTGCAGCTCGGAGTCCAATTTTCACCCATCTTGTTACAAGCTTGAAAGGGCTGTGGACACTGAGAGCTTTTGGGCGGCAGCCGTATTTTGAGACCTTATTTCACAAAGCCCTGAACCTACACACGGCAAACTGGTTCCTCTACCTGTCAACACTGCGCTGGTTCCAGATGAGGATAGAAATTATTTTTGTTGTCTTTTTTGTTGCTGTGGCATTTATCTCTATCCTAACTACAGGTATGGTAACTTTATCTGAGTACTGAAATGGAAGCCTTCTGCTTCTCTTCAACAGCTCCACTTTAGAAAATTCTGAGGGAAATAAACTGTTGCAAAATTTAGCATACATTGGAGTCATTGATTGAAGTATGTCATAATAGTAAACACAATTTAATTAAAATACAAATAACACCGTTATTACCTGCAGTCTGATATTGCAGAAGACTCATTAAAGGGATTAATCTAAAAATAATAACTGAAGGGACAAAACTTTCATTTTCTTGATTATAATTGCTGTAAAATAATCTCTTGTGTTTTAAACCCCTCGGATACTCTTCCGAGAAGCTTCACTCTTGATTATCACCTGTATAGCTCAAAGGTTTTTAGTAAATAGAAGTTAATGTTCCTCTCACTTGCAAATGGCTAAGACATGCAAAGTTTTAATAATCCTTTGAAGCCACATCAATAGCAGAACTGTGCATACAATTCTTTAATTCTGAACCCACTGACCCCTTTTATGTGAAGTTTTGCAAATTCCATTCAAAATCCCCTCAAAAACAACTCACCACTCCTAGTAAACACAGTATATGAATGAGAATCACACTATATCTTACTAAATTACTTGTATTTCAAGTGGTGCTAATGACTGGCCAGGTGTAGCCAGCCTCAAACAAACAGAAAATAGGAGAATGATGTCCCCAAAATGTTAATAATTCAGTTATGTGGAAAAATTCTGCTAGAGATTACTTCAAATACAGTTTTTTATTCACTACACTTTTATTATGTGTGGGCATCGTTCTACCTCTCCAAGTTTTACACTGACTTTTGTGTGCAGGGTCTGGATGCAGTTTCGGTACTGTGGTCGCTGATGAACAAGAGTTAGATGATTTTATGGAGGAGGTTTTTAAATCTAACAATATTCAAATTTCTTTCAGTCATACTTCAGTGTTGAAAAGGAGTTATATAAGAGCTTGCATTTTATCAAATATTGTATAGTTCATTTAATGCTATCCTCTATTGTTTGTATAAGAGGATCTCCTTACAAAAAAAAAAATAAATCAACCATACAAATACTTCTGTATGAAAATAGGCACTTACAGTATTTTTGTTACAAAGGAGACTTTTAGTTCCCCTAAAATTCATAGGGAAACAACATTTTCTGCTGTCCTTCTCATTTCTCACTTTGTAGTAGTTTGGGGTTTTTAGGAAAGTTACCCTTAGTAGTTTGGGATTTTTAGGAAAACATATTTCTTATGTTGGTTTTCCTGGATGTTTTACTTGAGAAAAGGGGTTAAAAGGACTTTTAAAAAATATTAAAATTTGTCATCTTGCCCCCATTGTAACCTTTACTGTTACAGGTAATAGGCTCTGTAATTTAGCAACACTAAATTACTTTTCTTAATCTATCATCTTTCATGAGGAATATTTTGCTTTTATAATTAATTTAAAAGTAATATAATATATTACTTTTATAATTACTTAGATAATGACATGTCTATAAACCAAACAGGAGGAGGTTTGTTGAAGAAAACCACAGAAGGAACAGAGGAATCATAGAAAGGCATTTGGCTTAAATTCTCAATTCCATTTAACACATAGTGAGCTTAAAAACCAACAGTATAGTAGATTAAATACTTACATTGTATTGTATGAACTCATAAAAGAAAATCTGTGGGAAATCCCATGCTTGTTACAGCTGACAATTAAAGCTAAAGAATTTACATCTGCATCTTTGTGAAACAGGAAGGAGAACGTCCTCTATTTGTTGAAGAAATGAAAATGTAAGCCATTTTGAATTTTATAGTTGTTAGCTCTGCGTGGTGTTGTACTTAAATAAGAGTCATCCCACAGATTCATATGTGTTGGAAAAAGGAAATGTTGCCTAAAAAGGCTAGCCCAAAAACTGAGGCCAGTCAGGAGTAAGGGAATAAAAGGTGGGTATTTATTCGAAAGGCCTTAAAGGTACATTTAGAGCAGACAAAGCCCCCTCCTTGGGGCATCACCCAAAATGGACAACGAGTCATGACTTCTCCACACCTTTATAGGTTTGGTCCATTTGCATATCAGCATAGATTTACCAATTAAAACTTTACAATTTCCCCCTAGCTCCCTTAGCTCGCTCCCCCCCACCTCCCCTTTAGAAGCTTGGGTCTGGGCAGCCTGAATGTCCTTGAAGGGTAAGTCCAGAGTGGCACTGTTATGTCTATAGAGAACAGCAACTAACGAGATATAAAGCATACACACCAGACAATGCAGAATTTGAAAAATATAAGGGTTAAAACCCAAGGCAACAAAAAGTCAAATCAAGATTGCAGAGACCTGATTCTGTTTACAGCTTGAGTACCAAGATTTAATTTTTTCTTCTGCCAAAGCAAAATTAGGATTTCTAGTGGATTCAGTGCCAAAGCCAGGAGTTTAATGATGATTTAGTCTTATTCCTCTGTATGATTAAAAAATCCATGTTTTCTCCATTAAATAAAAGAGGAGAGAGTATGAATATGCATTTTAAGAAATACATGCTATTTTTCTGATTTGTAATGAATTTTTATTTGCATAGAAATTGAATGTGTTTTTCTGTCCACAGGTGATGGACCGGGTAGAGTTGGAATTGTTCTTACTTTAGCTATGAACATCATGGGAACCTTGCAGTGGGCAGTAAACTCAAGCATAGATGTTGATAGTTTGGTAAGCATAAAATGCACTGTGCTGTGGTTTCTTTGGAGGAATTACCTTATTTTGTTGATTATGGTCGTGCAATGAATTATCTTCAGAGTTGAATATCATGCAGATGTATCAAAAAAGTTTCCCTTATACCTTTGATAACAACCTATTGGCTTTGGGACAGCACAAACTGAGTTTTTCCATGATCAGAAGTTTTCCAGGCCTGGAATAGGCAACAGCAAATAGTTGCATTTCGGGATACAAATTGCAGATGCAGCAGTGATAGGAAAACCTTAAAAAGGCTTGGAGTTGTTTTGCTATGATTATATTTTCTGTATTTCTGTATATATGTAATATACCTTCCTTGTTCTATCTAACATACAATCTCCTTCTTGAGCTTTCCATGACACTGGCACACAGATTGAAAAAATCTGAGTTCCTAGGTTGGTTTTTATTTGCACATACACAGTTACTGTCTTTGAAGCAATTTCTGTTGAAAATCCCTATTGTCTCTTAACACCCCATAATGGTTTAATGGTTTTGGCATTTCAATCTCTACAGCCCTGATACTTTATCTGCTCTGCCTTTATTTAGAAAAACAAAACAAACAAACAAACAAACCAAAAACAAAAAACAAAAATCCCCCACAAACCCCTCCCCCCCAACATATGTGGTCACTCTGACAGCTATCCATTGTTTCATTTAAAGCTACAAGTTAGACTGGATTTATTGTTTCACTTTGGTTATTTCTGCTAATATCCCTTTAGTTGGTTTCCAGTGTTTTTCTTATCCCTCTAGGCAATCTTGTACGTTTTGATTTTTTTTTCTTCATAAGGAAATAGAAAATAATTTTTTCAGTAAGTGCTGCTTTCACAGATAAGCATTAGCTAGTCCCAGTGGATTATTTTAATGCTTTATAACCTCTTCTTTCACTGATGTATATTGTACAGTAGCAGTGCTTTAACTGTGAAGGACAGTTCCTTTCATCAGGGAAAGAGAAAATGCCATGCTTTTACTATTGCCAAGATTACTTATATAAGGAAATATAAAAAGAATCCCCTAAGGAGATGAAAACCTGCTAAACCTCGCAGTACCCCACCCTGTACAGCAGGGATGCTGAAGAATTAAAGTAGTACATGGTAGAGAAGAGGACCAAATTTTAAAAGTACAGCTGTGAAAAATAATGGTTCTTTTGCAGCTGATTTTCATGCTTTTATATTCCCATACTATTTCTCCTTTAACCTGTTCAATCAAATTTTTTTTAAAATCTAGGACATGATCTTAATATGCTTTTTACTACTCTTGGCAGAAAAACATAGAACTCCGTTAAAAGTGTAAGTACAGTAAGTACTTGACTGTAAAATCTGCCTCAGAATGGCAGTCCTCAAAGTGATGTGTTGGTCATCTGGAAGGAAACAGAATGAAAAAAAAAAATTTAGAACATTTTCTTTTCTGCCTGCCTGCACAGCAATATGAAAAAGAGAAAAAAATCAGTAGAAGTTTTACATGAACTAAGTATTTCATTTTTGCAGTTCAGAAAAGAATTATATGTCCTATAAGTGCACCCAAAATGTAACAGCAGATGATGTGAAACCTTGGTAAAACCATATGGTCTGCCCACAGAGCCAGTTTTAGAAGTGACTTAATGCACAGGATTTTTCACAACATGAACCATTGGACCAACCTCCCATAGGATCTCCCAGTTGCACACTGCACTTTCCAGGCAGGGTGTTTGTGAGGAGGTGATGCCTTGCAGTATGACCATTGAATACTCTGGGTGTCTGGTCTGAAGAGAGTGACTGCTCTCTTTTTAACAGAAGATAACTTGGAACCTGATTACATTAATTATATTGGATTATTTGTAAAAGAATTACTTCTTCCACCTTCTGGAAATATGCATTATATAATTATATTATGAATTCTCATTCAATGTTAAGAAGAGTCTAAGTGGTATTAATGAGAAAATAAATTAAAGAATCTGCAGTGTTACTAAAATCTCTGTTAAATACAATTAGGCAAGGCTAAAAATAGTGTACTATGCTATAGACATACGGATGGAAATAGTAAATACACTCCTTTATTCAAAAGTACTAGTTAAAGAATGTGAATATAGCAGGCAGAGTGCTGATGGGAATAATGGATAAGAAACTTGCTGTCAACTCTACTATACCTGTCATTATGAATGACAGAATATTTCTACCTGTGAAAGGAAGAATGGATATTTTTGTAAAATGTTACTGACATGCTGCATTCTGCCCAGATTTAAATCATAATTCAAACTGTAGAACAAGGAAAGCATCCTTCAGAACTGAATTAAAAATTATTAAACTGTCTTACATATCTGCATATGTAACTGATAAGTCTGTCAGAGGACCCAGGACATTGGAATGAAATTTTATAGGAAGGCTCTTCATCCAGCTGGCTTCACAGCAGACATTAGACAATGTGTAGTGGTATGATCTCTTGAGCAATTATGGAGAATATCTGCCTCAAAATACTCATAGCTCTTGATGAAGCCAAGAAAGACCTTCATGGCTATAAAATGGCTATATTTCTATAAAGCTACAGTTTCCAAAAACAAATGTACCATCAAACACCAATTAAAATAAGTGCATGGTGCTCATTGTGGGATTTATTATTGTCAGTCACACAGGGAGAAAATTGTCAACCTGATCCAAGGTCTTCCTGTTTGTATTACCAAAATGAGATGACATAGGTACATCAACATGATGAGGACTATGCCTTTCCATCTTGCACTGTGGTTGAGATGGGAATTAGAATTGAGAGGCTTGGGTGTTAGCGTGCTTTTTAAAACTTCTTTTACAATTGTGTTTCAAGATCCTGAGATGTAAGCTATGATCCCAGTATTCCCTTGCATTTGCTTCCACAGGAAAATCTACCTAACAATATTTCTATCTGGATTGAAGAGCAAAAAGGAATGATAATATATCAAGGAGAAGCAGAAGGAATATAAAAGCAGCTAAAGCAAGATGTACAAAGGGTTTTCCACGATACCACTAAATAGAGTTATATTACTCGGAATACAGATTAGACAACAAATGTTTTTTACAAAGACAAGTTTCTGTAAAACAAGGAATCTAATTAATTTAGTTGGACTGAGGCACTTAGGTACCTGAATGTAAAGGGAAGTCACATCTTCTTCAAGTAAGGAGCTGAAACTTGTTTCCTAAACAGGAGGAAAAATAGGACAATTACTAGAAATAGTAATTAGAAATTACAGCCTCTGCAGAATGGATTTTAATGTTATCCTAAGCTATGTGTCGGAAGTCAAGAAGCAGATAGAGAAGTGAAGCTTGACAAAATCAGAGTTAGGTTGTAAATGGTTCAAAATTTGGATAAATACTTGATCTCAATTTTCACTAAAAAGGCAGTGTTTATTCCGTGGGCTTGAAAGTGGAGCAGAAGGTAGGAATGGAATTTATAATATCTGAGGTGGGAATTAATGCAAAGCCAGCTAGAATGCTGGTCTCCCTAAATTTCCTGTACAGTTTATGGAGGAACACATGCACCACCTGTGAGTTAGTCCATCTAAAATCAGAGTCTTCAACTAGGTGTGATTGGGTTCTGCAGTTGGACATTTCACTTAAACATATGAAACCAGACTGGAACAATGCCATCCAGACCAAGTAGAGCAGACCTCCCATCCAAGCGTTCAGGAACAACTGGCCGAGAAGCTGGAAATCTGATAATGGCCACTTCAGATAAATCAAACAAGCTGGCAGTGGTGGTGGCATGTGATAGAATAACCAATGTTTTGGTTGAAAAGGGGAAGTGGGAAGTCACTATCAGTTTAACTCTTAGTCTTATGGCAGCAGTCTTTAGAAACTATTTTTAAGAATTAATTTAAAATGTGATGCTTATAGAATGGAGTAATTTTGGTTTGCTGACATGAGGGTTGCATCACACTACCCTGATAACGGTGTTGGATGATTTATCTTCCAGGCAAAAGTAACGTAGAAGGTCTCATTTGCCTTCAGGAAAGCACAGACTGTGGCTCTGTTTCAGGAATTATATAAATGAAGGATATCGGGATTATTACAAGAACTGTAAACTAGTTAATGAGTCAGAAAGGAAATGGCATTAAGCTGTGAGTATTAACCTGCAGAGAGGCTACTCAACAAAGATTAGATTGCTGACTGAGCTCATTTTAATCTTTTTTTAATGCTCTCAGCAAAATAAAAAAAAATGTGTTGAAGAAATCTACCAAAGGCACAAAGCTGAAAGGCAGTGTTGGCATAAAGGATTCTGGAAGTTGAAATGTATTAGGTGACCTCAAATGGCAGATATTAAATAGATTTCAGTAACTAAAGTGCAAAAGCTTGAACTTAGGGACTGCTAAGAATAACCTCAGCTGTAAGTGAGGATCTCAGTTAGAAATGGCTAAGATGGAGGAAAACCTTGCCAACCACCCCTTGGTCAAAGGGTGACTATAAGATGTGACTGTGAAGAAAACAGGACCTGATCTTAGGACGTGTTAATGCAGATATTCGTAATATAGATGGGGAAGTACCAATACATTCGTATGATGTCCCTGTGAAACATCATCCAAAATGCTGTGTACGTTCTGGTCAGACAGGAAAGCTCGATTTGAACTGGGGTGTTTGGAGAAGAAGAACATATGTTAAGAAAGAGGCTTAAACGTGGATTTTCTTTAGTCCTGGAGAATAAAGGCTGCTTGGAGCTAAGGTATCTCTCCATAAGTGAATGGGGAAAGCAGCTAGGATAAGGAGCTCTTTAGTATTTAAATTAATAAAGTTGTAACAACAAGGTGGTCCATAAAGTAAAAAATATGTTTTCTGACCACCTGAGCAGTGAAGTTGTAGTGAAGGAGGTTAATTTACTATTTATTGACTCCTGACTCATTTAATAAAAATAAGATCAAGAGGATCCTTGCCAGTACCATGTTCCTTTGAAAATTCACCAAGACTGCTACCAACAACTTCTATCTGCAGTTCGTAAACTACAAGACTTTATTATTTCACGTAATAGATATAATTACTGATACAAATTTAATCATCACAGAACTTTCTACTAATTTTTTTAAACAATTATTTTTCATAAATACTCAAATGTTACCATTTTATGATTGTTCCTCTTTACTTAATGGTACTGCTTTGCATTTTTCAAATTCTATGCAGTGTGCTGATCTTTGGAGATCAGTCATTATTCAAAGAACTTCGGGTTTTGGGCAACCCTGTACCTTCCTGAAGGAAAGAGTTTAAGACACCAAGGTTGTTTTTATGATTATACTTTGTTTTCATAGATACAGGTCATCACTTTTCAAAATACATTTTTAAAAGTAGCAAGAGCTATTATGTCCATTTAAAAAGGAAGCAAGAGGAATCACATGTTGGACCAATGTCAGTAGTACAAGTGCAGTGAAATCTAGAGCTCTATACAAGAAGAAGCCTACCTTTGAAAATTCATAGTACAGCTGTCTTGGTTTAAGACAATTTAAAGAGGTGGACACTCTAAAATGAGTTACCTCCCCTTAGTTTCAGACACTCCCTTTCCACCAATAAGGAACAAATGAGTAGATATAAGTGAAAAAAGAACAAGTGAAAAAGCAACAGGGAAAAACCCCATGTAAATAATCAGTAGATACCAAATTGCTAAATCTCATGAGCCCCAGGGAAACAAAGAGACACCCAGAATGGTGCAGAACCACCCTGACAAGATGGCAGCCCCCGCTGCCAGCCGCATGTAGGGAGACAAAGGGACAATGGGACAATGGCACCCTCCAGGTGACTGCACGGTTCAGGAGACAAAGCGAAAAAAGCTGATGGACAAAAAGAACCCTTCTGGGAAGGTGGGAGCTTAAGGAGCAGTTCTAGTGGTGGGAGCTTAAGGAGCAGTTCTAGTGGTGGATGAGAAGTGCCAGTGTGCGTGGGGTCAGTGCTGCTGCCTCCTCCTGCTGCCCACCAGACTTTGCCGGGGTTGGTGCTGATGTGCTCCGAACTGCCTGTGTCTTGGGGGGGAAAAACTGCTCTGTTGGTGACCTGGCCTCCCAGGACATCCTCAAGCTTTGCTGTCAATAGAGTTTGAAAAGTGCACTCTGAATATGGTTTCTAATCGTGAAATGCAGTTTTTCCCAGTTGCCAGAGTTGGAAGCCCAAAAACCCACTGGAAGCAGAGCCTCCACCTTCAGCAAACACTGCCAGACACAAAAGGGAATGGGCTCAGGTGCCCCGACCTTTTCTAGGGACTGGCACCTCCCAACTGTCCCACAATTCCAATTCCAGCTACACTGGGTCTTAAAGAGACATTAACAGGTTTTGGGCACAGATAGGTATGGAATACAATCATATTGTGGGTTACTCATGAAAATAGTTTACACAGAAAGAAGATTCACTGTTCTGGCTAGGAATTAGAAACAATTTTATTTCATTTGTTTTGATAGTTAAGTATGAATTACAATTAGAATATTGTTTGTTTTGTTTTGTAGATGCGGTCTGTTGGACGAATACTTAAATTCATTGATATGCCAACAGAAGAGACAAAAAGCTTTAAGCCACAGAAGAATAATCAGTTTTCAGATGCCCTTGTAATTGAAAACAGGCGTGTGAAGGAAGAGAAGAAGTGGCCATCTGGGGGCCAAATGACTGTGAAAGAGCTTACAGCCAAATACGGTGAAGAAGGAGCTGCTGTATTGGAAAACATTTCCTTTTCCATAAGTTCAGGGCAGAGGGTAAGACACTGTTTTGTTGTGTTTGTTCTGACTTCTATTAAGCTTAACTATAGAATTGTCATTATAGACCTATTCAATGACTAAAGAGGATTATGAGTCCAGTAAGGTTTTGTAAATGAAATTATTGCAAAACAAAGTGTCTTCTGAAGCACCTGAGGAACAGAAACGGCTTAGGATAAACTATGTATGCAGCAGTTTTCCAGATTGTATTCTTGTGCCTAAAATTCTCCTACCGTGGAGAGGGAAGCTTGCTGGTGAGCGCAGGTCCTGGGGACAGCCTGACCCGATGGGGCAGAGCATGGAATAATACTGGCTGCCGTGCCAAGGGTAATGCACCGCTGGCTCTGGCAGCCGGAGGGTGGAGGTGCTGTCTTGCCCATTCCATGAGGGCTCTACACCACCCTGAATGATTATATTACAGTCCATAAACAGCTCTATTCTTCAGAGGTTTGACAAATCTCTATTTGATCTTCATGTGTGTTTGGGGTTGTGTTTAAGAAAAAGCTTTAGTTTCAGGACGGCATTTAGGTAGAAGTTTAACACTTTGCTTCAAGTTCATACTAAAGGACCATCCATGGTGGAATGGAAAGAAAGGCTTATGATTTCCTGAGCTGGAGCCATATGGATAAAGAGGAGATTTTAACTGTCCCACATAAATGAGAAAACAGGTTCAGTGACAGCTCCCTGGCCGTGACATGAGGCAGATCTTTGCTCCTAATTTGGATATCAATAGTCTCTGCCAGGTTTGGTAGATTTATCTTGGTTTACATGAACTGAATGTTTAATCTACTTACTCTGAGGGCACCAAAATTGTGATCTCAGAGCTCTGACTTCCTGTAGCACTATCCTGAAACCACTCCGCCTTTGGAAGAGAGACACATGTGATTCCTGGAACACAGAGATGCAGGTAGTGCTGCAGTCTGGTGGATTTGCTTCCTGGAAAGTTCCTTGAAGCAGTGGAGTATGGAAAATGAGAGATACTTTTGTACTGTACAGAGAGGGGTAGAGCAGTATAAACAAAAATCATTTTCTCAAGGGCTATGATTCAAGTTCGGTGATGAACCCTGGGCTCAGATACTCCTTAAACTGGCTAATATTTGTCTCTGCCCCACAAATAGGGAAGGACATGTACACCAAGCAGGAAATGGAAGAGTTCTCCTCTGCTGAGGAATAGAATAGAATAGAACAGAACAGAACAGAATAATCATCTAGTCCTACTGCCTTAGAACTTCAGGGCTGACCAGAAGTTAAAGACCATTGTATTATCAAGACCATTGTCCAAATGCCTCTTAAACATGGACAGGCTTCGGGCATCGATCACCTCTCTATGAAGCCTCTTGCAGTGTTTGACCACCCTCTTAGTAAAGAAATGCATCCTAATGTGCAGTCTGAACCTCC
This sequence comes from Climacteris rufus, assembly GCA_013398175.1. Classification (NCBI taxonomy): domain Eukaryota; kingdom Metazoa; phylum Chordata; class Aves; order Passeriformes; family Climacteridae; genus Climacteris; species Climacteris rufus. Next base: position 243,409 of record VZRZ01006731.1, on the reverse strand, counting down.
CCTGGTGTAGCTTGGAACCATTCCCACATGTCCTCTCACTGGATCACAGGGAAAAGACATCAGTCACCCCTCAGCCTCCTTTCAAACTAGAGAAGCCCAAGACCGTGGCCACTCCTCATAAGATATTCCTTTCAGCCCATTCACCATCTTTGTTGCCCTCCTCTGGATGCATTCACCCCCCTTCACATCCTTCTTAAACTGTGGGGCCCAGAACTGCACACAACACTCCAGGTGAGGCTACTCCATTGCTAAATAAAGTGGGATAACCACCCCTTTTGCCCAGCTGGTGATTCTGTGTTGATGCACCCCAGGGCACGGTTTGCCCTCTTGGCTGCCCAGGCACACACTGCTAACTCACATTGTTCCTGCTGTCAGCCAGCGCCCCCAGATCCCTCTCTGCAGGGCTGCTCTCCAGCCCCTCCTCTCCCAATTTATACTTGTGCCTGGCATTGCTCCATCCCAGGTATAAAATCTGGCATTTGAGCTTGTTAAATTATATCCCATTCACCACTGACCAATGCTCCAAACTAACTAGATCCCTCTGTAAGGCCTCATGTCCTCAAGACAGTCAGCAGCATTTCCCAGTTTGGTATCATCAGCAACCTTGCTAATGGTGCTTTTGACCCCTGCATGCAGAGCAGAACTGTCCCTAGGACTGAGCCCTGAGGAATACCATTAATGGCTGACACCAGCCCAATGTAGCTCATTCACTACAAGCCTTCAGCCAGTTCTTCACCCAATGCACTCTGAACCTGCTCATCCCACAGCTGGAGAACTTGTTCAGAAGGATGATATGAGGGACAGTATCAAAAGCCTTACTAAAATCCAGAAAAAACTACATCCACTGCCTTCCCTTCATCAATGAGGGAGGTGACTGCATCATGGAAAGATACTGAATTAGTTAAACAGCCCTTTCCATTTGTGAACCTTGTTGACTGGGCCTGATTGTATTATTCTTTAAATGCCTTTCAACAGTACACAGTATCATCTTCTCCATGATTTTTCCAAGAACTGAGGTTAAACTAACAGGACTGTAGTTCTGTGGGTCTTCCCTCATGCTCTTTTTGTAGACTGAAATACAAATCTACACGATCAGTAGACAGGGGTAGGTGCAACACAGCACAGACTGCTCATCTGGTTTGGATGCCTGAGGCACTGTTGCAAAAGGGATTCCAGTCAGCAAGAAGAATCCTCTTCTTCACCTCCACTGAAGTTTTCAGGTCGCCCTACAAAAGCAGCCCACACGCAGACATGATTTCATTAGCCATGCAAACCCACATGCTGGAACAGGCAACATCTCAGATTTTGTTGGTGGTTACTGCAGATATTTGCTTGTTCCTGCAATAGGTCAGTGCAATCCTACAAGAGAAACACAACTTTAAAAAAAAATCAATCCATGTATTATTATGTTTCTTCCCACCTTGGAGATAAGGAAAGTCAGCACCAACTGGACAAGACTGAGGACTTGCATAGGTGCTTAGGAGTGTTCAGTGGCATGGTGTGTGCTGTAACCACTGCCTCTGCCCCAAGCTACCCCACTAATTGGAGTTAGGCCCTTTATTTTCAATTGTATGAAAATGGAATAGCTTACTAGGATGATCGATCCAAATGCACTCCCTACTTAGTTTTTGTCTTCTGGATGTGATTTTGCTGATGAGGGTTTCATAGCAAAGTGAAGGGAAAAGGCACAAAGAGCTGGACTGATCAGTACAAGATAATAGATAAGCAGGTTTCTGTCCTTCAGCTAAGGGTGGGCTATCAGATTTTTCATCTAGCTAATTCTAACAAAACAAAGAAGAGTCTGGCCTGGTGTTTGATTCAGCCCTTGCTGTAGGCTTTTATCATTCTCACATGAACCATTTGGACTGTTCTTCACTGCTGAGACATCTAAGGCTTTTGCCTTAGTCTGTGATTAGTTTGTGAACAGTATTAAATGTTTGCTTTTATTATTTGCATTGCAGGTGGGCCTTTTAGGAAGAACAGGTTCAGGAAAAAGCACTTTACTTTTTGCATTTTTAAGACTGCTGGATACAAAAGGGGATATCCAGATTGATGGAGTCTCCTGGGACATGGTCAGTGTGCAGCAATGGAGAAAGGCATTTGGAGTGATTCCTCAGGTAAGGAGATTATTGTTTATTTTTGTGCCACTTGTGTCATAGGTTCTGTATCCATATGTGCATAGTTACTTTCAAGATGTACATTTGTTATTGTATGCTGAGAAACAAAAAACCACACAGATTTTGTGAAAAGGGGAATGTCATGGATAGGTGGATGGATGCAATGACTCACAGAAAAGTTTGCATTTTTGGAGTTTCTCTGCCACTCCCACAAGAACTCTTCTAGCAATGGGAAAGTACAGCACACTCAAACAGAAATGTTTCTAGCCTGCTTATCCCTGACCCTCTGAGTTTGCATGTTGATTCAGAATAAGATAGTGCCATTCGAAAAAAAAATACAGTCACTGTTGTCAGCTACTGTTTTCTGAAGCTCTGAAGCACTAGATCACATATTATGGTTAACATGTAGATACTGTACATTGCCTGTTTTCCCTGGCAGACTGATAGCAAACAGGTAAACCTAGGCCTTCTGAGCCCCTTGCCAATGTCCCCACCACTGGACCAGTGTCTTATATTAGTTACAGTTGTAGATTATTTGTTCTGAAAAATGAACATTATTGTCTGCATCCAGTAACACTAAAAGGTGATTGCTCACTGTAAAGGGTAGTAATGAAAACTGATGGAATGAACTGCATAATTTTAATGCTTTTGTACTTTTGTTGGTTCATCCTTACCAACAGCACTGATACATGCGTAACACATATTGACCTTCTTTTCTTTGACAGTTATACATAGGATAGTTCTTCGGCTTGAAAATATATGCAGTCTCTTCTATAACAGTATTCATTGCTTTGGAAGTCTTGTGACTGTTACTAATTCAAGTAACACTTAAAGGCAGTCTTACCAAAGAGTCATTTGTAGTATCATGGGGCAGAGGGAGACCGGTTGCAGATCAGCCTGCCACACTGCGAAGGGCCATGCAGCCTGTCCTGCCTTTATCCATCCTTGAGGAGTGGCTACTAGCCCCAGAGACTGATATATATGGTTTGATCCTCAGTCACCCTGGGTGACCTCCTTCTTGACACACCCACAAGGAGTGGGCTGACCAAGGTGACCAAGCATCCCCTTTTAACTGTTAGCTGTCAGACCCTAATTGTGCTATTCCCCCATCCTCTCCCCACAGTAAAGCTGTTGCCATCTTGTTTCTGTGCATATCTGTTTTTTTCCCTGATAGACTCCCATCTGAGAAAAGTGGTTACTATCTTAGAAAGCTGAGGAGTGTATGTGTAATATAAAGCTTTTGTGCACTGATGACATGAAGCATTTTAAAATAATTGGAGAGACTCTGGGACAGCCAGACAGTTTAACCTAAAAATGATGTCAGTTTTACAGCTTTGGTCACTGTTAAAAGACACTGAAATGTTCATGCTGGAAGGAAAATGGCCTTGATTTTACAAACACAAGGACTCAGAATTCAGTTTTTCTATGTGATGATCAGTTTTGAGTTGTGATAGCTTCCCTTTCAAAAATGTTATTCCACAGAAGCTCAGGTGGCATTTCTTTTAAGTAGGCATGCAAAGCAGACACAACTCTCTTTTCTCTGTGCATTTCATACTCTGAAATTTCCTCAGAGGCAGAAATTTTTTAGCACTTTGACCTTGTTAGAACAGACCCTTTCTTCACTGCCACTTTACACCCTCAACAAAACAAGCCCAGCAGAGCGATGCTGAGTCCACTCGTTGGATTTGTTTCTTACCTGAGCTCTAGCAGTCACACACTGCCTGCTGAGCTGAGGCTTGCTTGGCAAGCTGCCATTTGATAGCTGACCTCTTGTCACCCTTTCTGTCCTCTCTTTGACATTTTCACATCTATCTATTCCTTTAAACTTTTATTTCTTTATTACAGCTGGATCAGTTCTGCAGAGGGATTGTTGCTTGCAAGTAGGGAAAAAAGTTCCCCCTTCAGATCAAGGCAGCTGTGCAGTGAGCTGCACATGCAGCTGCTTGTATTTAGTTTGGAGGACACCTATGTTATACAGCTGTCCTCTGAAGCATGGCTGTATAGGCTGAAGGATGCTTTTACCAGTATAGGCTATGTCTGCACTGGAAAATTTTCATATACAGCCTAGTATAAATTTCTGTATTGGAAGGGACTTCCTTATCTCTCCCATAGTCTTCCTTTTGGTCTCAGACTTTTTGACCTTTGGGATGTGGTTGCCCAGCAGGGTTTCTGCTTTCCATCTCCAGCTGTACTTGGGAATGCATGGACTGAGAAGAAATCTGAATGCTTGGTAACAAGTAGCCCCATTGTCTCAGTGAAAAATATGAGGAATAATTCTCATAGCTGAGTACTCACTTTAGAGTCACTAATGGTATAGAAAACATCATTCTGCAGCCATCAGCAAAATACAAGAGACATTTATTACATGAACAGTGTAACTTGCCCTTCTGCTAGTGAGGTGCATTGTTAGCTCATTGTTAAAATTACACATTTAGTTCAGTTTGCAGGTCCCTGATGCATAGATCAATGCCAAATAATTCCAGCCCTCCATTCTCTGGAAGGTCATGAGAGTTGCCAGCCTGTTTGCATGCTTCAGCTCACAGCACTTGTCCCAAAGCCTTGCCAAAGAACTGCACATTATGCCTCAAAAGTTCCCACAATCAGAACAAAATGAAGTTTTCAGCAGCACTTTCCCAGCAGGAAAGAGAAATTGCATATGCCACCCTGCCTTTCCTGGCAGAACAAAGGGAGCCTTTTGTTCTTTGCCATTCACCTACAGCTTCAGAATGGAAAAAAAAAAGTTGCTTTTCCTTTCCTGGGAGGCTCACCTACAGCAACACCTGGATATTCACTGTCTCCAGGAGAGGCTTCGCCAGCAAAAGGAGAATGGAGCTCTATCTGAGGCATGCTTCCTCCTGAAAACTTTCCAACACTCTCCTTCTCTTCCTTAACCCCAAGCTTTTCTATTTAGTAGAAAAGAAGTGCTTTTCCTCTGTGGGAACCTCGCTAATGTGCAACCACATAGCACCCACAACATCCTAAGACACTGCTGTCCACTCCATGCAGGCTGTGTTGGAATGACCTGCAGGGTGGTCAGGGATCACACTGAGCAGGAGCAAAGGCAAACCCCGTTTCTTTCAGTATCTCAAATCTGGCTGTCAGTGCCTTGCAGTGGTGTGAAGGGTTAAATCATATGAAATACGTTTCCTGAAGCGCCCACAAGGAAGTTCCTTCCTGTAGCTTCTCATAGCCTGCCCAGCACTGCTCCTACAGGCTGTTTGTCATTTTCCCAGAAAACGATTGCTGCACTGATACCAGGCTGTACCTTTGCACCCATTATCCCTTCTTCCTGGACAGGCTTTTCTGATTATTCCTCTGTAGGTGTTTGCCCACCACACTTCCAGGCTGAGGATTTCCAGCTGCATTTGATTTCAACACACTGAGGCTCTTGCATTACAGGTCCTCATGCAGATTGCATCCTGAAGTATTTAATGGAGTCAGATGAGAAAATGCCTTCAGAAATTTGTCTTTGCAATACAGGTCCTCATGCAGATTGCATCCTGAAGTATTTAATGGAGTCAGATGAGAAAATGCCTTCAGAAATTTGTCTTTGAATGGAGGAGTCCTGCAGCTGATTTCCCATTAAAATAAATTACGAGATACCTGAGACCCATGAGGTGCTGCTAGCTCCAAGGAAGGGAATGACTTCTGATGTTTTCTTGAGTGTTATTCCATGCATCCTGGTGGATATCACACTGTTTTCTACATGTAAATACTCCATATAGAGTTAAAATCAAACTTAGCATGGAGAACAGATTTGTTACAGTTTGTGGGACTGCCAGCTAACAAAAAAAAAATCAAATTTGTTTTGCTCCTTTGTTTTGCTGAAGAAGTGAAATTTTGCAACTTTTACCTTTGTAGTTCCAGTTTTTCAGCAGCTATCACATTCTGTTCATGGTATCTGTCTGTCTCTGTCTGTCTGTCTCCAGCCCTGTCTCTCATACCCTTCAGGCGTGCTCACTTTTGGAAGTGGTGGCCTCTTTGTGGCGTGCCAGCACACTCCTGCCAGGCAGCCTGCCCAGCAGGGCCCTTCCCCAGGTACTCCCACAGAGGGTCCTGCAGACCCTGGGTTCCTGCAGGGCACCGAGACGAGTCTGCATCACCATTCCAGGGAGTGTCTGCTGCATCAGACCCATGCACAGAGCACCCGGGGACATTAATGTACAACCCCACATGCTCATGACCATTGTGGGCAGTATATAGGTTGTTTTCTATATCATGGGTTCAGTGTTGCCAGGAGCACAGCACTTATGTTTACCAATAAGCTCTGTGGGAGGCAGATGTTTTGGCATCTTCAAGGGAGAACATTACAGAACTGGTCCCAAAAACCTTTCAGGTTTTTATTGTTTCTGTGCTCTTATTCTTGTCTGTAAATATTTAAATGTCAACGTAACGTCCCTAAAGGACACTTAGGAAAACAAAACCTCTAACTCTGCACCTAGTACTAAAACATTCACATACTAACTTGATTTTGTTTCACACTAATACTGCTTCTAACATAGACAAAGAGGAGGAGGCTACATGGAGGTCCTGCTGTCATTACTTGTAACTGATGTTACCTTTGCTCTCCAGCCCTGGGGTATGTGGGGAGAAGGGTCCATGGGTCTTGCTGAGGACTTGCACACAGGTTGCAGCAGCAGCAGCTACTTGCAGCCAGGATACTCTCACTCCTTAGCAGCCTTTTGTCAACTGATCCTTAACTCTTCTGTATGCTTTTGCTTAGGTATTCCAGGGTCTTGATTCTCTACCTAACACATAAATCTCTGAGAAAGCTTATTGCCACACTGTAACCAATACAGAGAGGCTGTATCCACTGATAGGGATAATTAATGCCCTTCAGAGGGGTTGATATGCAGTATTTGGGGTGGTCAGAACATAAACATGACCAGATTTATGTTTCCGAATGTTTTGCTTGTGGGTGGATGTCTGGTCTAAGAAACTATTTGTTGTATAATCACACCTATTATCATCCTGTGGGAATTCAATTTCTGCTTCTCTTTAAGTAGACTCTAAACTGCCCAAGTGACTCAAATGGTATTTACTCAAGTGAACCCTTTATGGTTTCTAATGAGCTGGGAGGAAGGAGGTGTTGAAATGGAGAGAGAAGTACCAGAATTCAGGACAATGAAATATTTACCTTGTGGGGAAGAAAAGGCAACCCTGCGTTTGGGAATAGCTTGCTTTTAGTGCCCTGCTTCTTGAAAGCACAGTTATTAGAAATAGCAGCAGCTTCTGAAGAAAGTTGTACCTTTTATTGCTCTGCCTGGTGCACTTCAGCAGGAATGTTATTCAGCCCTGTCTTCTTTAGAACTGGTTTGTTCAGTTAACTATTCTTTACCACTGAAAAATAAAAACACCGATTCCATTACTTAAACGTATGGGGCTCACAGTGTGAGCAAATCCATGTCTGACACTGTTTCCACAGCACTGTTGTTTCCACCACACCCACTACTTGGAAGAACCTAATCCTGCTGCAAATATATCACCCCGCTCATGCCACCTAACCAGTGCAGGGCATGGGAAAAGGACTGTGCTGTACTTCACTGAAGCTTTCACTGTTATTAACAATAACAATTATAAAGGAAAGAGTCTACTCTTTTGCCCTTGTCTCTGCAAAAAGTACTTCAGTTATTAATTTTTAGCTGTGTGTAGTGCTGCAGCTCAGTCAGTGTGTTGTTGGCCATGTGTTGAAGGTATAACAGCACTTAAATCTGTCCCACTGAGCTCAGGGCACCACAGTGCAGCTGCTTTTCTCCTATGGTCCTTCTCTCTTACACCAAATAAGTTGGCAATAGCATTAATATCTTAATCAAGCAAATTAATTAATGTAATTTATTTTCCTCTTCAATGTTACACTTTTAATCAATCATAATTAAAGTATAATTGTAAATGTGAGTATAAGTGACATTGAAATCTGTGAAAGAATGCCAAGTTCCCAGGTTGAACAGGCCATACTCTGGGAAAGCAGTTGCTAAGTGTATTCTCTCAGTTATTTTCTGCTGGTACAGCTAGTCCTTCTCTGCTTTTGGTAGTGTTTGACTACCAAGACTCCAGGAACTTATGTGGCTGTGAATCACTGGCATTTCAACACATTTTCTCTAAATAAATGCATGTTTAGGAAGACAGGAGAAAATAATTGTCTCAAATCTTTCCTCTTGGTATTTGTTGCGTATGTACAAGGAAAGAGCAAGCAAATGGTAATATTTCTCAACAAGGCACTTAAATTCTTTGAGAGCAAGTTCTCCCTGCTAAAAACAGCAGGTGTACCTTACAGTATAGAAAACAATGGCTTGTTAAGAAATGTTGTACAGCCTCAGTGTCCCTTGGAGAATTTCATTTCCATCAGAATCTGGCAAAACCACCCTATGTAAAAAGAGATTAAACAAATATTTAGTTTTGTCTGAGTCACTGCTTCTTGGGCTACAAAACGTGTGTCTAAGGGATGATCACTTAAATCTTTTTGCCTGAACTGATGGGGTAAGCAGAATGGAGTAGTAAACTTCAGTTCGAGAAGGGCGTGTTCTCAGTGCCAGGAAATGTGCATCCTCCTCATCTCCTGTAGTGAAAGGCAGGCACGGGACAGAGCAGGGAGTGAGCACAGGCTGCAGTGTCCATCAGGGAAGCCTCTTACAGAGCGGGTTGTTGCTGCTGCAGTCATGGACCAGATTGTGCTCTGTCACAGCTCAGTGATGTGACGGTGAGAGAGGGAAAAAACATCTTTTGAGATAGTCCTGGGACATGGTGAAATGTCAGGGAACGGAATGATGCTGAGATATGTATTTGGCTGCAATTCATTGGAAAAGAAATTCATTGATGAAAAACAAATTAGGACAATGTTCCTGAATTTTGACAAATAACCAATAGTTTTTTCTTTCTAAACAAAATTGTGGAAATATACACTTTGGTTTGACAATTTTCTTTTTTGTTTGAGTATGTTTTACATAGTCAAGAATAAAAAATAGTTTTAGAAAGGTTTATTTCAAAATGAAAATACATTAAATCTTTTATTCTGAAAACTGACATTTGTGTTTTGCTGGTTTTCAGACAATTTTGGCTAAGATTTTATTAAGATAATTGCCAAAACCTTCATATATGAGGATTTTCAAAATCACTTTTTTTGGAAGAGTATTTAAAAAAAAATTAATAACCTGCAATTTGTTCTGTCTATTGTAATTGCAGAAGGTTATTCTGTTCTCTGTATGCTTTACATTTTCCAATGATTTACAGTGTTTCAGGTTATCTATCTACCTGTGCTTGCATCTTTCTTCTTGCAGAAAGTGTTCATATTTTCTGGAACTTTTCGGATGAATTTGGATCCTTATGGGCAGTGGAATGATGAAGAAATATGGAAAGTTGCAGAGGAGGTAAAACTGTTCAATGTTATTTGTCTCCCTCAGGTGATGTGGTTACAGCAGGGTGCAGTGTAAGTCAAATGATTATCACATTTTACATTTATGCAGAGTCTTAGGAAACAAGTGCAGAGGAAAGGTAGTGCTGTACTACAAACCATATTTATTATTTTTTATATATACAGTTATTGCAGTCCTCAGGCCAATGTGAAGCCAGCTGAGTGGAGCACTCTCTGACAAGGCACTCAGGCTCCACTTGTGTCACGGAGTTTATTCTGTCATGGAAAATAAGAATAACAGAATGTTAGATTTTTGAACCTGAAGGTTTTCTTTTAATTTATGTTGAGGTTTTAGCAACATTTTTGTTTTCCAATTCCCAAGCCTAGGGGCCAGATTCTGATTCCATGTTGCACTGATCCCCACACATTGCAGTTGTCAGGTGCCACCTCTTGGCTCTGGTGGTGCTTCAGGGGTTGCAGAGGTGTCTGTATTGCCCAGGAAAACTCAGGTGGGCATTATGGAAGGGGAAGGACCATGGCCTAGAAAACAGATGCCTTTTTCCAGTGTACAGATGACCTAATTAATACAGACTTAACCATGAATTGGTGCTATTTTCCTTGTTCTTTGCAATCAAAAAATGCTTACAAGTGTGGGACTTAATCTGAAAGTTTCCTCCTTTCCCATCCAGGAGGTTAACTCTGTCTCTGTTTGCTTTCTTGGGTTTGTCTAAGTTCTTCCCTGCATTTGGAAAAGAGGAAAGTAGACATGTTCTGTGAGTAATTTGCTGTCAAATAAAAATATAATGACAGTTTTGTTTAGATGATGTGACAGCAGCTTTTCAGACAGTCCTAGCAGAGGCAACACGGTGCTCAGTGCTGCTTCTCTGAGGCTCAGAAAAAAAACTGAGTGTGGATCAATATCCTCTTTCGTGAAGAAGATAAGCTCTCCTGCTTTTGAGGGTTGTTCCCAGTGTCTGTTTGAATTGAGCGTGGGATTTTAAAGAGCTAAACCTCATTTACAATGGCATGAAAAAAAAATCATTTTGAAGTGTTTATCATTAAGGAGTTTGGCAAATCCATATGTGATACTGAGCTTTACATTGCACAGGCAAGAATGCAAAGCAAATAGAAAAAAAAAAAGAGCTGTAATGCTTTTTACTAGGAGTGATTGGATTGTTTACCAAGGTCATGCTCTTGAAGTCTGGCTCAGCAGTGGCAGTGAGTCAGTGTAACTTGGGGAGCACGGCACAGAAATTAACTGTCAGCTTATTCCAGACCCATGTTGACTGCTGAGGATTTAGAGGATCCTCCTGAGATCAGCATCAGCTTTTTATGCTCTTTGCAATCAACTGCAGAGAACAAGGCCTCGTCTGATGTTTCATTTTTTATGGCCCCCATATTTCAGCACCTGAATCTGTCAGACTTGTGTCAACTTGTAAGCCTAAGTTTTACTCATGCAGTTAGCTGTCTGGACCCTGTGGGTACACAGAGAGACCTTGTGCAGTTTTAAGAAGAAAGCACCTTTTCCAGCCACTAAATGCAAAATTTCATTAAGGACACAATGTGTGTTCAAAAGAGAAGTGAGGAACAGAATGCTGGCCTTAATTTTCCTATAAATTAAAGCATGAGCTCTTCAGAAACACAACACATGTACCCATACACCACGGTTTAATATGGTTTCCATAGAAAGTGAAAACACAAAGTAGGAATTCCAGTTTTTTGTTTTCCCTGGAATGCACATTAGTTGCAGATTGGTAATATTAAAAAAATCCAAGGGAGGGTGGTCTTCATAAATTCTTGGGGTTTCATTACATTTTTATAGTGTTTTTTGGAGCCACACAACTCACATATATTTCCTAGTTCTCATATTTTATGAAAATGTCTCTGTATACACTGCTGATATGGCCAAAAAGCACAGTTGGTTGGGATCTGTGGAAGATGGAAAGCTTGCTTTGGGGTGTAAATCTCCTAATGAGAGCAAACAGGAGCACTGGAAGAAACAGAATGAAAATGTCTCCTGGGCTGGACCCTGATCCAAAGGCAGCAGCTTCACCTGGCATAGGCACCCCTCTAAATGCTTTGTCACCAGTGCCAGAGGGAAGCCCCTCATGCCTTTAGTATAAACAAAGTGCATGGGACATTTGGGGCAGCAAAAGGAGCATATGGAAACACTGTCAGAGCTGTAGAGACAGCAGCCAAGGTGATGGGGGTTATTTTCTCTGTTGCTATAATGTAGCATATGAATTTTGATCATTTCTCTTTAACCTTCTAGTAACCAAAGAGGCCTGTTTTCCTTTCAAAAATCACTTTCCTTAACATTTACAATGATGTACATTGCCACAGTCAGCAGTAACTGTATCTTGCCAGTTTCTCCTGTCTTTTTTTCCCCGCAGGTTGGGCTGAAGACTGTAATAGAGCAATTTCCAGGCAAGCTTGATTTTGTTCTTGTGGATGGAGGCTGCGTCCTCAGTCACGGCCACAAACAGCTGATGTGCCTCGCCCGGTCAGTTCTCAGCAAAGCCAAAATCTTGCTGCTCGATGAACCAAGTGCTCACCTGGACCCTGTGTATGTTTTGTTGATTTATTCTGTCTTCTAATATGAAACAAGAAAATACACGAGGCAGCACTATCTAAAGAGACCTTTTGCAGCTTGTCTGGTCTGTTACTAAACCTGATTTCAGTAATGTATGTTGGTAATTCTGCGTGGGGCATCAGGGCAGCCTGGTTACAACCTTAACTCTGTGGCTGATAGGTACTTTCACAGCAGAGATGCAGCTGAGGCACTGCAGAGCTGTGTCCCAGTGTGTGACCTCCACAACACACAGCCAGGCTGCTACACATCAGTGTAGTTGTGGATGTGCACCATGCACTCTGAATGCCAACGTTTGTTTGCCTTCCAGAACCTCCCAAGTGATCAGGAAGACCCTCAAGCACGCGTTTGCCAACTGCACGGTGATACTCTCCGAACACAGGCTGGAGGCAATGCTGGAGTGCCAGAGATTTTTGGTGAGCATTTCTCATAGGCTCACTTACTGTTGTTTCATTACACTTGAGGAACATGCAAAACACACCAAGTGGAAATGATGATGTTTTCTGGATTGATGAGGGTCATTCAGGGCTGTTGAGCAATCTACCCACTGGCAGAAGAGCAGCAGGCTCCCTATTTGCTCTTTCACTTGAGCTGTCACAGACTCCTGTGTTCAGATGAGCTGGGTCATGTTCTGGAGAAGCAAGAAGGAAAGTTTCAAGCAGAAGAAAAGTTGTGTAGGTTATCCAGCTGCTGATCCAGGTGCCTTATATTTTTGATTTGCTCAGGAGCTCCAGAAAAATCTCAGCATCTCACAGAGCTTTACAACTGCGAATGCAGGAACAGCTGCACTTGAGCAATAGGAGGCTGCCTGGGGAAGAGGGGTTTCTTAAGAAAATGTAATGGTCAGAATTGCTGATTTTATTCAACAAGCCATGTAAATATTCTTTTCACATTTAATCAAGGGGACAAATTGCTTAAGTCCTGGTGCATTTCCTTTGTTATATAAAAATAGTAAAGGAAAGAAAAGGGAAGTTATGCAAATTGTTTTTAAAAATTAGGTTCCTTCCTCTGTATTTTCTTCACTCTTTTATAAGAGAGGATTTTAATTTTATTAGCAGAGTGAAACATGATTTTCCATGTATATTTGACTGAGTGTATTAGCACAGCAGGATCAACACAGCCTGAAGTTGAAGCAAGCTAGTCAATAGGTAGGTCGTACATCTTTTTGGATGTGCTGCTCCTCTGTGTATGCTGGACTCAGCTTTGTCCCCAGCCACTGTGACAGCAGAGCCCTATCAGGCAGGCAACCTCTGCCCCAAAAGGTTTCCCACCCTCCAGACCACATTCTAGCAACAGATGCTAAAAGTTCTTTCCTGTCAGACCTGTGCCCTCACCCGAGCTGTGCTGGCATTGCAGTGCCGGCGAAGGAGCCTGATTTTTCCTTGTCTGCTGCCTGACAGGGGAGACTGGCACAACCTTACAGGGCAAACCTGTTGTTTCCTTCAGAGGTGAGCAGTGCTTCCTTGTTTGGTGAGAAGAAAGCAAAGAAAGCCTGGCACCTTGCTGGCAGCCTTCTCCCTCTGCTCGTGATAGAGCAGTTAACGCTTTCTTAACTGGGCGGTTCAGCAGCGCCAGGGAAATGCCACGGTACCTGAGACTTCAACAAAGGGACTCAGAGGTCAAACCAGGTCACAAGGAGAAACCAGCGAGTCCAGCAGCACTTTGCAACTTGGGCAACAGGCACCTTTTCCACATGTTAAAATTTTAGTGTATGCTTTTGTAGTTGTAATTAGAAATTGCAAACTAGAAATTAGAAGTTGTAAATTGGGCTTTTTCTGTCACAAGATGTTTGCCATATCTTCGTGTCTCTTCCCTGCTCCATCAGTTGCCTTAGCTGAATTCAGTCAGCAGCACCACTGCCCATCTAACGCAGCCATGTTTGTTCAGGTGATCGAGGACAATAAACTGCGGCAGTACGAGTCCATCCAGAAGCTGCTGAACGAGAAGAGCTCCTTCCGGCAGGCCATCAGCCACGCCGAGCGCCTGAAGCTGCTCCCAGCACACCACAGGAACTCCAGCAAACGCAAACCCCGACCCCAAATCACTGCCTTGCAGGAGGAGACAGAGGAAGAAGTGCAGGAGACAAGGCTGTGAGACGCTGTGTAGAGACCCTCTTTGTGGAGTGAATGGTCAGCAGTGCCCCACGCTGACAGGACCAGCACTTCTGAACCTGCCTGAGCCACGCACAAATTCAGCCTTGCAGGTGTTCACTGCAGCAGCCGCATGAGCATGTGGGAATTACTTCCCTTCTCTGGTTAATCATGTGCAAGTTAATACATTCTTTGAAGTTTTGCCACTTATAGTGGTGAAACCAGATTTCCTTCAGAAAGCTGCTCTGATTGGGTACAAACAAGATGGCAAGCAGAAGTAACCTGCCTAGCCCGATAGAATTGTTTCAGAAAACTTCCAGAAATGTTCTTACTTGGCTGAGAGGACTAGACAGCAGGAAGAATGCGAAAAAAATAATCAAACGTGGGTGGAAAATAGAAAAATCAGAATGTAAAAAACTTCTTTGGATTCATTTCCTGCAAATGAATTAAGGGACAATATCAGCAAGGCACACAGAAAACTTCCTCCTCTTTATTTTCCATGCAGCAACTGTAATTTCAGCTGAGCAGGAAAGGCCAAATGCCACGTGCCTAGGTGAAAATAAAGGAAGAGAGGATATTGACTTGGAAGGCAATCAACATCTGTCATGTCTCCAAAGTTAAGGGAGAATTGGTATTTCCTCTTAAAATCTAGGAGCCTGTCAGCCTGAACCACTCACAGTGTGATGAGTGCAGACTGACATCCATATCTAGTACAAGGTAGGACTCCTGGCAGTGGATCTATAATAGTCTGCATAGGTCTGGCATCTTTTTACTTTGGCCTA
>VZRZ01006731.1:168245-228428 GCA_013398175.1 Climacteris rufus | reverse complement strand
AAAAAAAAAAAAAGGAAGAAACCTCTCAGAAGTAGACTTTAATAATGAAATTAATTTTTATACTCTTCGGGTTTGCAGTTTTAATATGGAACGGAATGTTCTCTAGGATATTTATTTTAATATTGTTGCAAACTTTTGCTAAGGAAATTATGTATTTTAAGAGCGATTACATACTATAAAGAAAAGTATATTTGTACAAAAAGTTTTATATTTGGATTGTTTCAGGGGGATTTTGCTACTAGACTTTGATATCTCATTATGCTAGAGCTGTTAAAAACGAGGACAGCCCCAGAGTTTGGCCAGGTACTGTCCAATGCTGTCTTTGTGCACTAAAGTATTCTAGTTATACAGGTGGTTTAGATTTTTTGTTCTTTAAATAAATGTTAAGAAAGAGAAACTGCCTGTATGACACATTACAGCACCCCCCACCCCCACGGGGCAGGCATTGTGTACCGATTCTGCTACTTCCACGTCAGTCATTGCTGCCTGTCCCGAACACGGCACAATTTTTATTCCGTTGTCTCTTCTGCCAGCGGCAGTGTGTGCGCGGGCCCGCCGCGGCTGGGCCCGGCCCGNGGCTCCTCCAGGCGGCCTGGAGCAGGAGCAGCAGCTGCGCCGCTGTCCGGGCTGCCTCCGGCCGGGCGCTGCGCTGCTCGAGGCTCCGGCTGAGCCCGCGGGCCCTGGAACTCGCTCTGGAGCTGCTCACTCTGGAGGTGCTCGCCCTGCATCACTCTGGTTTCCCTCTAGCTCTATCCTCCGTTACATACTTTCTGTCCTTCTTTACACATTTCCTCTGGAAACATTTGTTGAGGTTTTTCTTCCTGCCTCTTCCCTCATACTGGACTTTTATGCTTTTCATGCTACAGGTGGTGTCCCTTTCCTTGTGCTGCCTGTTTTCTCCACAAAAAAACACCTGTTGCTCACAGAGCATTCTGGATACTCTTCGGTCTCAAGTTTGCCTTGTCACTGTTTCTATGCTGCTAAGCTTTGCTTTCTTTATAACAACAGAAAACCAGCTGTATATTGCAGTAGCATCACTTTTGAATCCCATCTCCACTTTCCTTCTCCCCTCAAATTGTTCACCTTACACTGTTTATCCCTTTTCTCACACAGCCAGCTCTCCATTTGTACAAGTCTTTACAGAGTATGTGGCCAAGCCTGGCCAGGCCGCCAGGGCTGCTGCAGTGTGGCCAAGCCCAAGGAGGTGTGCCAAGGATCACTCTTCTTCAGGATGTTACTCAGAGCAGCAGACACACCAAGTGGGGGAGTTTATTATCTAAATAAACAAGATTATACAGAAAGATAAGCAGAAAAGAACCACTGTGTCATTAGACCCAGGGCATGCTTCAGAGCTTGTGCAATTGGTACTGTTCATATTTTGGGGTCATTGCTGGAGTTAGAATGTGGTAGGGTAACCTGGACTGAACAGAAAAGGACACATTTCAGGAAAGAAAAAGATAAATACAGCAGGGGTATGTAGTAGATGGGACAGATGGAAGCTGCTGTTACAAACACTCAGAAGGGCTTCAAAGGCAAATGGATTGACTGATTGCCACCACCCTGGGCCACAGCACTCACTGAAACAGCTTCTGCCATCAGTGCCTGGCTACCACCACCACACTGCCTGTCCCAATGAGCCCAGGTGAGATGCTGCCCTCTGAGGGCAACTGAGAGAAGAGTTCTTTCAGTTCCAAACCACTGCATCAGCTCCTCTGGCGTTCAGGCTGGAACAGGAGGTAAATTGGTACCAGCCTCCAGGAGGAGGAGGACACAGCCTCTTCTTCCCAACAAAGAAGAGCACGTTACTTTTTAGAGTAAGTGTTTGTGTAGTTGCTGTCAGGGAGATGACAGCTCCCAGGGCTGTTTGCCTGAAGCTAAGCTGGGAAATTGCACATGCTGTTTGTGATGGTAAATGGAACACAAGAGGAAAGAGGAAAAAAAAAAAAAAAAAAAAGAAAATGAGGCCATAAACTAAGCACAGTGGAAGAAAAGAACAAACAATGACCTTCATAAACACAGGCTGAGCATTATTTAAGGGAATTTTTCATCTCATGTGCTTTGCTTTGCATGCATTTGATAAAACAAAACAGATATAACAAATACTCCTAACAAAGCACTTTATCATTAAAATCACCTGTATTAAAATGTGGGTGGATACAACATTCGTACAATGAAGAGAAGAGCATGCCGACTTTAATACTATGTGTGGAGGCTTAATTTTACAGCCTGCTAAAAAGAAACCAGAAAGACAAAGTGGGAAAGAGCCTCTGTAGCTGTCCCTAAGTACAGTGGAGAAGGGAGAAGGGTGGCCACACTGCTAGTGCAGCACTGAGAAGCTCTTGGGAGAGCAAAGGCTAAGCGAGGATAGCCTAAACAAACTTGAACTGTGCACATTGCCCCTTTTCATAAATCCTACATACAAAATAACTATACAAAGTAGCTTGATAATCGTCATTACTGGGAACTACTCCGTGTCTCACTGGGGTCAAACAAGCCTGCTATTCCAACAAATGATTTTGCTTTCACAATTGCTTAACTGGTGTCTTACCAGCTTGTGCTTTATTCATTGAATATCCATTTCCAAAGTCTTTCTTATGATCTGCCTCCTCCTCAAGCCTTAAATCCCTCAGCCTGTTACACCAGAGCTGCTAAACACCTGATGGTCTCCAGGCTTCTTGAATTCTATCTACTGTGTTTATGCAACAGGCTAAAGTTATTTCTCTGAAATGTACCTTGGAAAAAGGGGCTTCTAAAGCATTTCCCCACATTAACTCTGAATTGGTGTTAATTGCTGGAGGTAATTTCAGAACCACATAATTAGTTGCACTTTATTTATCTAAAAAGTGTTCTGGTGATTTTATCCCCCTCAGTTTTCTATTACAGATTTGGTATTTTAGCTCTACCATTACTTGGCTATGATTTAACATTTGGAAAAACCCACATCACTTTAGAACTGATGTACAATTGTTCGTTAATGGACCATTAGTTGCTGCCTAAGAATATCTTGCAAATTAAGCAATGCAATACAGTAATACATTTCCTTTACAAACCCTCACGTTTTCCAAAACCAATTTCCTGTTCCTAGGATAAACAACATTTTTACTAAGTTCATTCCCCAGGGCTCACTTCAACCTCAAATACAACCCTTGTAAAATGCAACCAGAGGTTTTTTAGTGATGCTACAGCCCAGTACAACCACACCTTGTGGTCCCTTAACAGTCATTTTGACTTCAAGTTTCTGAAGAACAGTTCACTTTGTAATTCTAAAGTCCCTTAACTATGGTTTGACCATCACAAACATCACTTTAGCCAGTTACCACCAAGAAAGTAATCCTTCATCCTTTCTCTGAGCATTTTCCACCACCAGAGGCTGTTTTGCTTCTCCAGGTTTATTGGAAACCTGTTTTGATGCATTTTGTAATCACTTCAGCTGTATTATAGGAAGCGACTCACCTCAGACCTGCTGGTTTTCCTGTTGCTGATGAATGTTGCTGCTGGAGTAGGTTTCTTAATGCTTTTAATTCTGATGTTCATGCTCAGCAACCCAAAACCAAAGGCAAATATTGTCTGATGGATTCAGACATTCTTTTAAGGAACTTATGCCATGTTCTTGTCAAGAAATACACCATAGGAGAGATGCTTTGATTTTCAGGACTGGCTTGAAGTGGAGAGCTGGATCTTTTAGTACTTAGCAAGATCATTGGTGGATGAAAAGTATCTGTCATGGTCCTCTGGTTGAAGACATTGAGATGTGTATAAGGAGTGTAGTGTAGTCAGATGAGCACTAAGGTCTTTCACTGACCCAGTGGCCTGTTGGATGGATTCAACCTTAGAAGCTTCCCTACACTTCTGGAGATACTCCTCCACGGAGACAGGGTCTCTCCCACCTCTTTTAAAGACACGGGGTAATAGCTGGGAGCAGAGCCCAGCACGGATGCATGCGGCCCACCACAGATAGCACACTTCAATCTGCTCTGCTTAAGACACAGCAAGGAAAGAAGAGAAAGGATTTTGCTCATCACTAACCCAAACTGAGAGTAGCTGGTATGAGCAGTCACACATGAGGAGTGCTGTTTGTAGTATCACAGGAAGAACCTGAAGACACAGTGAGACCCTGAGCTCATGAACAGTCTGGCCTTGCTTCTGCACAATCTATCACAAACCAAGGCAGCAGAGAAGTCAGCATGTCCACAAGCAAACTTATGATTATGTGGTGTTCACTGTTTGAGGGCAGGAACTGCTGTGGCCTAACGAGAGGTTACTGCAGAAGAGAACAAATTAGGAAATCTGCAAAATACTGTGTGACTAAAGCTGCATGGAAATCACAAACTCTGTTGAACTGACAGACAAACGAAATGACAGCTCAAGACAGAATTCAAACAGGTAAAAGACAGAGATGTAGAGTTTAGGATAGCAGGCTGAAAAGGAAGGATAATGTCAAAGTTACTCTGTCCTCTGCAGATTTGCACTCACAGTACAGTACTGACGACTCTTCATTCTCACAGACAATATACAGTTTTAAATTATGTCTAAAAACATGCTTTCAGACACTGTGCCCAGTATCTTCCCACACAGAAGCACACTGGTAACTCTTGATCTAAATGAGGTCTGATATTTCCAGGGTATATTTTAAATGCAGAACAAACCTAGCTTAGAATCACGTCAGGATTTTTCTTCTCTTATAGCTCTTAAAAAAAAAGAAAAAAAAATATTATTACAAATCCCGATGTTGAAATTTGTGTGATCCCTACAAAAAGTGTTTTCCACTTGTGTTCCTCCTCACTATGAGATCCATACCTGAGCTTCTCACAGCAGCTACCACACTGATGCTCACTGCTTCAGCACACCAGGGATCCTGCTTGCTGAGACCCACTGCTCCGACCTGCAGCACTTCACAGCTCACTCATTCTGCTAAGAACCACCTGCAAAAGCAGCATCCCATTTTTCAGCACAAAAATTAATAAAAAAATAAAAGTAAAAATCAACCTCTAGAAAAATGGTCTGTATTTGGTTACAAATTACTATCACACAGCAAATTGGAGTCTTAATGAAACAGCAATTGCCAAAAACCAAGGTACTTTCTAAATGCATTGTGCAGGAAATGATTAGAGAAATAAGCTTCTAATATTTGATATCTATAGAGCTAAGACACACACAC
This sequence comes from Climacteris rufus, assembly GCA_013398175.1. Lineage (NCBI taxonomy): Eukaryota > Metazoa > Chordata > Aves > Passeriformes > Climacteridae > Climacteris > Climacteris rufus. The sequence continues at coordinate 223,270 of VZRZ01006731.1, read as the reverse complement.
AAACTAAGAGACGGAAAGACAATATGTCATACAAAAATTTTATTGACATGAGTCTGGAATGACTGTTTTACATACAAAGGCAAAGCGTTAGGAAACGGTTAATACTCTCCTCCTCCAGGCTTAATTTGAGAAAAACACTCCTTTGGAAATTAGAGGCATGACCATGTCACTGCCCAAGCTCTGCAAACCATCTCCCAGTAACCCAGCAGAAGCCATCTGAGTCTGATCTCAAGAAAACTCTGCCCTTCCCCTGCCTAACAGGTGAGGTATCTCGACAGCACACGTTGCCTTGTTCCTACAATTCACAAGGATGTAACTGCAGCTACCGTAGGAAGAGGCTGGGGAAATATGCTCTGCATAGAAACTGTCCCTCATGGGAACATGATCTACCTCAGTAGTGGAGGGAAAAATGACAAAGAGTTAATTTTAACTGCAACTCAAGTATCATTTCACAGCAATTACATCTTAAATCCACAACAGAAATTGATAATTACATAGTAACTCATTGCTACTACATTATCTTGGATAATACTGTAGTTAAGCTTTTGCTCAAATTCCTTTTCAGTAAAATCTGTTTCTGTAACACACTGTTATTTCTCAGATGCTTTTAAAACACTAATGAAGCATATAAAAGTGTTTACAGTATACAAGAAAAACTAAGTTAATAAATGATCACATTTTCTTCAATTCTATCAAAGAATAAGAGTCTGAGAAAAAATAACTTTTGTTTCTTTTTAATTTCTCAATCTCTTTCCTTTTTTAAAGGATGAACGTTATAAAGGAAATTGACATTTTAGATGAAGAGAAGCTTGAGAAAAACAAAATCACAATTCAGCAGGCAGATGATGAGGAAATCAAAGTATTTAATATGGCTTGTAGCTGAAAGTAATTGATCTGCATTTCCAAACATTTCAGTTATTGCCACATTCACTAATTTTTCATTAAGTGAAGATAAAACATGTCTTTAAAATGCATGAACAATAGCTTTAAGCCATTGTTGTACATATTGTGCAACTCATCTGAATGCAGGTTAACGTGAACTTAATAGAATATATTTATGTACAGTATATACACAAACAGAATTCTGTGGTAGGTACCCCTGAATATTATCATTTAAATAAGTAATTTTCATAATAAAAGAAGGAAAAAACCAACCATCTATGGAGGTGGCAAAATGCCCATTTCTGAAGTTTAAATCAATATAATTTCCAGCTGATGTACATAGAAATAAAACTGTGGTCCTGTACAAACTTTACATTACAGGGAAACTGTTTTAAAAAAAATATTTACATATTTGAATACTTGGTTCTTTGCAATAGAGAATATATGAACACAGAAAATTGTAAGATAGGCAGGATTTTTCTATTTGTTCTTTTTTGTGCAAATTCCAAATCTCTCTTTTTGTGTTATTATCTGCCCCTATTTGCCTTGTATTACTGCTGCTGCTTTTTTTTAGTATTCTGAGAAGGCTGGGTGACTTTACTTCTAGGAACAGGAAGAAAAGATTTAACTCTTGAAACACCCAACTCTGTCTTTGATTTACTGTTGCTGCTTTCCACAGTTCGACTGCTGCTGAGAGGACGCATTCCATCTTAGGAATGAAAAAAAAAAAAAACAAAACATTTTCTATATAAATAACTATCACTGTTTGATATGACAACCAACCAACCCTATCAGCTCCATGGAACCCTTGGTATTTACCATCTTTTGCAGATTAATATGAGAGTTTATTGCTATTTGGTGACCAAACCATGGGTATTTTTTGCTTCTTTGCCTGAAAGGAAACATCATCATCATCTTAGAATACCAAAATAAGGCAATGGGGTTTTTGCATTGCCATTGAAAAAACTTCATCTTGATTCTCAGATGTCTCAATTTCAGGTGTTTCCAAAAAACAAAAAGTTCTTTCTTTTATTGCTGTGGAAAAATGACAACTGTAGCCAAAGCTAAAAGGGAAAAATGGAACTTTATACAAGCAAAAAATCAGGTTTATGGCTTGAATAGAAATATTTACTTTTTTGTACCATCAAGGCCACATATAACAACAAAACACTCATGAAAGAAATAATACTTCAAGAACAGAACTTGAAATTTTACATTTTAATCCATAACCCTACAGATTGTTTTCTTAAGATTAGATTTTAACATCTCTTTCGGGGTGATTTATACTGGTATTTATCCCATACCCATCAGTGCCTGGCAATGGTTGCTGTGTGTTTGAGGTTCCCCAGGCAGGAGAAAAGGGCAGCGAGGCGGCTGCAGCTCCAGCGCCATTGGCCGCATCTCACCGAGCGCTTCCAGCCCAGCCGCCCCGCCTGGCCGCCCCTGCCTCTAGGAAGACAAATTCCCTCCGTGAGTTTCCAGGCCCCTGGATCCAAAGAACTCCAGTCAGAGCTCCAGCTGTGAGGAGATAAGGCCAGTGAGAGATAACAGAACAGAGGGGGGCGGTGGGGAAAAGACTGACACCATTTTTCCCTCTGTCCTTTGGCCCGCACAGTTGAAATCCAGAGCGTCATCTTGGGGGGTGTACCCAGCAATTTCTGGTTTGGGTCTCTCTTTTTGTTTTGGGAAGTCTGCAGGATTGAGCAGTTTTGTATCTGGTGGTTACTTGCTGTTGTTTCTTAGTGTTGCTGTTCTGCTTGTTAGTAAAGGGTTATTTTCTCACTTAAATCTACTTGTATTCATTCCTTATTTGGAACCCTAAGGGAGATAGCTTGATCCAGAGGATTCTCCTTTAAATTCTTAAGCCAAGACAGCATCTCAAAGTACTCATGCTAAGAAACTACATTCTTTAAAACTGGATATATTCACCCTTGCCAAATCCAGATATCTGAAGTGCCAAAGTCAGGTATGCTGTCACTTTTTGTTCCTCTACAGTCAAGGGGAAATTGGTTAGTTAGGCACTGACTAACACAGATCTTTCATGAGAGAAAGGAGTCTGTTAGCACCAGCTGAATTCAGATCCCCCTCTGGGCAGCAGTATTAAGAAGTTCATTTTCACTATTAGCTACTGCTTTTCACATAAACCCTGAGAACATGAAAACACTATTGGTCATGGGTCCTTGATTCCATCAATTTGTTTGCATCCTGGATCAAAGATTTTACATCTCTTATCAGTTTTGCCCTTCCCCTTCACATACTTGCAATTACTTTTTCTTCCAGCCAATAAAAAAAATACTTAATTATGGGTATGCTACCCTTTTAAGTAATTTGTCTCATTACCATTGATTAGATCTCTGCTCATGCAGATTTGCTTTTGTCACCTATAGGATTCTCTTCACTTTCAGAAAAAGGATGCTTTTCTGATCTCAAATCCTTCTTTGTTTCACCAGTTCTTGCTGATGCATCAGTTCATCATTGCTATAATTGCCTCTAAAAATTTGAATTCTGCTTCCAAAGGAGAGTGTGCTCTTCAGATTTGCTGTAATAATGACTAAATCTAGCAACAAAGCTTGTCACTATATTAGATCTCCTTCCCCTCTAGCAGACTGTTGGGTTCTGTTTCCTTCATTTTGGCCAACATGTCCCCACAAATTTTTTTTTTTCACTCTCTATGAAATCTTTGGACGAAGTTCTTCAAAAACCTCCCAGGTAGCTAAGCTTGTCCACTTGTAAGTCAATATATTTATGCCTTCTGTTAGGCAGTCCTTAGCAGGACTTTAAAAGAAAAAAAGACACAGGAAAACTATACTGTAGGAACTGGTAAGTCAGCTGACTTACCCAATTATCCAGGCATCACTACTATGTGAAGCTCTGATTTGGAATGCCTGAAAATTTGTTTAGAGAAATATTCAAAAGGAGCATACCTACATGTGGACCTGCAAGGTTGAACTTATTTCTTTTAGTGGAGACAGTTCTGTGAACTTTAAGTAAAATTACCGAAAGTATTCAAACATTCTGAACATTTGGATATGAAGAAATATGATTGCAAGGCTGTACCTCATCCAACCCTGAGACTGGCTGGTCAGAGCATGGTGCTGATAACACCAAGGTTGTGGGTTCAATCCCTGTATGGGCCATTCACTCAAGAGTTGGACTCGATGATCCTTGTGGGCCCCTTCCAACTCAGAATATTCAGTGATCTGTGAACTTAAGCTCTTTTAATGCTAAGGTGTGCAAGTTAATCGATTTTCAGGGCTATTTCATTTTATCTGCAGAAAATGGTGTCTCTAGAAAACAATTCATTGCAGTCAGATAACTTATCAGGATTGGCCCTCAAAAGACCCATGGTCAAGGGAACACAGAAGGCCTGGTAAGGGAACACAGACCACAGATTCTTTCCTGGCTAAGATTAATTGAGGTCAGAAGCTCTTGTGATGTTCAAAAACACAAGGAGCAAAAAAGAAAAGGAAAAAAAGTGTAACAACAGAGAAAACATAATTTTTGCTAAACTAAAGAGGACATAATCTCATCTTTGTATTTAGTAGGGATGTTAGCACCCACAAAGAGTAATATAAATTTCTGAAAAGATGATAGTAGACTTACTATATCTTCCAGTAGTATTCAGCTTATCTTCCCACTCTGAAACTACTCTGAAGTTACTGAAGTTTGTTTACATAAATAACATAGCAAGACCACTGTATATTTCAACAAATAGCTAGGTCAAAAATAGGAACTGAACACCCTTAAAAAATGCTATTCTTCACAAGCTTTGGTAATATCATGTCTTCAAAATATTTCTGCCCCAAGAGCTTTGACATCAAAGCAACCAGCAGTTTTTAAAATCAAGAATTTTAAAAGTGGCACTTCTGCAAACTTACTGAATGACATTAATTGAGGAGAAACAACAAATCCAGGTTTTATTTTTCTTCATCTTTGATGCAAATAACTTATACTGTCAATGTAATGTCAACAATACTTGGCCTAGGGAGATGGCTTTATGTAAAAAGCCAAAACTGAAAGCAAATACATTCATTGTTTTAATAAATCTTTAGCTTCTATTGAGACACATGAAAGCAACTTGGCGTGGTATGTCTAGCAAATTTCCTATGAATTATGACAGTTTTTTCTTGTAATAAACATGGAACTAATTCTTAAGATCCAGTCAAAAACTCAGACTTTGGAGAGATTCAAGACACCTTCCCTATCCTACTGCAAAATTCATTTCACCTACCTTTTGTGCTGTTGTTTTACTTGGGTTAGTACCACTTGCTGAAAATACAGGAATGTTCTGAGAGTTACTGAACATCAGTAACTCATCCTTAGAATCTGCAATCTAAACAAAGATAAGAAAATGGTGATTTTTTTAGTTATTCACAGCGATTATGTTTCAATGTGCCAGATTTTGGAGGCTTGATTTTATTTTCATCATTTCTCTACAATGCAATGCATAAATATCCAAAGAACAATTAAAATATCTCTCCTTTACTCTTGAGTGCATTTGTAGGAGATAGGAGATATAGATGTCATATTGACTATTACCAGAGGAAGATTAAACATAGTTTCCAGAGTAATACTATTCCGTGGAGCTTAAAGGCAGTTTCCCATTAAATCTTATCCAGTCCCCAGGAACACCAGAGAAAGGAATGATCCTTTTCTCTTCCTCCTGCCATGTTTCATCCCTACTATTTTTCCTTCCCTTTTCATATTTTTCCTGACCAGGAAATAACAGATAGAGCCTGCTCAACATGCTGTCCTCACGGAAAACTAGGTATTTTATCCCGGGGCAAGCTGATTCCAATTCAGTTCTGCAACTGCAAAAGTACTCAATCCCAACCTAGTGGAGGCAGCAGGAACATATTTGAGTGAAAGGGCAAATCAAAGAGCAGAAGTACTTATTCTGATGGCAGCCTGAAATTAAATCACACAAACAAAATGTGCAAACAGCACCCTTACTTCTGCAAGGCTCTAGTAGGCAGCTGGGGAATTAACAGAAATTCCAGCCATGGATGGTTCCACCCATGGTGAGGAAACTGAACAAAAGACATGACAACTATGTCCTTCCTTATCTAATCCGTATTTCCTTGAATTGTCATCAACAAGCAATTACACTGTGCATGTTATTAAACACAATTTTAAGTTGGTTACCATTTCTTTAAGCACATCCCATTCTTTCAAGGATAGCTACGGTAAATCCCCTCTAACTGACCAGTGATCAGCTTGCCAGCCGGGTGCATGTGACTCATGCGTGTACTGTAAATACTTCTAGAAAAACAACCCAAACCAAAACACTATGATAAAAGGTTTCATTAAATAGGTTGAAAAATTTTCCCAAACAGAGTACTTCTCTTTTTAATAAAAACTTGATTGTCTTCTAAGAATAAACAAGAAGAATACTTAATAAAGAATATGAATACTTCTAAGAATACTTAATAAAGCTAGTGGACCTGTTGTTCAGGGAAATCCTAGAGGATGTCATGCACAGCCTAACTGGACAATAGCCTAAAACTGACTCTATCCATGTTTCAAAAGATATGAAACAGCTGCTCCAGTGTGAACACAGCCTCCTGTCACAGCCATCCACTTCAGTTGTGCTAGCAGGAAAGATGGAAAAGAATAAATAGCTTCAGTCACAGGGAAAGCTGCATGCTCTTGGGTGTAGAAGGAAAAACGAGAGAGATCATGGTTCCATCCTCTGCTTCAACAGGCCTCTCATAACCACCCACAAGCCATTCCAGCATAAAACTTAGCCCAAAACTATGAGCCCTGCAAGCATCCTTCATCCTCTTTTGCCACTGTTAAAGAAAACGAATTAGGTCAATCCTTTCTCTCTTGCTTGTGGCAGTATACTGCATTTTACCTACACAGCAGAGGAGCTTTGAGCCACTTCTGTGAAGGCTGATGGGATTACATTAAATTAACCAAATGTTCATGCATATTAGGGAAAATTTCCACAGCAGTGGAAGCAATGATAGCATGAAACATAACACAGGGAACAGTAATGCAGGGATGGCTGTTCTCAGGGAAGTGGTCACAGCACCAGCCTGACAGAGTTCAAGAAGCGTTTGGACAATGCTCTCGGGCACACGGTGTGACTCTTGGTATGATCCTGTGCAGAGCCAGGTTGGACTCAATGATCCTTGTGTGTCCCTTCCAACTCAGGGTATTCTATGATTCTATGAACTTACAAATTTCATCCTCCATTGCAAAAATCTCTACAAGAAGAATTGGTGAAAGTGTAATTTAAAATACTGTACGTTAAACCAGCACACTTCGCCTCAAATGTATAATTTATTAGTTGACTTATTCCCAAATAATTTATTAATTTTCTTCAGTTCAAGCACACCTTGTAAATTGAAAATTTATTTTAAACATATAACAAACAACTGAATATGCTAATGTAGTAAATTATTTAAAAGCCTTGTGTTTACCTTGCTTATATCAGGCTCAGATTTGCTGGAACACATACTTTGAAGTTCCTGCACAAGATCTACTTCATCATCAGAACCAACAGACAGCCTCTGCTCCAGATTTAATGTTCTCAAATGATCCTTCTCTGAAGATCTGGTTAAAACCCCCCAAAAAAATAATCAGAGAAAACATTTAAATTAAGCTATTATACAGAATTTTAAAATAAATATTACAAACACCTCAAATATAGTAATTTATTTCCAAATGACCTCTAGTACCACAAACAAAAACAAAATAACATCTAGTGAACTGACAGCAGTAGTTGTCAATATTTATCTCATAATAGATCTTTTTATACAAATTATTCTCTCCATTCTGAAAATCTAACAAAGGATTCCTCTGCCTAATATTTTCAAAGACTCCCCTCTTTTTAAGATGCAGCAATCAATTTTATTCTACTCTCCTTTTTGGAATTAAGTCTAAACACTTAGAAAAACCTCTGGTATACTGGAAGCATAAATATTCTATTTTCTCTGTGCCTGTGAATAAGGTAGAACCGAGGTTTGAGATTGAAATAAAATCTCAAATGCATTTCCCTCTAGCTAAGTCATGCACTTTCTCAGGGAAACTCTGTACCATTTGAACTCAAGTGCATGTACTGTACCCTCTTGAATTGCCATTCAGCAAGCTGAAATAGTCAGAGGAGTTTTTAAAATATAATGCCAGTTGAGAAAAGCATGCAGTCAACTTTTCAAGGCAGAGTAAGTGTTACATAATACTCTTAAGTCATAGACCATTCTGTTACATAAAAAGACACGCAGTGCTGCAAGGTCTGAAATACAGAAATGGATTCTAAAATTATATCAAAGCACATAAATTTTATTTCCTCTCAGAAACAAAATTAAAAATAGTTCCTTTTTGTGGCTATGGGACCAAAACATTACCAAATACAAACTATTAATCCATTCATTATAGTTGTGCTTTACACAGAATGTTATCACCTTTATTTTTTGCTAAATGTCACAGATACCAGAAATTAAAACTTACTTTATGGTGAGAGAAGCCCTTTTTTTACAGTTTGGTTGCAACACAGTCTTAGGTTTTATACCTGCACAAAAGACAGATCGACTCGTTAGTGTGTTACCATGTGCGTTGATTTCTTTATTCTGAAATCTGTCATAGACAGGGAAAATGTGTTTCCTACCAGCTAATTATGTCAATAGAGTCTGCCAAAGATCAGGATACATCCCTTGATACTGTTCAGAGGAACATTAGAAACTGCTAAAATGGCAAATAGAGCATGAGTTGCCAAAACCTTTGTGAAAGAAAGAACATGAGGTTTCTTGTGTGAGGCATTTGAATCACCCATGCTGGTTCTGTCAAAGAGGTATCACTTGTCAACAAGAAAATTTTTAAATTTGCTTCATGGAGGTAAAATCAAACAATTTACCTTTACTTGGAAACAGGAACAGCATTTGATTCTGATACTCAGAAATAGAAGGCTACTACAATTAACTGACCATTCAATTTTTAACTTATATTCACAGATATTAACTGGATTCCAAGACCATTCTCAGGTACAATATACAACATCAACCAGCCTATTTCAGATTATGTTCATTATTTCTTAAATCCTCTTAGCAGGATGAGATAAGTTCACAATTCAGAGAACTGGCAATCAGGACATTAGAGTTGCAGTCAGAAAAAGCAGACTTCTTCCTGAACAAGGGCTGAAGAAATGAATAGCTCAATTTAGCACTGCAAAGTCTTTTGTATATGAGGTAATTGAGGTAAGAATCTTACTGTTCCTGAAGTGTGTGTGTGTGTAAGCCTTTTCCTTTCTCTTCCTAAGTCTTCCCTCTGAAGTAGTTACCTTCATTTTCTGAAAGCAAGTACTTTGATTTTTTTCCCCTGGAAGTTTTTCTGTTTGATATTGTATTTAGTTCCAATACCACTAAGCTTTCCTTCTAGAAGTCTGTGTCCTTTAGAAGAATTATGTTGCTTCTGAATATATCCAGACATTATCTCTGTGTAGTGAACTGCTTGTTATATGGCTTATGATCTTGAGGTGAAAAGAATTTTCAAAAGTGTCAGCCACTAATATAGCTTTCCCATTTATACACATGCACAGACCCAGTCATATAAAGCCTTCTTTATCAAGCAACATACTAAAGATGATGTAGAAACTTCTCAAAAACCTTACAGTATCTGTGACTACACAGAATTTTTACATTTATTTTTTGCAATTAAAGTGAAAATTAAGCAAAAATCTTCAATTTAAAACCTAAGATCTCTTTCTTCTGCTGCAGGGCTTCTAGATTGTTCTACTCAGTTTTTCTAATAAGACTGAAAACAAGGGATGCATGATATGAGGAGGAATGTATTCATTTATTTTTACCTAGATTCACACAGCAGTAATTATTGTAGTGAAGTTATAAAGCAAGTGTAAGAAAACTCCAAAAAGTGTGTATGCTGTAAATTTGGAGTAGATCTAAGGAATATCAGTAAATTAATGAAGCTTTCTCTCATCTGATATCGGGGAAGAGACTGCTACAGTGGCATTCCATACAGTAAGAGGTGGAACCACTGCTTACTCTTCTACCATCTGAGCCAATGCCTACCTCATTATCAGACAACAGAAAAGGCAAACTTAGGCACAACCAAACTTAGTTAGGACACCTCACAGTCACAAAGAAGTAATTTTTTGAGGAAAAAAGTAAACAATTTTTTACTGGTGAGCATAAATATGGGTGTCATTTAACTGAAAATTTTTAATTCATGATGTAGTAGAAATGTTTGGTTTGCATCTACACAGTTTAACCTCCCCACCTTTCAGAACTAAAATTAAAAACTTTATTTACCTTCAGTATTTGCCTCCTGTTTATTCCATGACTGGGAGGACAAATGGCCTGATTTTTTGCGAGGACTTGTGCTCACTTTTCTCCAAGAAGCATTCTCACCTCTTTTCTTACTACAGTTTTTGTAGCTCGATGCCACAGATAAAGGAAAATTTCCTCCCTTAAAATCTGCTATATAATTATCTAGCTCTGAAACAAAAGTAGAAGAGTGTTAAGAAGAATTGACTGTTGCAAATGGTTCTTCTTGGACTACCTTATACAACTACTTAGTTTAATGACTGTAAATGTTTTTAACCCCTCACCTCCCATCAGAACTACAGTTACCTTTTGTGGAAGTTTTAAAAAAGGAACTAAGCAATTAAAAGCCCCAGTTCAGCAATGTACAACTGTTTGCCTTTCAGACAGTTCACTGTTACCTGGTCTGGACAGAGGACAGCCGTGCAAAACAGCTTTATTTAGCAAGATACTGAGAGCAGCTTTAACAATGGCCTGTTGCCCTTGGCTAGGACTTTTTTTGGCTATTGCTTGTCCTGGTACAGATGGTCTTTTCACAGAGGCTCTGGAGAGTATGGCTTCTTGTACTCTGGGTGCTATCACAGCATTCCATAGCTTGGACATCCACCTGTAGGCACAAACCCAATCCTTTAACTTCAAAGACAATTATCAAAACCTGAGATTTTATGCTCTGGTAACATATCAGATTCTGCATTTTCAAAAAGGACCCCATTAAGGTAGAATTTAGTTGTTTGTTTTATATTAAACTATTTGATCTAAATTTCTTTAGGTTGCCTTCACGAACTTACCAGCTGATGCTTTTCCTCCTTCAGATAAGGACTGTAAAACACATATTTCATTTTAAGGCTAAAAGAATGTCCCTGAAAGATGCGTGTTCATGTATATACAAAAACATTCAAAAAAAAAAAGGTGCATGGAGAAATTCCCATGCTTGCAGGTGTTCATTCCTAGCCTATTTGTTGCCAGCATGGGAAAAAGGAGGTATTCACTTATGATTGTACCCCTTTCAGTATTCTTCCATTTCCAAACTTGTCCAGTTTACAAGACATTTCTATTCATACAGTTGCCTTGCTCTCACTGTCGCTTTGTTTATTTGATCTATGGTGAACTGTGTTTCCAGGATGCTGTGGATTTTTCAGATTGTCTTGTTTAGAGACTGGGTCTGATTTTGATTCAGAAGTTTGATTCAAAGGGACATAGTTCTTCTGGGACTAAAAGGGAAATGAAATGCTGTTTTAGCAAAGAAGTGAAAAATCTTTGTTAGGAAAAAATAAATGCTATTTCTTGTAACTTAGGAGTTCTCTGGGGATTAAGGCTACAAATTTCAGATGTAGAGCTCAGCTCACACGTGCAACAGAACACTGAGAGACGATCTTTTTCAGATCAACTCCAACTCTTTTTTTGTTTTTTCTTATACCCTCTTACGGGAGGAAGATGGTAAGATTGAGTCAGATGGTTTATATTATTTCTGTAAGAAATTATAGGCTATCATGTTGTGTTCAGCTCTGCAGAAATACATTCAGAAAAAAGTTAAGGCTAAAATACGTCTGACTTAAATGGACCATTTTGTTGGATACACTGATACACTGAAGCCATCTTATTAACTAAGATATTATGGTGACTTTTTTAAACTTTTTTTTCTATTTTTGGTCAGTTGTGAAGCATAAGCTTGAGCTTTTATGATATATAACCATGCTACAAAGTGCTTGTATGAGCTTGACAAAGGTACATTACTTAGGAAAAAAAATTAGTACAGTTGTTAAAATACAATGTAAACTGTGTATTGGAGATGTTCCTTGAAGCTTCCTTAGCACAATGTTGTAGATACTATTCCACACAGCTACAGTCTGCTTCTGCTAGCTAAGCTACAAAAATAAACAACTGCTTGTATTTTAGTGATAAAGAACTCTCTCTTCCAATTTCTGCCTAGGTAAGCTTTCCATGTTTCGCAATAGTGTGAGGATGAATGGTCAGAAATGAACACGATAAAATTAAATCAGGTCATTTGAATCTAACAGGTAAAAACCAATGGGCTGTACAATGCCATGCTCTCTAAATAAAATTCCAACCTGGTATTTAAATTCAGTTTTAAGTTTGCGCTCATATTGATCAAGACTCCCATTCTTTGATACAGTTGATACCTAGGAAAGGAGTACCACAGACCTGCCCCTGACAAAGGGCTGCAAAGTGAAACTTGTTCCTGTTGGAACATCATCTTTAATTCCCTAAGTCTAAACCAAGAAAAAACATAGCTAAAATTTTCTTCATTTATTCACTCTCCTCACCAAAACAGGTGAAGCTACATGAAACACACAGCAGGAAACAATTTCCTGTCACACCTTCTCTCTGCCTTCCCTGCTGCTGCTTCTTACTCTTGTCTCATGCTAACACTGAGCCCAGAGTGAACCCAGTTTGTAGATAGCTGTCTGCTATCCTAATGAATTGGACTGACTCAGAGAAGCTTTAATAAATGCAAAAAGCAGCAGAATAGCACAGTGGGGAGGAGGGGCAAGAGGACAGGAGGGGTTAATTAGATTGAAACAAGAGCAACCCGTTAGCTGCTAATTAAAAGCTATTTATTCCACGACTGAACTCTTAGCCATCATGCTGCTAAACTAAAAGTGTCCAGTAAGAGCTCACTGGAGCTGTGCTTTTTAACTGTTTATTAGTGGACAAAAACTACAGTAAAATGAGAAGTCAGATGGCATATGGCTACAATAAAAGACATTTTGGAGCTGTGCTCAAAACAAAGCATTGTGAGACCAGTCAAAGTTACACTGAAGAGAAATCCAAACTCAGAAATGTATAACTAAGGTATCTAAAGAACACTTTTCCTGTCCTTTATTAATGCCACTGCAGTAAATAAATAATTATAACATTTCAGAAGACATGATTGAAGAGAGAGTGGGGAGATAGATGCATGGTACACTTTATTCTATTTCCCAGCATCCATAACATTTCAAGTCAATGTTACATCCACATTTAGACTTTGATAATTACTCTGCAGATTAGATCTGTACTTCTAGAAAAAAAAAGGAAAATTAAGAATCAAAATGTATCAAGATCTGCAGACAGAACATGAAATGAGACAGCCTCTGCACATGCTAAGCAAAGGCTCCTCACATGCTAAGCAAAGGCCCCTGGACAAAGGGTCTGCAGAAACTAGTACAAGAGAAAAAGGTCAGAGAAGGAATGGAAGTGGTGACTCAAGAGAATACTATGAAGCCTGGTGAGAAAAGTTATGTGTCATCTCCAGAAAGCAATGTTAGACTTTGAATTCTGAATAAGTATGAATCTTAATCAGGGGCTCATTACCTTTCTGATATCACCAAAAAACATCTTTGTGTGAAATTAATATAAAATTCTAAAAGAAATATTTCTTTTATCATTTGCTAGCATTTGGAGTTGGAATGTGTTCAGATGTTTATGCAATTCTAGGCAAGAAAAGCCAACACTTTCATAATTTTTAAATTTCTTTTTGTTACCGGGCAGCTAGCCATATGTGTAACTAAATGTATATACCTGCCCTACTTACTAAGAAAATATCTGTAAAATTGTATGTATGTTTTAAAATTATACCAGGTATTTAAAAGAGTGAGAAATCATTCTCCAAACTTCCTTCATATACAACTTCAAAAAGAGACTTTACTAACTTTATAAACTCAGAATTCTTGAATCTTTTAACCTCTGTGTCAGAAAATAAATGAAAGATCACAAGAAGACTTTTTCATAGTATGAGACACCCATTTCCTACCTGTGTCCTTCAGAACTGCCCTTCTAGTAATTAAATAGCCAACAGAAGTTTAAAGCTTACAGTAACTTCTATTAAAAGACTTTGAGTATTTCTGAGTCAGTAGGGTTTTGGGAGAAACACAATTGCCGTGGGTAGAAACAGAGGCACCGCAACACATAATTACTACATTTGTGATAAGTATCTAGTTGGCACTCAACAGCATCAAACAGGAAACAGAAATCTTACTTGACTGTTGCTTGGCTGTGCCCTGGAACCACAGGACAAGAGAAGAAATGTTTTGGCCCCATAAGTGCTTCAGGTGCTCCTAGACGTGACAAGCAAGAGTTCAGCTGGTGCCAAACAGCAAGAATCCAGTCTATGACCTTGCACACGGGATCACATGGAGGAGGCACTTTGCCTCTGAACTGGAGAGAGAAAACACATTTGACATGACATGAGTACAGAGCTGCAAACACTTTCCTTGAAACCCCAGAAAGGCTTAGGGTTTTTTTAATTGAATGTATTGCTATTAAAAAATCAGGAACAGTCAGAAACTGGTCAAATCTCTTTATAGAATATACTGATGTCTTGCTGTATTAAAACTTATTTTCCCAACTACACTCCAAAAGATAAATCCTTATTAATAAACTGACATGCCTTTACTTTCTTGTGGGAAACAGACACAAATATTGGTAGCAGTGCTTTTTCTGTAGTGTTTAAGATTAGGATTACAAGAGATACCTACTTCAAATAAGGCATACGAAAGAACACCCAATCACACTGAAGGGGCCTATCTGATCCAGACATATGCTCAGTGGATTTCCATACTGATTTTAGATCTAGTAGCAACAAAGGAAAGATGTCTTCCTCTAAGATTTACATTTTTTACTATGCCTTGTTCAGGGCAAATTATTTGGTGCCAGAAAAAGCTCGTTTCCTCTGATTCCAAATAACAGTCTTCATCATCCTAATCCTAGGATTATCCTCTGTAACAGTTTAAATTAAAGGAAGTATTAAAAGATGCACCAGGGATAGTAATTGACAGCACTGAAGCCAGAGTTTCTTGACAGAGCCTACAGGAGAACTTTATGTAGAAAAACATTTAAACTTTTCCCATATATTCTAATAGTTCAAACTAAGGGGGAAAGGGCTTTTCACCTGAGAACAGGAAAATTAAGGCACAAATAAGGTATCAATACAGAGCAATCATCTTTGAAATAGTCTATGGTATTAACAATAAATGTGCTTCTACTTTCCTTTAGATTTTTGTAACAGATTTATCTTTCTTCTATTTTTGACTTTGGAATCCACTATTTTAAGTCCTGTACCAGCTGGCATTTGAGTTTACATATGGTACGTGTACGTATTTTAAAAAATGTGCTACCACACTGGGCATTTCAATATTTAATTAGGGAAGATACAGGAAGACAAATGGCTATTTTCTCCAAATAGCCACCATCTGCATATATGCTTGACAGAAAATAAACTGAATGAGATTACTACCTAAATTCTCTTCAACTTCAGTCAGAGGTAGAACTCTATTACATTGTCAAATTCTAACCTATGAGACTAAGGATTTCTTTCAAGCCTAAAAAAATAGCCTGAAAATGACATCTGTTATGTGATGCTCAAGTTCTTGTAGCCAAACCAGTTTGGCACAGTAAGTCTGATGCAGCCTTTGACTACAGGCAAGTCAGAATACCCCTCCCTCTGCAATTGTCTGCATTGCTGCATTTCTTGGCTCAAGTGAAGACAGTTCTTCTCTTTGATCCTGAATGATCTACAATCAAACTGTTTCTGGCCTTTTATGGTGGGGCTTAGATCACTAGATATTCTCCAGTGCAGGCTTGAGAAGACAACTTCCTCACTAAGATGGAGAGGAATTCTGCTACCTACTTCTATTGCACTGTTCTCTGGCAGATACCTCATTCCAGCACTACAGTCTGTCTTAAAGACATCAGCTTCAACTGATCCCCCTAGCTGATTCCAGGATTCTGGAAACCATTCCTATCCTCAACCGGACAACCAGTCACAATGATTCCAGCTTATTGTTTCTGTAGGGACTCAGAGATAAATAACAAAAAACCATATTCTAAGAAAAGTAATCTATTAAGAGTTTCATAGATACATTTCATATTATTCTTTTTTTTCTATTCTGTATTCCTGTTCTTGTGATTAAAGAATACTCAGGAATGTTTCTAAATTTCCTCATTATCCTGGCTGAAACATTCAATTACCACCCATTTCCTCTTCAGGATCTCTTTGAAGCAGTAATCTTTTATAGATGAGAACTGTGGCAAAGGGTACAGGAGATGACATCCCCAAGAATAACCAAGATACATCCAGCTGAACACTCAGCACTGACACTAGGTCTGTTGTCCCACAACAGGACTCTTCATTACTGACAGTTTTTTTCTATTCCTAGAACAATCTCCCTTTTTAAGCCTGTTCAAAACTCTGCTGCCAAGATTATTTTCCTTTGCAGCTGTTTTGATTAAACTCCCTCTGCCAACATCTAACACTGCCTGACTGTAGGCAATAGCTGCTATCACACTCAAATGGTATTCCAAATCACTCTCAAAAGTCCACAATTCTTCTTTTGCCTACATCTTTCTTTTCATTTCCCATCTCCTTGTATTTATTAATGTTAAAACAGACTTCCCATTTTTATTCTCTTTTGGACTTTAGTTCCAGCTTCAGCAGACCTATTGGCTCAAAACAACCTCTCTCATGATATAATTTACTCCTCTTTTGATTTGAAAATAATGAAAAGTATTTCTGCTGCTTAAAACTTAGACAAAATACATATATGATTATCTTATTTTAGATATTGAGAATAAATTCTTTGAAAAAGGGATTTTACATTTGTTGAACTGATTTTTACAATCATTCTCAGGCAGAAGTTGAAAAAAAATATTGAAGCATGTTTCATGCAACGGACAAGGCAAGTCATTATTTGCAGTCAACCCAGGTGTTTATTCTAATCAGCCATGGCCACACACCTTTCTATGAGGTCAAGCACAACATTTACAGATACACAGCCTGTACCTTCCCAAAAATGAATGCTTATTTTTCCTGAAACAACTAAGTTATCTGCTCCACTTTTGGCATTATCATTGTACATAATTCAAAGACCTGGTGATGAATGTAGGTGCTGAAGCTGATTCAAGTTCTTACCTTGTTTATAACTTTTCTCCTTAACATCCTCTGAAGCAAGCCACTCATGGGTTCCCCGTCCCACCTAAGCTGAACCCAACGGAAATGCTGCTGAACCAACAGGTCAGAGCCATGAAGGTGGCACTTGGCAATTGTCCCCAGTAAAAAGCAGTTCTCGTGAAAGTAAAAAGCACCAGAAACTCCATTTGCTAAAAAGGAACCATAAAACACTTCACTGAAATACTCAAAGCCTTTACATGATTTCATATAAAAGCAAGAAGCAGTGACATAATTAGAAAGGAAAGAAACCCCACAAAACACCACAGATTAGCTTAAAAACATGCTATCTTTGTTAAGAACAACTGTTTACAATAAAATATAAAAACTGAACTAATTACATTTTTCTCCTGTTTCCTGTTTGTCATACATTCCAATAAAACTGTACTGTAGTAAAAACATTTCTCCAACCCAAGTTCTTTAAATACCTCTTTGAATAGTGCAAGGATTTTCTGAACTCCGATTTTCAAGAGGTGCTAGAAAATCTCCCAGTAATTCAGATAAAGAAGCTCTCTCCAGATTTTCTAAAATCACAATGGTTGTCTTGTTTACAGGAGGCTGTTTGACTGGGATCAGACAAGCTGAAATAGAAAAATCCCATTAATGTCTACTTAGGAAAATTGACTTTTATTTATGTATACAGAATTTACTGCTACTAATGCAACAAAAGATTATTTTTTTTTCCTTTTAACTTGTTCACTGGAGCAGACAGACTGGATAATATGTTCAAAATTGAAAGCAAAAAATCAAACAATAGAAAGAATATAAAACTGTATATTAAGAAAATTATCTAAAGCTATGATTAAAATAAATTTCTGAAATGGCTATAATAGGATCTTCATAGATAGGAAAGATTTCAGTACACTAAAAATAAATACAACAGAAAAAATAGCAAAGATCTCTTAAACATTTCTTTCATTTGCTGTAATACATCTTAAACTTTTTATTCCATGTAGTGATACAAGGTTTAAGAATAGTCCATGTTTATAAGAAACTTAATCGTTCTATGAGACAGTAGCAAACAAATAGGGAATCTCTTCAAAACCTCCTTCAATATCTTTAAGAATCACTCAAATAATCAGAGCTAGTATGAGGCAAAAACAGTAGCACCTGAACTTAATAGGCATTAAATTACGAGGGTTTTTTCCACATTTTAAATATTTCATTTAATTTTCCTCATTGTAACATCTTACTGCTTAAAAAAGACATAGCCTTTGCAAGTGTTCTTGTAACACTAAATTCTGGGTGAATGCTTCTGTGAGAAACCAAACACTTCTCTTGTCTATATCGTGCCCTGCATTGTTTCAGAACCTTTTGAAGGTGTTACTAAAGATGGTTATTAAGGAAACTGACATGTAATAGGGCAAAACTTACAGCAACTGACTCTATCTGACCATTGCTACTTATTTGCAGTGTCCTGACTATTACTGCCCTGTTTTATGAAGAGGCTATGGCTTGAGAGGAGGGAGGATAGGTACCTCCTCTGTGATGAACTCATTTAGAGGAGCAGTGCTCTCTTAGGAAAGGAGATGCAGCAGAACAATGGAGAAAGAAGCAGGCAGAAAAATAAGGGACTCAGCCAGCAGCACTATGCTAAAATGCAAAACCAGACTATTGCGTGTGTTGCTGACACAGAGTAAAGCATCCAAAAGAAGCAGCTTTCCTAAGAGACAGTGGCCAGCAAACAAACCAGACTATGAGTGACATTCTTGCCTGCAGGCCAAACACCAGGGCCTGGTTGACTTCTCACTAAATGCTTCTTCTCTCCCACCAATGTGATGGCACTGAAAATGACATGTGGGAATAATTACTGGCACAAACTATCCTGTGAACTGTAAGCAGGATTTCCTTAGAGAAAAAACTGCCATAGACTGAAGTTACACCTGGTAGCACAAGAAGAAACAGAACAGAGCACTGCATGGCACTGTGCACTGAAAGGATGGCTCTGCTTTTGTTCATGAGCACAGACAGGAGACCTTCAGTTCTGATGCAGCAGATCTGGACCACAGCAATGAACTTTTAAAGGCTCAAAAACAAAGGGAAAAGGGAATGAGACAGAAATAAATATCAAGAACTATTGATTTTACTTAAATGGCATGAACTTTTGACAGAACTTACTGGGAGCTCGGTCACACTCAGTCCTACCGCAGTTTAGATTTGTATCATTTGGCCCCAAGCACCTGAAAAACTATGGGTTCCACTAAAAGATGCCATCCACTATGCAAAATGTTTTAATGTATTCCTTTGCTCTGCACCATTAAAATTTTTCCTACATATCACCAAAATCAGTCCTGCTGAAATAATCTTACCATTACTGATGAACAATTCTGCAAGCTGCTCCTTGGAGAAACCAGTATCCACTTCAACTTTAACAATCTCACATGTAGATCCTGCAGCCACTTGCTTTTGCTGTGTTGAAAATTTATATATTTGGTGAGATAGTGAAAACTCTGATTTGTGGACTAATTTACTTGGTATGTTCATGTAAATACCTTCATGCAGGCCGCTAGCTGATATGCTATATAATCTTGCAAACTTCCTTCTGGACCATGGAAAATGACATTACGGTATTGTTCAACCTACAGACAGAGAAATAAATTATTCTTGGAAGTTCAGACTTTTTTTTTTACTTAGGTGACACAATCAGCACCTAACAGACAAAATTCTTTACTTTGCAGCACTGGAGTTCATAATCCTTACTATATCAGTTTCAAAGTAGACAATATTTGCATACATTTTGGAAATATATCGATAAATGTATATGCTAATTTATAAAACTACATAGCAAGGTACTTTGTTATACCAAGCTTTAAAAGTTAAAAAATTTATTTGGGAAGAATAAGTTTAGCTATTCAATATTTTCTTGATTTTGAGTTAAAATATATACATCAGAATGATGTCAAAATCATCAGTTTAAGTCACTGCTAACTTAAGGACTGAAGACAGACTGAGGACTTTATTTGCAGTAGAATAAAAATTATTTATCTTAACTGTAAAATTATTTTATCTCTAAAATGTCAGTAAGGGAATACTCTGTACAATATTGGTGAATACAGAAGAAACCTGTGGCATGTTCTCCTGACAACATAAAATACTATCCAAGGACACAGCAGAAATTAAGCAGATTCTAAACTAATTCTAATTTGATGCAATGTTAAAAGAAATGATCTATCAAAGTTATCTCATATTATCCAATTATCCTTACATTTTTAGGTATTAAATATACTCTATATAAGTTTTCATCCATTTCATTTTATTAGAAGTCTTGACGTTCTTTCAAAGCAAAAGACTGATTTTAGACAACACTATTACAGAAGTATTTTGATGAACAATTAGCATGCAGAGAGAAGCTAGCTTAGAACTGACCAGGCGGAGGTAATTCTGAAGTGTCTGAAGATGGATCATGGATGCATAAGTCACACTATTTAGGCAGCCTTCTTGAGGTCCTTAAAACGAGATACACAAATAATTTTCCTCAGTCTGTCATGTTTACTTGGATGCATGACTGATACATATGATTTTCATGCAGTATTCTACAGCAATCTCCCAAGTTAGAGGCTATGCAAATTAAAATGCTGAATAAATGAAAGGCATTTATCTAGCACCATAGATTCACGGGTATCCATGACATGAGCAATATGGATACTACTCTATGACTGTCTTAATATTCAAAACTGAAAAATTATTATTTGCAAATTACCAAACAAAAACACCGTGATGTGCTCAGCTCTGTTGTTCTTCAAAAAGTCCCACGGTGGCTGGGAAAAAATCTGACCTGTTGACCATGAAACGTTTCCTGTTAAAGACAAAAAATGAAAGAGATATTTCCTCTGTCTATATAAAGTGTCCTACCCTCAAGCATATTCAGTTGCTTGCAAAGGTTGTGTGCATACACTGACAAATTTGACAAACAAACCAGTCCCATGCATGAGATATGCTAAATCACACTATTATTTGATATATGACTAAAGATACTAATATTTTCTGCCATTTGAGACACAAGTTTAACAGTTAGTCTGTCTTTACAAAATAGAGTAACATAAGATAATTTGCCCAGTCTAATCTGACTAGGGGTTTTTTTATGCTGATGGTCAGGTGGAGGAAGGAAGGAGATTTAAGTTGAAGTACAAGAATTCTCAGAAACCTATACAACTGTTATGAATACCGCCACATTTTGGCTGATTTATCATAATTTTAAAGAGTTCTCTTTTTTACCTTGCTAAGTGAAGGTACAGCAAACAGCAGTTCTGTTTATCTATGCTGGTGACTTACAGTCCATATTTACTGTATATTCTGGATGTACTGTAAAGATGCAACGTGGGCTTTACTTTGAATTGTTTTTGTAGAATCACAGAGTATCTTGAGTTAGAAGGGACTCACAAGGATCATCAAAGTTGAACTCCTGGCCCTGCACAGGACACCCCAAGGGTCACACCACATGCCTGAGAGCATTTTCCCAATGCTTCTTGAACTCTGTCAGGCTTGGTGCAGTGACCACTTCCCTGGGGAGCCTGTTCCACTGCCCAATCATCCTCTGGGTGAAGAACCTTTTTTAATATCCAACCTAAACCTGCCTGACACAACTTCAGGCCATCCCCTCGGGTCACTGGTCATCACAGAGAAGAGATCAGTGTCTGCCCTTCCTCTTCTCCTCATGAGGAAGCTGTAACTGCAGTGAGGTCTCCTCTCAGTTTCCTGTCCTCCAGGCTGAATAGACCAAGTGACCTCAGCCACTCCTCATACGGCTTCCCCTCAAGGCCCTTCACCATCCTCATGTCCCTCCTTTGGACAGTCCCTAATTGCTTTTTCTTATATTGTGGCACCCAAAACTGCACACAGAATTAAGGTAAGAATTTAGTTTCACCTGAGATAATGATTTCTCCTCTGGAGTACCAAATTGAGTACCATAGGGCCTCATGATCCCCAGGATTAAAGTGCATAATTAATTGTGCCATTCACACAGCTAAAAGTAAGGAATGCTTTCATGACAGCACTGTTCAAAGTTTCATATCTAGTATTGGTCTTTCTTAGTCTAAGCTTTAAAAGATGCAGTAATCTAAAGATATTTTTATCCTACTTACAAGATTTCACAAATTTGAGAACACCCCCAAGTTTTGCTTTTTTTATTAACACCAATATTAATACCTAGTTTAACAGAAAATATACTGCTTGCACTGAGGCCAATGTTGGATTCTGCAGCACTATTAAATGACAGGTCTTCTAGGCTCCTCCATCCATCAGAAGCAATTGCCTGGAAATGGTTTGTCACTGCCTGACTCACTGCTTTTGAAAAATCATCCCATGACGTCTGCTTGCGGATATTTAAAGCACATATTGTATCAAATTCCTCTGTACCACAATGGACTGGTTCAATGCCACTGACTGAAATCCTTACAGGTACATTAAGAGCATCTGTTGAAAAACAAAACACCAAAAATGAGAAAAACTATAAAACTCAATTTAAAATAATCCCGTTATTACAGATCAAAACCATCTAATATTACAAGAAAGCTACAAAATAACTCCTGCTGCAGAGAAGCAAATGGTGAAGAACAGCACAGATCACCACCACAAAACCAGAGCAATGATGAAAATACCAAGGTATCTATCATTTTTTTACAAAAGCAAATCAGTACTATTATGCTTAAATAACAGGAAACAAGTAAAAACTTACTTAATCTTGCATTTCCTCTTTACAGACTACTTGTTTATAAATCAAGACAGATTGTATGCAGTGTCTTAATTTTTCAGTTTATTGTGTTTGTGCACATTTTTATTATCAATGGAGAAAATATTTTTCTGCTACTAGTGCACAAGTGGAAAACACAGCTTATTTAAATGTCTTTCAATAAAAAGCTAAGAGCTAAGTCAGGAAACGAAATTGAAGTGAATATCTGATTTGATATTAAAAAAAGAAAATAGGAAATTTACATGGACATTCTAGAAACTTATGAAATATTTTAAATCTTGCTCTTTGGAATACAACTCAACAGAAGCAGCAATCTCTGTAGATCATTTAGATGATTAAAAATGAAAAGGAAACTATCTTCTAATTTTAATGCCAAACAATACCTTTCAGAAATTATCCCCGAAATCAAAAAAGTGCACCATAAAAAAACACCCATATCAGCTTCTTATTAAGTCTTGCAACACAATCTTAGTTTTGCTTTTGTGTTCAGAAGCCAGATCTTCAACTTTTCTGATGTCAGAAAAGCTCTGATTTAAACCCCCTAGCCTACATTAGGGAAAAGATTACTCAGAGGCATCCTTCAGATGTGGAATTGTGAGAAATGTATCAAAGGCTTGCCCTTCTGATGGCTGGACCTCAGGGAAATGAGCAGAGACTGTAAGGAGTACAGAGGGTTCTCCAAGGGAACAGGCCCCCAGGACAGAGATACAGTATATGCCCATACTTCAACCCATGTGCCCTCTAAGGCATAGCTGGCAATCCTGACCCCCAGTCTTGCAGATCTGTTGGAGCACATCCTCCTGTCCTACATGGATGTAATTCCTTACAGTGAAAACCTTCATGGACTGTGAGGAAGGCAGAGGGTGTTACATACACACCTTACCCAAAAATGCAGTCTTGGCTTAAGGGGTATAGAAGAAGAGAAAGAGAGGCCAAAGGTTCTGACCTGATAAAAGCTGTTGGATTCATGACAAGCATGACCAGAGAAACAGGGTGCTAAGACTGATGAAAATAATACCAGCATTAATTTAACAAGCTACAGATTCAGCCATCAGAAATTTGCTTCAGTCTGATAAAGAAGATGACTGTGGAGGAGTTTCTATTAGAAAGTGAGCTGTGTTCCCTTCTGAACCTACAGTAAAATGGTAAGAACGAGGATTTAAAATAGCTGAAGAGGAAAATCACAAGCAGCAGACAGAAAACTTCCCTAATTTGTTGATTATCAGTGAACTTAGCTACCACATCCCTATATCCCACAACACAAAAAAAGTGAATAAATAGAAAGCATACAAATCTACAAATGCCATAATTCTAACAATACAGAGACATACAGATATGTTTCTCTGTATATAGAGATATAGTTGTATTTATATAGTGATATAAAATACACAAAATTGAGAGGATGAATTAAGTTCTACCCCAAGAAATACATAGGTCAGCCTGCTCTACTGAATTTAGAGAAAACTTACAGAGAAGGAAGAAGATGACAGGTTTCAACAGAAGAGCAATCTTCTTACAGAAGTTACTGATGCTGGAAAAAAGAAGTTCTTTGATGTTGTCTCTAAGACATATTTGAAGAATCAAACAAACAACACCCTCACCAACAAACAAGTGACAAATAAAACTAAGCTCTAAAAAGAGATTCAGATGATCATCTTAGCCTGAGGAAGTGTGACAGCTACCCACCACTGACTATTTCTGCAAGAATCTGAAGAAAAGATAAGAGGAGAGTAATAGCTTTTGAAAAAGTAATTACTAATGTTAAATTCAGATATTTTAAGAGAATATGGACGTTTGCACATGTACAATATCTACCATATTTTAAAATGGTTTAAAACCAAAGACATGAGCAATTTAATAACCTCCAACAAAATTTTATCACATACTTTTGCAAAATTTGCAGAACAGAAACTTACTAGATTGAGGTAATTTAATATTGAGGTGCCAAAAAAAATGACAACTACCCTTTTCATATTTTTCATTTTTGCCCCACAAGTTGTTTACTAAAAGCATTTGTATGTATTTCTGATAGCATTTACTTACTTAAGTTTTCTAGGAGATGTTTGCAATCATCAGTAGCAACATCATGCACTGTTCGATTACACTTATCTTTTCTCTCAGCCTCTAGTCCACCATGGCTACAAAGGATTTCTAGACAGTTCTGCAAAGGTAGGAACTGTATTATTTACTTGTCCATTTGCTCCATTAAATTGTTCTACCAATATGCATTTAGTTGAAATCCTTACACATGCATTTCCAAAGTTAATTAGCTACAGAGTTTCTATAGATGACAATCCAAATAATGTTTCTCATAGAGCAGAAAACCAGGAGCAAAAATATTTTATAGCAGACTTAAAAGTCTCAAATCATGATTATGAAAAAGCAGAACATGCACAGCCAGGGTTCTACAGTCTCCAAGCATCAAGTGCTAATCAGCTGAATTAAGAAATGCTTAGATCTGGCCACTAGTTTAGGTATTAATAAGGAAACAGAAACCCAACTATTACCCTGGTTTGAACATCTTGACCTCAATGTTCAAGCAACACTAAATAAGCAATTCTAAAGCTTAATACAGACTAATAAAAGAATCTATCTAGGTAACAATCCATAAAACCAGTTTTCACTTTGCAATTCACCAAGCAGGAGTTTCCATCATGCCTGATATCTGAGTGGGACATAGAAAAAGAATTTTAAAATCACCTTGCAAGCTGATTCTTTGGCAGAATTTCTGCAAGCAGAAACCTGAAATTCTGCAAGCACAGTAAGAGTGCAGTGAAATAAAAATGCATTTTTATTAAGTCAGAGCACAAACATCTTATGGATGACAACATGATGCCCTCTTAAAAAAAAGTCATATGCTCAACAAAAGGAAAAATCATTAAAAGTAGAAACAAGCTATTAGCATATAAATTTGGCTTGCCAGAATCACACTGTAACATGAAAAAACATTCACTATATAGATCCTTCCAAATTAGTGTGGGATAAAAATAAACTACATTCAAATGTTGATTGATCAGCAATCAGAAGGAGGCTAAAGTCCCTGTTTCTAATGATCATCATTCAGCAACAATACAGGTGTCCTTTGTGAAAGCTTTGCCATCTCATATATGCTTTTAAAGACACATCCATATTGGAAAAAAAAGAAACCAACAGAACTTATACTAGTTAATACTGTATTGATAACCTCTGGGGTTAATCATAGCAGGGAAACCAAACTTTAAAAACACAGAGAAGCAGCTATTAAGTATTTTTATGCAGAACAGTGGCTTGTTGCAGGTTTGGCTAGTGTTACCTATTTTGTAGCTGTTCTACAGAAGCTTTTACATATAGTATATAAAAGTATATCTGACAGTATATCTGACACCCTGAGACCTTTCATAAATATAGCAGTCATTCAAGGTATATCTACCTGTGAGGTGAAATTTTACCATGCTGTAGTTACAGCACCTATAAAAACTTTTAAAAACTTCATTAGCTCACTAAGTTTGCCAGAAGGAAATCAAACAGAAAAAAGCACATATTTTCTTTCCAGGTTAGTTTGTTAATTGCTGTCTCTCAAATGGGAGCAATGAATAGCAGAACAGCAGAAGGCTGAGGACTGAATTGTGAGCGTGAAAATGAGAAGTAAAGCAGGAAGAAGCGCGACAGAACAAAGAAATCAAGTTTATTTCCTTAATAAAATGAGGATTTTTGTTGTCTCTGATGCCTATGAAATAACAGCTAAGATGTCCTAGCAGAACTAATATCTAAAAAATGGCACCTACCCATCTGGAAACAAAAGGATGCAAATGCCAGCACTGCTTATATGCAGCTATCATGCATTGGAGTGAATGACATGCAGTGTACATAATGGATTAGAGAATGAAGTCCAAGTGTTAACAGTACTTGGAGATGTTCATTAAGCTTCTTTGGCTTTCAAATATCCCAAACAAATCTCAAGTCAATAAATGCATTTAATCAAAAACAAATTTATAAAGTCTCTGCAATATCAAAACTGGGAATCTGACTGCCAGATACATATTGCCTTCAACATCTAAGAGAATACCCTCAACCACCAAAGGAGACCTTATTAAACAGTTGACTTGGAATGTGCTCAGAAACTCAAACTCTTGAGTGATTCATGAAAGACATGTGAAGACTTCCAGTGTCAGAACCTTCAGAGAGATCACCTAGCCAAAGCAGTTTTTAGACAGCTGAATGAAACCTAAATTCCAGGTTCCTGAGGATTATATTATTGCAGAAAGAGCCAACATACTGCACATTATTTAGGTATTTGTAGACTACAGCAAACTCCATGTAAATTCATATGAGGGGAAACTGGAATAAGAGTCTGCACCTGCCTAACAGACATTGGTAATAGAACACTTACTGTGTAATGCAAAATACTGAGTAAGCAGTGGCTGGTCCCTAAAAAACACATAACTTAATAAACTGAATCTTAAATCTGTGTCTATTTTGAACTTATCATAGTAAATTTATCATGAAAAAAAGCAAACATAATGACAGGTATTGAACTAGGCATGTAAACACAAGCTGATTTTTGAACTTTCGGAGTGTATTTTCTTAAAACTCACTCTTTTCTGTGTTTAGCATCCTCTGTTTTCTTCTTGGGTAAAAATTTCACAGTAAGATCTGACTGACAGCTGCCATATAAAAAGGAGTCCTTTAAACAGTCAGTGTTAGAATTCTACAGCTTGTGATGTCAAAACTTTCAAGCAATATTCAATTTCCAGAAATACTGCTGTTTGTCATCAGATAGGACCTGTCAGGTCATGCTCCATATCATCAGTTATCCCAACCCCCAAAAAATGTTTCATTGCCTGCTGAAAAGGCTGCCCAAAATAATAAATTAAACAATGTAAGTCTGCACAAATCTGATTCTCAAATTTATTTTTCTCCCACCCTTCACAGAGGAAAAATTGTTCATAGTTGAATCATTCCTATCTGTAACTGGAAACGATGTCTATCTAATATCTACAAGCATATGACATCTAACGAATGGGCATTCAGCATGGGATTCACCTCACCTTAACTCTGAAAATCTGAATCTCTAGTAATGTTGTTTTATCTTTTTATTAATGTCCCATAAGAGACAGACATTTAAATATGACAGTTCAGTCCATTTCACACCTAGGTTCTGGGGTAAATTGTCTGCTGGAAGTATCCCTCTGCCTCTGTTAAATCAAGTTGGCCAATAAACTAGATAAACTTAGATTTGACATCTAAGTTTAAGTCTCCAAAGATAAAAGGATTTATCTTGCCTAAATTCTACCAAGTTACTGTAACTTGTTCACACAGACTAACCTTAAAGCCTTTTGATGCTGCAATATGGGCAGCGGTCCAACCCTCTTTGTCAGCGTGGTTGATGAGATCTGCAGAGACAACAGGCTCTGCTCTACTGCTGTAGTCATCTTCTCTCTTCTCCAAATCAAAGTAGTCTAAATTAGGCTCTACATCCATCAAAGAGTTCCCATTGTTCAGCTCTCCATAGTACATAAGGAGCTTGAGACTTTCAACATTACCAGAATCCACTGCTGCATGAATTGGTGACCAGCCATCCTAAAAAACACCAAAATATAAAAGCACACTGCCACCAAACACAGAGAAAAACATTTGCAGACTTATATCGGCAATGAATCTTAATGGAAGGCTATTTGGAAATTAAGAAGATAAGCAAGAATGACATAATAAACCTTTGGGAAAATAGAGTTGCTTGTATGTGTTTTGAGTGGAAGAGAGGGAAGAAAATGTAACATACAAAAATTTTACAGCTTTCTCCAAGGACAGCCCAACAGATAAAGTCTTCAAAATTTTTTAAAAAGTCTAAGTGATACAGGGCTTACACACTGTTAGTAAACAGCTTCCTTACTGTGCATCAAACCAGCATGATCCTAAGGATCAATATTGTTTCATGTTGCACTAACCCATTTCTTAGTCAGTTTCACGGTTTCGACGTCACAACTTTCTCTCATTGCAATTCAAATACATTTACTTTCCAGGTGCAAAATTAAAGAATGATAAAAAAATTAATGTAATAATTACAGGAGGAGCAGAATGTTCTGTGATGCTACTGCTCTTTGTGCTGTATTTTGGGACAGCCTATAACCCACATTTATTGTTATGAGAGTCTACTGACATCAGACTTGTAAGAAAAACTATAGAAAAGCACCTCAAAAAGGAAATATGTCAGTACTAATTTTGAGATAGTCCTCCTTTTCTCCTCCAGATACAATTTCTTTTGGCCATATTCTGCCATATGTGATATTTTGCATTACAATACTGGCAAGAAAGCTTTGGCGTGTTGTTTCTTTGAGGACAATAAAGCACCCTAACATAAAAAGTGGAAGCAAAATCCCTATCTGCATTTCTCCACCTTAAAAATAAGTCAAAACAGAAAAGTTTAATTTTACAAATCCAGTGCTGTAGAAAAGTCTGCAGCAAACTGCAGGTGGACTTTAAAATACGTAAAATGGTATAAAAGGCACATCATTTAGGAGATTTTAAACAATATACAAAAAAATCCCAGAAAGTATGATGAAAAGAACCAAATACTAATTTTAAATTATATGGTTTATTCCAGCTTTAAAGAAAAGTTTAAATAAATATATTAATGTAAATATTCAGTACTATACAAGGTATTCTAACTTTACAAACTATTTTAACTTACACTGGTTTTTACTGTTCGATCTGCTCCACCTTCCAACAATAGCTTAACACAATCATTATTTCCATTTTTACAGGCCAGGTACAAAGGTGTCTGTCCTCTTTCAGCAGCATGGTTAATATCAGCCTGATACATAATTAATAATTCTGCACATCTACAGCAAACAATAAAGCAGGAAAATTGTCTTATATTAGACATCAAGCATCTCTTTATAACTTACAATATTTAAATATTTTTTGATAAAGTATTGATGTTACAGATACAGATCTACCTGTGATCAACCCACATACATAAGGTATCATTTTATACATAGGTATAAAGAGAGGTAACTTTAAGCATGTAAATCTTAAACTACTGTAGCTGTATTTAAAAACTGCAAATGTAAACCATTGAATTTCAGATGAGTGATAAAAACTTGATGTGCTTAAGAAAAACATTCAGCTGAGCAAAAAAGAAATATTTCTGACTACTGATATTTAACAAGAAAAGGGAAAAAAAAAGAAGGCCTAGGACTAGCTTTACCAGCAAAAGGGACAGTCCTCTGGGGAAGTAACCAGGACAGCAAAACAGCTATGGCAGCATCTACCATTCAGATCCCTGACTGGAGGCTGCTCCAGAAGGACGGCTTGGGGTGTGTTGGTAGCAGCTCCTGCTTTATGGAGGATGGAAGATTAGATGGAGTGCTGAAGAGCAACTCACTTAGGGCTGGCATTCATATCCAAGCTTCTTACTTCCTCACAACCCACTATTAGGTCCAGTATTTTTCCAAGTTCTTGTGCCAGGGTTGTCTCCCTTCCCCTTCCCCAACCTAGCTTTTTAACAACACTTAAGGCTTTGGAAAAATCTTAATGCCAGGCAATTCACTCTGCAGTTCAAACAAACACTGATAAAACAAAGATAAGTTCCCACCTCTCCAGGCAATATTTATCAATCCATAAAATAGAAAGCAGATCAACAATAAAGCCTCAAAGCAGTTCATGCAATGCCAAATAAATACTGATTAGAAGACCGTACTATAACAAAATAGACGATGACAAACTATAGAAAACAACGTAAGGTATATATAAGAATATAAGTATATAAGAAATTACAGACCAAAAAAAAAATCACAAATTTTTAAGAAAATTGCTTTTGGTAAGTTTGTATTCAGTCAGAAAATAAGTTAAGTTCAAGATAAAATGCACAATTTTAGAGAAGAGTAAAACAGATAGAATTGATATGAAATACTTAGCTATGCTTTCCAAAAGTCAACAAAAAACCCCATAAAATAAAAAAAAATGTGCTGTCTTAACAAATGATAAACATATATCCTAACCACACAGTCACAAAAGTCATCTTAAGAAGGGCTCATAACAAGACACTTCCATACAGCAACTCAAGATTGAGTTTTAAATCTGCTAGGTTAGAAAGATCTGATTTGGTATTTCATATTGTATTCAGTGAATCTGGAAAAGCTACAGTGACTTTCTGCCCCAGGTTTGGGGAAAGTCAGCCTGGCCTGGACTACATGGGAAACAACTCTGAAAGTTTCTCCTAAAACCGTTTTCTGATTCGGTGATATTACTGGACCAGCCTCAAAAAATGAATCTTTTTTCTGACTACATAACGAGGGTTAGAACAGCAGTATTGTCTTGTCTCAGGAACAAGATTAAGGAACATGTCAGAGGGGACTGGTTAGCAAGTCTGTGACAGACATAAACTGTGCAATTGATAGTAGTTTAGTGCTGTCATTAACCCCACATTATGGGACAAACAATACTGTTGCCCCAAATTCTACCTACTACAGATTTTTTTTTCTGAGTCTGAACTTTGAAGTGATCAACAAATCAAATAGCCTGAATCATTCACAGTCACTGACATTTTTGGCTGGTCCTGTGCTCAACTTCCATGCTCAACTTTACAATTCAGTTCATGTTTAGTATCTAAAAAAGTAAAGCAAAAGAAGTGTTCAAGGATATCATATTACACAAGCAACTCTGAGGGAAAAAGAATATAAAGTCTGCGATATCACAACACAGCAGATGATACATAGCAAAGTGTTGTGAGGGTAAGTCAGAGAAATAAATAGCATCCTTTTTAAACAAAGTGCTAAGATATTTATTTTAGTGAGATATGAAGAGTGTATTTTGGGTTTGTCTTGTCAAGTCATGTAATTTTTACAGATTTTATGTAAAACACTAAAACACTTAGCTAGACATGTATTTCTGTGCTCAAAACACCTCGTGGGCATCTGCTACCTCTGGATTAAGACTTCCAGTAAAGAATGACCATTAGTTGATGAGTTTGAAAACTCTAAGAAGTGGCAAGCACCTCTGAAGATTCTTATATACTTGTGGAAGATGGTGACCAGGACAGAGATCCTGCTCTTCCTCTTTGTTGGGTCAGGGCCTATCATAGTGTAACACTCAAAGACTGATTCCTTTGTGTTGCTGTATCACAGTAAAATCCTTAAAAATAACAAAATATAACCATCAAAAGAATCAGAAAGATAAAAAAAAGCAAAGATATATAAAACAAAGGTAGATTCTGTAGTAAGAATTCTTAGTAATTCTGTTTAAGGTCTTTTGCATTTGTAAAATAGTTTTATCTGGATAGGGATGCTATGGAAACAGTTATTTAATAGTTGCTTCCAGCTTCCAGTTCTATTTATTAGGATTCTATGATATAAACTATTCTAATTACATCTTGAAAAATGTTCTTAGTGATATTCTTTGACTAGTACATAATTTTCTAGTTTTCAAAGCTACTGATAGAAAAAAACCTTAAACCTTAAAGAAAACCTGTTTTGTTGTGTAAGGTGTTTGATTCTGTATCACTCAGGAGAAAACTCAATGTCCTTTCACCTCTGAATATAATATTCATAGTTTTCTATGCTTGAAAAAAAAATCAGTGCAAAAAATAATTTCCTTCCTCCTTTCTCTGTGAAGCCTGTACTGTGGCTGATAACTCAGATAAATTAAAGAATTCAGAGGTATGATGCCCATGTAGACCAGTACCACCTCACATTTGCTAAGAATACACGCTCAGCAACCTTAAGAGCTGAAACTGGAAACAAAACAAGTAGAAAATATTAATATCAGACTGACATAAGAATATGAATTGAAGGAGATGCTTTCAATAAATTATAGTTAAATACATTTATACATAAGAATGCAACAATAATGTAATGAAAAAAGTATATAATGCTAAGAGAATATAAAATTGAGTAACGGCTGACAGGCAAAATCTTAAAGGCGTCACTTACTTGACATGTCCCTGAGCAACTGCTGAACACAAGGGTGTAAAGCCATTTTTATCAGCAGCATCAACTTGTGCTTCTGCAGTCAGCAGCAATCTCACACAATCTATAAATGGAGCAAAACCATAGAATGAGTCAACAAGACCAAGAGGTTAAAACCACCAGAGGATAAAGTCTGCTCAAGGGGCACAATCAGCCAGTCTTTTGGGCTACACATCACACACCTTAGGGGACTGAAATAGAAGCTCAGGAAGTTTGCAGCAGAGAGATGAGAATTGCCTCCCTGGAGGCATCACCACCCTTGTGCAAAAAGGGCTTGGGTTGGGTTCTGCTGGGATTCAAATACACACCCACTGCTGGCAACTGCCACAGTATCAGCTAATTTACCTCCAAAGTGGGGAGTCTGAATCCAGAAGCCCCTAAAGGCATCACTGCCTACTGGCAGGCCTGACAAATCCCAAATATGACAGCCACAGGGAACATGTTCACAAGCCACACATAATTCAAGCAACACACCAGCCAGTCTTGTTTTAGGACACTTTGACTTGGGATTGCAATGGCACATAAAATAAACTGACAAACTCAAACCTCCCCAAACCATTTCCATTCATATATTTCCAAAATGACATGCTGAAAAGAGTACCAGCCTGATTCCATCATCCCTACAGCTAAATTAAGATAATTAATTACACAGTAATTAGACTGCTTTTCATCCACAAATTGGAATATCATTGGATGCAATTATCTTTGAAGAAAACAGTTGATCTGTTCCTCATTCTTGAAATTGGTTCTAGAGCAAAATAAAACAAGTCCTTTGTAACTGAAACTACTACTTGGAAAATAAGCTTAGATACAACACCAATTATAAACTCCTGACCTGATTTCTGAGCAAGCTTAATTCATGCTGTTCCAGCATTCAGTAAGATCTTGAAGCCCCGTTTTGCTAGGGAAGTTTAACTCTAGATATCAGAAACATATATTAATAATTACTTATAAATCTGACCAGTCTAAACCATGATATATCTAAACCTTTAATATATTTACTCTTGTTACATTTTTTTCATATATTAATATGGATGTTGTGGAGTGGATTGAATAAATAATTTAACATTAAGAAACAAGATTTTAAAACACTCTAAGTTATTATTTTGTAAATTAATATTCTTTAATTTTGAAATAAGTATCTGATCTGAAATTATGTTTTGTTGTTGTAGAGTTGGTTGTGATGGAATGTTACCAGGACTTCACTTGCAGTCTTTTTTAAGTCATCAGGAAGCTCTCTGTTAACTTAACTTACTGAGGCCTTTCAATTGTAAGATAATACCACTTTAAATAAAATTATATATTCATTCACTTTTGAACAGAAAAATACTCTGCTAAGAATGACCTATATTTTTTTCTTCTTTCCACTGTCAATCCCAGTCCTATATTAAATTATTAACTTGAAAATACAAATTACTGCTTGACATTCTAAAATACTTCTAAAGCTTACAAGGGATGTTGAAAATATTGTCATCTAGCAGTTTCAAGTATTTGGCTAGAATACTCTTCTGTTTCTTCATAAAGCATATGTTAGCCATGCAAAAGCCATGAACACAGAACAAGACTACCTTTCGAGAAAGGTATGGTTAATTCACACTTATTGACTGGCAGATCATTCAGGTAGTAGTGTATCCCTGTGAAAATACTGTTTCTGATGAAGCTTATCTCTGTGAAAATACTGCTTCTGAAAAGAGCTTTTTAGTCTTAGGGATAAGTGTGAGCATGAGGAAATACAGCTACTTTCCTAAGGCAGAGCATGTGAGCTAGTAAGCTCTACGTGACCTGTTCTGGTGGCATAGCAAGTCAAAGAGCAATTATCTCCAGCAGCCTGGGACCTCTGAATGGACTCTTTACTGGGATTTGGAGAAGGGCAACTTGGGTCAGTCCAGGCTCATTAGCTCCTGTTCACTCTGGTCTGCCACAGAAGCAAGCAGCAGTTGGGAGTACTGAGTGGAAGGGCAGGCACTAGACAGACACTGGTGTCACTAAGTTAAAAGTTTTGGTCAAAGCAAAAGCAAAACATGGAAGCGAATTAGGACAAACACCTGGAGACTTTACTGCTCTCCACCACAGCTGGGTAGTTTAGTTCTTCCAGAGTGTTGGCAAACATCATGCAGATACATCCGGTGGCTTGACAAAGCTGACTCCATGTAGCTGTATGTCTCTGCACCTCACTCCTTTCTACTTCCCACATCATTCCAGTTTTTTCCTATCAATCGGGGTGCCACAGCCTCCAAATACTCAGGATAGAAGAGAATCAATTACACCATAAATGCATATGATTAGCACACAGCTGAGCCCAAAGGATATTATTCTCTTCACATCTTTCAGATTCAGGAACTCTTACTGTTTCATTCTGGCTTTCTCAACCTCTTGTAGCAGAGAGCGGTCAGGATTTGCAACCCCATACAGCTATGCAGATCTATTAGCTAAGAGAATTCCTGTTATTAAGTGCACAATAGACTGAAGTGGCTTCTTCTTTGCTAATGAATCAAAACAAGACAGCCTCATAAAACCACATGTTCAGCTACCCCCAATCTAGTGGTTAAATCATGAAATTAACAGTTTCCTCACATCCATTCAAACACACAGAAAGTGTGTACTTTTAGGGTGAATTTCTCTCTCTCAGAACTACAGAATTAGGGACAGTGTGTGTTGGAAACAAAGCATCTGCTATTAACTTCATGTGCTGGAAAAGCCCTCTGCTCAGCTCTAAAAAGGCAACTGAACAGGTTGTTCAGAAACCTAAAAAGGTTTCTGAACAGGAAAACATTTTGATAGATTAGGACAGAATATTTCAGTGCTCTTTTCTTGTGTAACTCAATTTTTTTCTACAGAATGGGCTGAGAACATATAACAGCTGCTGCCACCATGCTGGTTACAATGTGCTCTTCAACTCTAGTTACCTACACATCTCAAATACTGTATTTCTTCACTGAAAATGTGTGGAGACCATTCACTTTCCACTCTCTCCAGACTCTCTGAAACATGATGTTTGGTTCTGACGGGAGGTACTTATTATGGTTGCTTTTATCAATTCTAAAGTTACTCGTTTCTTATGGCTAAATCTCCAGAAGAAATAGGAAAATCTGGTTAGTTGATTAAGAAGAATCCTGCAAATCCCCAAATCCCTTTAATCACTAAGTCCACTTTGAAAAAATTCTCAGTAAATTAAATCATGGTGTGATCACCCACCAGGGTAAGTTTGTGTTAAGTTGTATGGTTATATTCAATGATCTTAAGGGTCTTTTCCAACCTAAGTGATTGTATGATTCTAAGGAAAAAAACCACCAGAAACTTACCATTGACAACACTAGTCAACACAAAGAAAAATTTGAACAATAAATTATTTTATCCTTAAAATTACACCAGTGTCATTTCTTTCCACCTGACTAGTTAAGAAAAGCCACTAAAAAGGACTTTAAAAAATACCTATTTCTATACTTCCTTTCTTAAGTCTATATCTTTAAATGCAAACTTGTTTTTAAGAGTCTCCATTTTGAATTGTTGCCTCTATCCATTCACTTGGGAACAAACTACAAGTAATGAAAAAGGATTATATAATAAAGTTAAGCACAAAAATATTTCTCCAAAAATATTATAAATCTATGACACTCAATTTTATATAATGTACAAAGGAGACATCAACACTGCTGCTGTGTGATTCTCTCATTCAGAGTTCATACAATCCAATCCATCACTAAAATGTGATGATTTGTACAACAAAGTATTTTTCACACCCTGTTAACTATAAATAGAAGAGCAACACTATAACCTTTGTAATACACTTTTTATCTCAAAAAATAAAAGGTACTAAACAATTACAGGGTGCATATGCACGTGGTTGTTTTTATTATTGTGCTTTCACAATTCTGTCAAGTGCCTTACTTATTTGAAATTTTGACAATACAACAAGAAATGAAATTGCCTTTGCTGTCAGCAAGAGCTACTCAGTAATTGTAACCGAAAATCAGGGCATTTGCTTCAAAACAATTTTGGAATACAAGATTAGTAAAGAAGAATTGGGTCAATTATGGTCTCCCACACACATTAACAATGATAAATGGATGTAAGCCTGGTATTCTGGCATTTGGTATTCTACCAAACATCCATTCAGTGAGGGGAGAAAAATAAATCCACACATTGTAATTAACTTGGACTCTTAATACTGCAGACAGCAAGCTGAAAAAGTGAAAAAAATCACCAAAAGGGAAAAAAAAAGTACTTTTTCACTATTTTACAGGTCTTGGGAACAGGAAAGAATCTCTCAGGTGAAAAGGCCTGGATGTTTGTACAAAAAAACCATAGCACCTAGAAGCAAAGACAAAGTATACCATTCCAAGCAAAGGGAAAAATCCTCCTTCCATATGCCTGGTAGCAAAATTAACCCTGAACATGTCAGTAAAACATACACTATGTGCCTAGCTACAGATTTGGTACTCTAACTTTACTTTTATTTTTAAAATACTTGAGAAAAAATATTAAATAGTCTCTCCTAAGTACTATTTGGAACACTGGATCAGGTTCTAATTGTGTCACTAACAAATATTTAATTAAATAAAACCACAGAGTACTGTTGAAAGCAGTGGCTTTAATGGCGTCACGTTCCACCTTCTATTCTGAAATAAAATTTTGACTTTACTAAAAATTAATGGCATATTTGCCATTGCTATTGCTGAATTTCACCTTCAGTGTCCAAAACAGCATAATGATACTACTTGCAATACAAGAATCTCAGAGATTTTTACATAATTAGAAAAAACTATGGTAATGTGGACTTTTAAAAGGAGCTGCTGTTTGAGAGCCTTATCTTAAAAGTCTGAAAATTATTGCTTGGAGTTTGTATCCCTGAAATTCATATCTGTTACTAACATACTTGCTGCATTTCACAAATATATTCATAAATTATGAAGACTGGCTGTAGAAAGGTTCAGAGACGCTACCTCCTCAATGCGGAGGAGGGTTGGGGTCATGGGGAAAGAAAAAAAAAACTTGTTAATTTTCTCAGGAGAGCCTAAATAACAAATGAAGACTATTTCATTTATTACAAAAATAAAGACAGTTCATTTTATTTCCCAAGTAACACACTATTCTGACACTATCCTCCATAATTTTCACTGTTGCTGTAGATATCAAAACCCTGGTGATGACCTGTTCTTTCCTGCATACTCCCTGTAGAGGAAAGTTCTTTCTTTCAAGTTGCTATTGCTACAAAACATCTTTGGTTTTTCATAGAGTATGGGGTGATAATATCTGGTGACTTTTATAGGAAGGGAGTGGAGAATTAGAATGGGTGTTCCTGCAGAATGCTACCACAAGCAATTTTCTGTGTTTCAAATGCTTTCTGTGTTCCAAAATTCTGTCTCAAGAAGCATTGCTTATATATATGCTATACCATGACTTTGGTCATATAATCTATATATCTCAGTTTCAATTTCACATTTTTGAGAAGCACGCATTTGACATAATTAAATATTAAAAACTTAAGAAATAAGATTTCACTATTTTAAATTAATACCATAAAAGACCTTAGTATCCTTTACCTGTATGTCCATTCGTAGCAGCAGAATACAAGGCAGAATAGCCATCTTCACAAGAGTAATTAGTGTCCAGTCCTTCTTCATTAAGCAGCATTGATAATAAAGTGACATTTCCCTGGGCAGCAGCTTGGTGAAGAAGGGTGGGCCTGCCACCCAGGGGGACAGGACCACCACTTGTTAACAAAGGGGTTAGGGAGGAAGACCAGCCTGTGAGTTAAAGCAGAAGTTAGAGACAAATAAAGCCCTGCATTTCCTGTGTTCTTTCACAAAGCAAAAAAATCTTCAAAATGGCACCATTTGGTAGTTTAGCACAAGTTTTGTGCTGATGCTTTGTCTATACATTAGAAGGTATTCTGAAGAATAAAAACTGCATTCAGGGCTGACAATTGTTAATACAAATGAACAGGATTTCACTACAAAAGGTCAACGTGAAACTTGTTATGAAATGTAGTAGCAGATGGATGTCTCAAAAAAATTTATATTGTCAAAATTAGGAAACTAACAAAAATTTTATACAAGTTTCAATTTATATGCAATATGCTGGAAGATTTTTTTAAAGCATCTATGGAAAGGTTTTCAAAACAAAGTACTTATTTTCATATGTAATGTCATCCTCCCTATAGTCTTAGTGGAAACTTTAGTATTTATATATTTAGTATTTGTATAACTCAGTTACAAAGATAAATCACACAGAGAGCCTTTAATGACTTCAGGTGCCTTTCAATAAGTTTGAAAAAAAATGTAGAAATCATTTACACAAAAAATACAGAAATAAATATATTTATTATTGAACTCTGCATTAAGGTAATGTTCCTTTTACTCAGTGATACTTAAACAATATAATTTAAAGTGTTCCAGTGTGAATGAATAACAGGTTATATCAAATTTATGAGTGAAAGCTTTCAAGTCACCCCATCAACAAAGAATATTCAATCCAAAACTCTGAAAGCTTAGGAATTGTGGTTAAATGTTCTGTTCATTAACAATCAGCTTCAGTAAGGAATTTGTTAAGAATATGAAGTTTGCTCCATAAGGCATGGAATATTTTGTGTATTCTCCTTTGATCAAGGACTGCAAGAGAAAATAGGAGAAAGGTTGAGGTTTGATTTTTTATATTTTCACTATTACCTCTAGAAAATTCAGATTATATTTATCTCTTCAATAAAAAACTTTGTCTTCTGTGACCACAATTAAGCTACTATATGAGGCTGAAATCTGACAATAAAAAGCAAGTTTATGCAGCTTTTAATGTGGCTTTGCAATGCCTGAGACTGAAAAAGAGCTGCAGGGCATTAGCATCAGTTCCATTCAAGCTGGTAAGTGCTTTCCAACCTTCAGCATCTTGAACTAGAAAAAGTACGTGGCAGTAGCTCTACTATGCTGGGATGATCTGCCCCACATTTTGGAAAACAAAATAAAATATGAAAATTCACGATAGAATTGTATAGAAACAGTAAATTGTGTACCTTGTAAGATCTCAACATATTTTAATTAACATCAAGATTTACACAAGAATTCATCATCTGAGCAGTGCCAATGAACCATAGTTTGGTTCCAGTTCAAAAAACAATTTAAAAAATGCTTGGAGTATTTTCATATTTGTTTTTAAAGTAAGCTAAATGTGTCAATTCAAATTAAGTTTACTTATTTGTATCTGAAGGAAACATATTTGCAGTATTTTCATGAGGTTAGCTTATTGTTAGACTTACTTTTTTATTATTTACAATAAGAAGTCATCAGTGCAGCTATGAAGTTACCTTATAAATCCACATTTAAACCAATGAGAAATTGTAAAATTAACTCCATACATCTTCTTATAACTTCAATTATAATTTTAATTCTGACTATTAATACTCTTAGTATTTGTTTCTCAAATATTTTTAATCAGAGGATTTTGTGGGTTTTCTGAAATTTATAAAAAACCCAATAAGCAATATACAAAGTAAACTCTATCCTTTTAATCACAAAAAAAATAGATTATCTTCACTTCCAACATTTGAGAACATTTAACTCTTACAAAATTCCCTAATGTCCAAAGAATAACTTTTGGTATTCCCTTCCATTATGAAAGTAGTTTTATTTTCCCAACCTCTTCTTATTCTTTGAAACTAACTGTGCTGCAGCTGTTGCTTATATTAATATTTTTAAAATAGTACTTGTGTAGCTTTTACTGTCTTCTGGTAACAGTTAAGTGACAGTGGATATTGCCAAGGTGGCGGTACAGTTAGTAACACTCTTTATTCAAATTATATTTGAATTTTGGTAATATGAATAGTATTCCAGGTTTTCCTTTATTTTTGAAAATAGTATATTTTTAATGTACTTTGTTTGCCTGTTTGTTTGTTCTTAAAGCATCCTTAACAGAAATGCCAAAATGAAAGGAATTTTTTATGCCACATCTTAATTTTCATTTCAGCTCCTTGAAAAGAAAAATATGTTGTTGCAATTTGGTGAAGAAATTTATCATACTACATCATACTGTACCATTAAATCAAACCTTCTACTGAAAAAGATAAAAAAACCTGTAGTAACATAAATACAACTTTAGATTCTATTCTCAACTTGAAGCAATATAATAAAGTTCAATTCATCCAACAAAAAGCACCAACATTAGAAGGTACCAATAAATAAGGTACACCGTTATGGATGCAAAAAGTTAGGAAATGTGAAGCATCTGTGAAAGCTTGGAGGGCATGCAGTGATGAAGGGCAGAGGGACAGACAAAAACAGCTTCTGGCATCAGCTTCAGAATGTGAGATGGTTAATTTCAGAGCCTACATCAGTCCTTCACCCCCCCACACACACTTTTATCTTCAAAGCCAATTGTATAGAGAGAATAAATCAATCATTATAGAAATGAGCAAAATAAAAAAATATGTTTCATTGAAGAGTGACATAGAAAGCACAAAACCAAGAAGAAAGTGAAAGCAAAAATCCCAGGGGTATGACAATCCAAACGCCTACACTTGTTTCCATTTTGAAGTCTTACAGCCATTGAACTGCAGAAATGCAAACAGAGCAGAAGCATCCTGGCACAGATTCAAAGGCTGCTGAAGTTAATGAAAACACTGTCACAGATTTTGAATCAGGCCATAAATGTTCATTGTAATGTCTCTGTGTGCAGTCTGCTTAGCATTAATAACAACAGCCCAAGTCTGTTCCTAGCAGGGATGAAAAGAGCAACATGTGGTACAATACCCCATCTCTAAAAGAAGATACTATCACATTACTTTAACAGAACACAGAAGTGACAGGATCAGAGCTCCCATTTTAAGTTTGCTCTTAACAGTTCCTCCTTCTAGAACCAAGACCCTCCCTTACTGAAAATCAGGCAGTTCCTAAAGCAATCTGAACTAACTAGGAAACTCTTTTAAAATTAATAAATATAATAACTTAGCGATTAGGTTATCACCAATTCTTTTAACTCCACAGTAAGAAGAAGCATCCATTTACTGACAAACAAATAAAAATATAAAAATTTAGGATTCTGTCAACGTTCTTTAATACATTAAATTTATTTGGCACTGGTGTTAAAAATATTTAAAAATTCTGATTGAAGCTCACTACTTACTATACAATAAAATATGAATAAGATTTAACCATGCTCTGCTTTAACCGGAAGTAAAATTGAGTTTCTGAACATCTTCTGAAAAAAAGTTAATACAAAATATTAAAATCAACCAGATCATAAATAAAACGAACTGATTCTGTGCCTAGAGGGCACAAAAATGCAGATATGGAAAAGAGGTTTCAGCAGTACTTTAGTTCATTAGATGTTTTTCACCTCAAGAAACGTCATACTTAAAAAAGAAACTGAAAAAAGTTAGTAAGTGGCATGAATTCAGTGGTTACTGACCACATTAACAAAATCAGTGTTATTAAATTTGGTTTATCTTTTCTAAGACAAAATCTATTTCCACAGATATTTATAAAATCTATTTTTTTTCTTAGCATAAAATTTT
This sequence comes from Climacteris rufus, assembly GCA_013398175.1. Lineage (NCBI taxonomy): Eukaryota > Metazoa > Chordata > Aves > Passeriformes > Climacteridae > Climacteris > Climacteris rufus. The sequence continues at coordinate 181,026 of VZRZ01006731.1, read as the reverse complement.
GAAGGAAATGTCTTTCCATATTTGCATAACATCTGTTGCTCTAAGTTTTAGCTCTGCAGTTTGCCAGAATATTTGGCCAAAATAGATTAAATTCCCTAAAAAACATACAGAAAATGAGATTGAAGAATAAATGCAATAAAATATAAGCATTATTTTGGGAAAAACACAAAGAGGCTCCTGAATATTTACATGAATATTTTGGATAAAGTTATTAAGGTTCTTTGAGCCTGTATGTAGTCAGTAAAGGAGACACTAAAATAACATCTCTACATTAACAACATAAAACAGCATACAACTAAGCAGAGTTTAAGCAATCTTTCTTTGCAGACTTTAGATCATGGGATACATTTTGCATCTGCAATTGCAGATATTCACAAAAAGCAGTGTCACTCACAAAGTACTAAGATCAAATGTTCAGAACATGGATTATAAGGGAATTAAATGAACCAAATATTTCCATGCCTGACAAAAACAAGTGAATGGAGTTAGAGAAAGAAAGGCAATCTTAACACAAAGCAACAAAAATTTTAAAAACTAACAATTTTTGACAAAAAGCCCTATCTTTGAGAACTGTGTCTGAGAATGGTCACACATTTCATAAGAAACACAAATTGAATATTTGGGGGCAGAGTCCGATTGAAAAGGATGATTATTCTCCTAAGAAAAAAGTTAATACCTCAAAGCACCAACTAAAGCAATAACAACACATGGAGTTATGAAGTCAAGCACTGGTAATTTAATTATTAAGGTATGACATTTATTCTTTTAAAGAATAATCAATAACTGATTAAATGATTACCAAATATCATATAATTAATGTAATACTAACTGATACATACACCCTAATTCATGCTGATAGGAGTTATGGAAGACAATCTCTTGCCTATCTCTTGACTATTCACTTTGAAGTTGACTTTTCCAATAATTCATTGTATGTTCATAAAATCTTAGATTTAAAAGAAAAAAATTAAAGGAGTTTTAAATTCCATTATGGAGCCTAATAGTATTTGAAGGCAAATTAATTTTGGAAAATATCTGAAATACTGGGAGATTAATGATCTATCTGACATGGCAATCAGATTCATCTAGGAATAGGAATTTCAGACTAAGATTCAGGACATCCATATGAAAAACAGCAAACTAAAAGGCAGTCATCAAATCACACTGTTGTTGTCTGTGAGAAGTAGTAGACAAATGGAAGCATTAGATTTCTGAAGTCATATTTTTATGGCACAGTTCAGAAAGGAGAGAGGATTCTGACAGTGTGGTGTGACAAATGTTAAAAAGATGACTAGATTACTCCTGATACATGTAGAAAGTCTTCAGTGAAGTGGCATGGGAATAAAAATTGCTTAATAATGGGAAACCTGGAATCTCCTATGCACACACACAATTTTGCCACACACTGCTTTTGAAATGGCTTCCCCAGGAGTGGTGCTCCAGTTCAACAGCCTAATTAGTTAGAGGTGCAGCAACCAAGAGAAAGTGGTTGGTTGTGTGTTGGAAGCAGATCAGCTGTGCAGGGCTTTTATACCCTAGAGATGATGATACAGGGACTAGAGTTATGAGGGACTGAAGTACCATAACTGAACTAACTGTTGAAAGCTTGAGACAATTCAAACATTCTTCAATGTCGATGAAGGTCTAAAGTGTTCCAGAACTGTGTATTCCTTTTCCTGACTGCAGTGCAAGTCAAGCTAAAGAGGAGCTTCTACCTAATGTCCTAGCATTGATCCCAGCAGGGAAATATGTTGACAAAAAGGTTTATAGGACATCTACAGTTCACTGAGAGATAGATCAGTACTCCCTTTGTTCACTTAACTGCCATCAAAGAAGATTCCCTGAAGCTGGTGGCACATTAGACACACCAGTAAGTCCCAATGCAAAACGAGTGCATGGACTGCAGACTTAAGGTTATCAACAGATTTTAACTTTCCAACAGCAAACTTTTGCCTCTATCTGTTGAAATAAACCTGTGAGATGCCATACATGAGTACTAACAAAGCCTACAACCAAAAAAAAGAACTATAGAAAAATAGAAAAAAATGAGACATATTCTATAGGCATGTAGTGATATATACGATATACACTTATATGGGCAATTATATGTCTTCATGTGCATCCATCTACTGCCATAGCAGAATAGCATAGCCTCAGCTATGCTCTGTTTTTTAAAAGATTCACACAGATTCGAAATACATATTCCATAGATCACCTGCAGAGGCAATATTCAAAACATCATTTCAGACTGAGAAAGCATGTTGAAGTCCAAAATACTAGCATTAACCAAAAACAAATTTAAAAAAATTAAAAGGCATTTATTTAATATACCATAATCTGCAGCTCACTTCCTTTAAACATTATTCCTCTAAATCTTTAAAAAAAGCCTTCAGTATGGAGACCTCCTTGAGGAAGCAAACTAATTCATAACATTACTAAATCAGCAAAAGAATTCCCATACCCCTGGAACGTGGAAAAAATATAAATGAAAATTTTAGCTTTTAGAAAGTAAGAAAGAGAAAGTTACCACATGATAAATAAAGCAAACAAGACATACAAGAAAACCAAAACATTATTTTTGAGGGAGAGAGTTCGTAGCATATCAATCCCTTTACCTGATGCTGTTACCAGGAGGCTGTCTGAATCACATGGTCTACAGGATGAAGCACTAACAGGGTTTATGGAGGAGCTACAGGCAATGGTGGTGGGAATGACAAAGGAATTTTCTGAACATGCAGATTGGTTCAGTCCAGGAAAGTGGGAAGGCCAGGCACCCACCTGAGATGAGGCTATGGCTGGTATGGCACAGCCTGCAGGTGCCACAGATAAATCTATAGCAGGTTTTGGTGGCAGCTGAGGTGAGGACTTAGAAATAATTTCCTCATTTATTACCCTGATTCCTTGTGGTGAACTTGAAAGAGGTGAGGTCATGGTTTTGCTGTCAGTTTTTGCACTTGTATTTGGGGATCGATTACTATCCATTAAAACTTTAAGCTGTGGGTGTGGTGGAGAAGGAGCTTGTGAAAGCCCTGGTTTTTTAGGAGGAATAGGTGGAGGGTTTCCTCTGTCAATTCTTGATACACTTGGAGTCTTTAGAGTCATTTTACTGACTGGGGGGTAAGTGCCAGCTTCCACTGATTGTGACGTCCCTGGCCGCGACTGAGCGCTACTCTGAGGGCTTGTAAATCTTGAAAGAACTTGGGTAACAGTATTCCGAGCTGCCTGTTTGGCAGCTAGGTTGTCACGACTAGTAGGGGATACATCCCTGGAGGGAGGGCTTTGGGTTGTGTTTCCATTTTGGTCTTGATCATTTGCATTTGCCTGAAATCTAAATCTAGCTGCTTGGACTCGTGGATTTAGGCCTGGATGGCCAGGAGTGCTGGCAGATGGTGAATGCAAACTGTGTGTAGACGAAGCGAGCGAGGAATTCTGAGCTGTGGCAGTTGGTGTGGTAGGGGTGCAAAGGGAGTTACTATTTGAAAAAGGGGAAATGCCACTTGATAAATCAGGGGATGAGCCTGTACTCGGTCCATTTTCTTCAATTCTGTTTTGATTCTGTGCAAGAACAGGAGTTGTGGGAGGGACAAGTTCACTAGATGAAGATTGCCTATCAATGACAGGCTTCACAAATGCTGCATTGGCACACACATTCATTTTTGTACTGCCAGACACTACTGGGCTCACTGTAGAAGGCTTTATAGAGACAGTCAAAGGCAACTTCTTAACATTTTCTATGCTTCTGTCTATCATTACATTATCTGTTTGGCAGGCAATAGTTCTTGAACTTCGTTCTTCTGTTTCAACTGAAACAGAAACAAGACTCCTATCATTATTTTTCTGAGAAAGATTAGCTTTACTTTCATTCTCCTTTTTTAACTGCTCAATCATTTTGATCATTTTATCTCTTTCTTCTCTGAGGTCACTGGTGTGTGTTTCCTCTTTATGAAGTTTGGCACGCAACTGCTCTCTCTCTGTGTCAAACTCAGACAGCTGCTTTTCCATTTGAGCTTCCATTTGCGTACTCCTTTGTTTCTCAGCTGCAAGAGACTCTTCCAATTCAGTAGCCTTTTTCTTTTCCTCTTCAAACTTTGACATCACTTCTTCCAGTTTCTGGGCTTCTTCTACAATTCGGCCAGACAACTGCTTACACTCTTTTACAAGCATCAATACCACATGCTTATTCTTTCCACGTTCTTCTTCAATACGAGCAGATAGCTTTTTGTGCTCCAGCTCAAGATTCTGTAACTGAGATTTTTCCATTTCCAACTGTAAGAAAACACAGAAAATAATTCTCATTAACAATTCTCATTTCATAATAACCTAGTATTAACCTGGCACTAATATTTTAATCTTTGAGAGTATGAGTAAAGTGAACCCAGTAAGGTGAATTTTGATATCTAACACAAGTGCATATAATCTATCCAAGCAAAAGAATGAGAGAGCCATCTCTGAAGAGCAATTTAGAAATTAAGTAAACTCTTTTACTTTCTTCCATTGACAACACAGAGACTCCCCAAAGTGGTTAAATGCTTGTGATTCCTGAGTGATGGAGCTATCTGTTCTCCAGAAATTTGACATAAGATATAACATAAAGTCATCTCAGTAAAGGAACCATACACAAGCAAGAGATGAGTTTTGCAACAGATCTTTGAGGCCAGAAATGAAATGGTTAGGATTTAGCTCTTCCTCCAGCTGAAGGAGATTAAGTCCATCATGAACATAATTGGTATTCTGTATCTTGTTTTAACACTTATAAATAAGACATTAATTTCTGAGACCAACTTTTTGGCACAGGCACAAATATTTTCCTGTACTTACTAATAGTGAAAATGCTTACTGACATCAGTGATGTATAAACTATGTTAGAAGCTAGGATCAAAAAACTACCTATTAAAATGCAGATAATGGATAAGAATAATTTTTCCCCTTATTCATATAGTAATTTCCTCTAATTCATCTTGCCTGCCATTTATGCTTTTACTCACAGACCCTCTTCTAGAAAAGCAATGGAAAAATACATTTAATATGTTGGAAGTATGTTTAATATGGATGGAAAAATATGTTTATAATACACCATAATACACCTATGAGGAAGAAATCAATATGGGAAATGATACCTACATTTTAAACATCGTCTTGGTTTCAAATACTTCAAAATCTGTTTAGAAGTGGAGGGGCTGCACTGGGGTTTTACAGCTTTATCCCAGGCTGACACTCTGCACAATGCATTTCACAAAACCACATCCACCCTTTCTTAAAAACACCATCATAGAATCACAGAATGGTTTGGGTTGTAAGCAGACCTTGAAGATCATCTAGTTACAAGCCCTCTGCCATGGGCAGGGACACCTTCCACTAAACCAGGTTGCTCAGAGCCCCAAAACAGTGTGTTAAATGTATGAAAAATAAGATATGGCGTTATCAGTCACTGCTAAGCAAACCATATCAGCTGCAACACCTCTTCAGTTATGTTAATGAAAGTTCAGCTGCAAATTAAATTAACACGCTATTATAATGACACTGTATTTAGGAATGGTCCCGTTCAGAGTTTACAAGAAGAAAAAAAAATCATTATTGTTTTCTCAACTATTTAATTGGTTTTTTTAAAGCATACAACAGCATTCACTAGCATTTCAAAACAAGCAGAGCATCCAACAGCATCCAAAAATAATGAGAAATTTATACGATTTCAAAAGCTTGGAGATGTAAAAGATTACAGTGAAAATATTTTTGTCAAGACTTTCTATATTTTATTATTCTGCTACTTAGTTTTCAGATGAGGGTCTGGTCCTATAAATGAATTGTTGTAAAATCATATTACTTCCAAATAATTTCTAGCAGATTTTAATATATAATGGGCATGAAATCAGCTTACCATAGTATTATAATACCTTATTTGTAAGCATTGCATGTAAATGAAGGATCCCCAATATAAATGTAAATCCTTCATTTGATTTCAAAATACAAAACCAGCATTATGTTCTCATTTTACATTGTCTCCTATGACTCTCTCTCTCCCCCTTGTTCTTCTTTTGGCTGCATCTTCTTGAACAGGAAAAACCTCTGAATATTTATGTGGTATTTTTACCTTTAGATGACAGATTTGGAACTAGCTGCAATTATTTATGAGTTTATGAACTAAGTACAACTTGATTTTTTGCAAAATATACTATCTGCTTACACTGCATCATATCAGTAATATAAACACCTGGAAATGCGTCCAAGAGGGATTTGAAAAGGGGTAAAAAAGGATGCTGAGAAAAAATATAGTGTCCCACAAAGAACTGACTGGCAAAGGCCCTTCAAAGGTAAGAAACAGCATGCCTTGTGAGAAAATGTTGGGAAGCTTGGTTTGCATAGTTTAGTGAAAAACAGACAGAGGGATAACCTAACAGCAACATAGTGGATCCTTTTGAAGGGCCCTTACAATGATGACAACAGTCAAGTTCTTCTTGGTAATGGCTGGTGGGGTCCCATAATAAAAGGTTACAGAACAGAAAACTTGCCCCTTGAGAGGCTCAGTCTTGGAAAAAAGTTCTTCACAAGGACACCAGTGCAGAAAAACTGCAGTGTTGCCATTCCTGGGGCAATGACTGTCATGACTAAACAAGACAAATTCACAGATGACCAGATGTACTGCTGATGATAATCTGCTTTAAGCACAAGGTTAAACTAAATCACACCAAAAGGCCCTTTCCAACTCACGCTTGCCTTTCTTTGAGCATACATCCCAATTCTAACTCCTCTGCAAACTCTCAACATACCAAACACTGTCATTCTGATTATCTCTTTTGTGTTCCCAGGAAAACTCAAAATTAATTTCCACAGCAGCTTCGAGAAGAACAGTCAAAGAGATGGAAGAGGATGAAGTCAACACAAAGCAGATGACACCTGGGAATTAGCTAGTTGCATATGGTAAGCCTATGACTTACAGTCCTTTATGCACCTCCTTAATTTTTGTACACTTTGGCATATTGTTATGCCTTGGTTTTGTGACCAAATAAAAATTTTATTCAAAGAATACTTTCAAGGTGACTATATTCACAGATATTAAGTCACCCCAGGAATAAGACTTCAGTCTGAGCCTGTTTAAAGTTCAGTAATATCCAGAGAAAATAAACACAGCTGTACACAGACTTCATTATTTAGAGTGGGACAGTGAGGCAATTCCAAAAACTAACATAGAAGCATCACACATTTAGAGAAGGAGGAACCACTCTTGGAGGGATGGGGTGCAGCTAGTTTGTATTTAGGTCACATTTGTCTAGGCTGATTTTTTTTTTCTTACATTGTGTCACCCTATCTTGTTGAACCTTTCTAGAAGTCCCTCAAAACACATTCCCCTCTTCACAGAAGGACTTGAGAGATGAAGAACAGACAGAAAAATGTGGAACTAAGGGAAGGTAAAACACTGAATGAATGGTTTGTGAATGAATGGAGATGGTTGAGATACAACATCTGTTGCCACAAACCCAAGGAGTTTAAGAGTATGTCTTGTACAAACAGCATTTCTAATGGAGTTTAAAAGAGGAAGATGTTAGTTCTGTAGAGAGTCATGCACACAACTTCTCAACAACAAGCCGTTTGTTTTAAAATCCTTAAAATTCAGATTTAAAGAAAAAAAGGTTCATGTATTCTTCTAGGAAGCAAAAGACAAAAGCATCCTTTCCTGTACAAACAGACTTACAGATATAAACTTTGGTAATAACACGCCAAAAAAAGGACTAAATTTGAATTTACATATCAATACCCTGACATATTCTCAATATGTAAGCCCTTCTCAGGTGCATGTATCTGTCCATATAATAGCAGCCAGAGATAAATGAAGAGTTTAGGAACAAGAAGGGACTTGTGGCCATGTACTGAAAAAAAAAAACCAAATCCAATTGTTTGGACTGGCAGATGTGTCAGGGTTTCTCCCAATATCCTTTTTCAGACAGAATAAGTAAGCTTGCTTGCTCTTTTCTATTTTTCTATTTACTGAAAAAGCATATGAGAAAGAAAATTAATACTTCAGAGTTCTCAGAGAGAAGTGCAAGGTACATACAACTAACAGTTCACTACACATTAAACTGTTTGAAGATTTACATGTAATACATAAAGTCTAGCAATTTTTTTTTTCCTTAATTCTTAACAAAGCCATGATGCTTAAACTGAAGTAAACAACAGAGCTAAAGTAACAACAAAATGTTTGCTGGTTTAATTTAAGCATGTATTTCCAGCAACTTTTGCGTGCATGCTTTTTCCCAAAGACCAATCACTACCAAAATCAATTTTATATCAATTGTCTTAGCATGTTTGTTGTTTGGGGTTTTTTAAGTTAATGTAAAACTACCACCAAAAAGCTGCATCACAGCTACAGAAGACATTCTATCCATCTTATACCCAGTGAGGATGATTAAACACATAGAAAGCATTTTTTTTCTCATTATTAAAAAATACTTTGTCTAGATTAGTGTTTCCCCTCTCTCCTCTCAGAAACCCCTCCTCAACATATTCATGTTTACCTATGCCTTAGGAATGTATGACTTACATACTGGTGAAATATGTGCCACCAACCAGTCAGTCACTTTCAAAATGACATTGTTTTACCTTAAATATGTCACTTTTTTCTGCAACATACTTGTTCCAAAATAACTTTCTTTTCACAGAAAATGTTCTACATATGCAAAAGTATTTTTAGAGTTATAAGTTGTTTTTACTGATTTATAAAATAGAGACATCTAATATAAAATGCAAATAAATAATTTATTTTATGCTTTTCAGGTCAGAACAAAAATAACAACAGGTCCTAAAGGCTTCAACGGTATTGGTTTAAAAATATATTGTGATGATGCCATCTCAGCTCACACTGAGCTATCTACTTATATATCCACTGTATCAGCTTGTACTAGTTATATTTCATTTTTTCCATAAATAGAGTTAAATTCACAGAACAAATGAGGTGTGCAAACAAAATATCACCAGAAAACCAGCACCCCTTTATATGACAATTAAGTGGCAACATTTTAACATTTGTAATGATAATCAAGACAAAGATGCAAATTTAAAAAGTGACACGAAAGAACAAATCAGGAGAGAGAAAAGGAAAAGTCAATGGCAGGATACCTTCTTTTGTCTGTTTTCAGCAGCAGCCAACTGAGCCGACATTCTTTCTTGCATTTTCCTGCAGTGAGCCATAACAGCTTCTAAAATGGACAGAGGGTTCATGCATATTGGCTTCTTTTCTTTATCACCAGCACCTGTCTCAAAGTCTCTCTGAAGAGCCAGAAATGGATCACTCAGACTGAACCTTCCGTATCGCTCCTGGATAAAAACCTCTTTGCGCCGGGCCTAAGAGAAAAAACAAACAAAAAAGGCAAACCAAAACCAGAGAAATTAAATTAAATGTATGCTTTGGAGTACATCCACACATAGAAGAGTCTCAGACTACAGGGACAGTAATATTACTAATTTAAGGTTTTCAAAGATTTTCTTTAGGTATTCATTTACAATCTCTAAAAGAAAAATATGCCTCAAAAAATCAGAAAAAATCCACAGTGCAGAGAAACACCATCAGAAAGAGGAATCCTCCAAAAATATATAAAACACTCTTCTGTGATAAGGTTGAAATTCAGTTTTGAAGAATAAGCAAAAAAAAATAGGAAGAATAAGCCAACTCTGAGATATAAAGTAGGTGGAAGAGGCCAAATGCTTACCCAATGGGTTAGTACATCATTTGGAAAGCCTGAAGTTAAAATTTTAACATATGAAAACTTCATTAATGATAACACACATTTCAGGGCATGAGAAAACAAAGAACATAAGAATTATGTTAGGAAAACCCCCCAAAGACTAACTACAAGTAACATACCTTAGTGAATGCCCAATTTTTTCCTATATATTGTCTACAAAATTGAAATGTTGTCATAAATGAGAATTTGTCTAGAAAAGAAACAAGTGTGCCTACATATTCTGATGTTTGACATACTTCTAGTTTGTTTTTCAATGTGATAGTATAAATAGACATTGAAAATGTTTATTAAAAATACCAGGGCTTTGGAGCATAACATCTGAAAAAGCTGACAGAATTCATTCAGACCTAAAGTCTAGTTTGGCTTACAAAGTCAGGTAGTGACTGGTAGAAGAAACAAAAATAAACTGATAGAACCTAGTTATTTTTTATAAAGTGCCTTGCAAGTAACCCCTAATTAGTCTAATATTTTATCTCTTAATTTTTAACTTATAAAATAAAACAGCTGGTTCCAAAGGTATTAGTACAAAACCAGGGGGAGGGGCTGTATTTGTAACTTGTGGTTCTATAAGATGAAGTTACAGGACAGTATGCACCTTAGAAATTCAACCTTCATGAAAAGGAAACCTTCAAAACCAAAAACCTAACCATACACGGATTACATTGCTAATCAGCCAAGCAAGATGATAAACCCAAGCAGGTTGAGAATTTAAATGTAGAGGGAGGCACAGTTCATATATAAATTACCAACAATTTAAAAGCCACTTAGTTTATATGAAGTGAGACATCAAAGTAAAGGAAAAAACAGATATAGCAAGTCTGCTGTAAATATATAAAGAAGACCACCAGAGCTCTCATTCTTAAATCCAAAGAGAAAGCCAAGAAGATTAGCTGACCTTAGAGGCGAAGGCAAGCACTTGTGGCCTTAAGGAAACAGCTTGCCAGCCAGTGAAATGATGTGCATTTTCTGTTTTTTTTTCTATGACCCTTGACCAGCTGTCCTCTTGGCACATACTATATGCATGTAACATGAACACATTCTTTGAAATGCCCTCTAACATCCACAGCGATTAACAGAGCAAGGTGAAAGGACTCAGAGTGCACCTGCCAAAATAGTAACAGGAACAGGGGTTCAGATTCATTAACCCAGGAAAGGATGTAATTGTATAGTATGGATGAGCCCCACCTGAAGGAAAATCAAAACCAGAATTAAGTGTCTACAGGAAAATGTGGAAGCTAAACACTATGGAAAAACCAATAGGTCTCAAACTGCACATAGTTTGGGATGACAGACTGGCTGAAGCCATAACTGCATAACCTCAAGCACAGGGTAAAACAGACTGGTAACTCTCAACCATAGAGAGCAAAGTCATCTAAAGATGCTTCCAATGCAAAAGGGAACTAAATGTAAAATATTAAAACAAATGCTTCCATGTCTTTGTACAAGGACTATAAATATGAAATAAAATGATGGGATGAAAAGGCGTGATTTAAAAAGAAGGTACCAGAATAAATGACAAAGCAGAAGCTTGGTAGAAGGCAGACAATATTTTCCCAAAACTTAGGCACAAAGTGACAGAAAGACAAACGAGGCTCAAGGTTTTTTACATGATTCCTCCAGCCTCTGATTAATACTTCTGTCCCTTTGCAACTCACTAAAGTATATCAGATGGGAGAAATAGAAATGCTAGAATCAAAAATGTTTTCTTTCTTATATTGTCTTTCAGCACTCAATATCAAGTAATAAGAGTTAGCAGCAATATCAAGGTATCTGTTTTTATGGCAGTCATTATCTGGGGAATGTACAGTCTAATATCATACAGGTAATTACTCCCTTAAAAGAGTCTCTGCGTAATTTGGTGGTTGTGTTAAAGCAGCATTAGCAGTGTCTCATATACTAACTTCAACAGCACAGCAATAAATAGAGAAAATAATATTTAAACTGTTTATTTGTGAAGAATTAACTGAATTAATTTTCAAACTGAACATTTTCAAAAATATACAGGATATGGACTCACTTTAGGAGGTCCTCAGGACTACTGCATTGAGAAAGGTGCTACATGAATTTACAACCGATCAGCTTTAGTTTTCTGCACAGGATTGAGCCTTTTAACAAAATGACTGAGATTGGAAGTATTTAGAAGTATGAAAAGATGTCCATGGGAGGCGAGACTTTTTTCAGCCTATGTCAGTGGTACACAAAATTATGACTTAAGACTTGAGCTTAATCTTCCAACAGGTAGCTGCCAATCAAAAGTGACGGTACGCACACACAAATCAAGACAAAATATATAAAACCAAAGATAAAACCCCTTTAAAAAGTTAATTCATTAAATTCACTACTGCAATAGAACAAGAGATTAAACTTATTTTCAACAGCTTTTTAGTTCAGTCAGTAAGAACATCACATTTATACAGAACTTTTAAATCCTTACCCAAGACCTGAAACATTAAACAAGGATACTAAAATAAAACTACTACTTGAAAAAACTAAGCCTCAAAGTTTCTTTATGGCTGCTCTGTAACATTATGTTAGATCAAGGATGGACTACCAAAAAAAAATAAGGTAGATCTGAAAAACATCTTCAGAGAGGAGTGAAAGATTATCAAAAGATGCAACACAGCTTCTCTTCACAGAAGAACTAAGTAGAAATAGGACTTTCCAGTGGAAAACAGAGATAATCAGGGAGAAAGATGCTTGAGGTCTGCAAGCTGACAGGACAAGTAGCAATTGTCCCACGATTTAATGAGGGAAATTTGAGTTAGACGCAGTCTTTTCACTGAGAGCAGATAAGTACTGGCACATGTTGCCCAGGGAAAACACACAACTTCTATCATTGGAAGATTTCCCAAGACAGATTGGATAAAGCCATCTGCAAATCAATCCGTGCTTGACCTTAGTCCTGCTTTAAGAAGAAGGTTGGACTGAACAATCTCTCAAGGGGCCTTCCTACCTAAATTACTTAATGAGTAGTGTGATTTCTTCTACAACTTTTTTTTTTTTTTTTTAGCTTTTAGTTGCGGGTAATCTTGTCAAGTAGCAAATGA
>VZRZ01006731.1:145597-168221 GCA_013398175.1 Climacteris rufus | reverse complement strand
TTTTTTTTACAACTTTTTTTTTTTTTTTTTTTAGCTTGTAGATGCTGGTAATCTTGTCAAGTAGCAAATGACAAAAATGAGCTCTCAGAGGAAGGAAAAACAATCAAATACTCATTGGTGGAACAAGTCTTACGTCTTACTTCGGATCATGAAAATACTTTTTATGACTTGTGAAAAAGAACTTAGAGTCTGTGACATTTTCAAAAAGAAAAAATCAGTACTAAACAATCCCTAGGGATTATGCAGCTATAGAACACAAGGGAAAGGTTTATTTTCAAGTTTTCTCTCCTAAATCTGCAGTCAACAAGAATCTGAAGGATCAGGCTGTTAAGATAAACCGCTTCTTTTATGACTCTCTCAGGGAGCCTGTCTCCTACCACATGCAGCAAGACACCTCATTTATCCTACACCAACTTTTTTCAAGTTAGCTCAACTTATCTGCAAGCTCCCTCATGGAAACTTCCATCTCTTAATGTGACCTTTTTGCAGTCACTGACCCCATTTATCTACTGGCAGATGAAGATGGGCAGCAGGATGCACAGGGAGAGGAACAAAAGGGGTGAAGATACCTGGAAAATGGCCTGTGGGAAAAGCTGCAAATCCAGTACAAGAACTAGTCTGTAATTATTCGTTTCTTGCATTTCACTTCAGAAGAAAACAAAAATCTATTTTCAGTGACCAAACTGAGAATTATGAAGTCTAATTAGTTTTTTCCCGCTGTTATTGAAACAAGAATGTGAGGGGGCAGGTAAGCCTTCAAATAGTGTCCATCTTACTGTGGACTTACAGCTAATAGCATAAAGCTAGGAAAAAGAAATATGATCAATTAATGTATATAAGAAATAAGCCAAATAAGGAAAACAAAAAAATTAATCACATAAGTTATATTACTAGTTGTATTTCCTTAATAATTTATGTTGATTTTAGTTGCGCACGTTTGTTGAAATGAGTTTTCATAATCAGCAACAGAATATACATAAGCAACAGTGTTTTTAAGGTTAATACTCTATTTTTCCCCTAATGTATCTCAGAGTTTCCTCTTCATTTATCTGCCAAGTTAAGAGAGTTCAGCAGGTCCAAGTCTTCCATGCAGAGAACGATGATAAACATCAAAAATAGAACTGCATGTCCTGCACTGCCAGGGAACAACGGAACTGAATTAAAGCTGCCCCAGAGCCCTTAAACAAAATTTCCTTCCTTTCAAGAGCATTTGTTGCTCTGATTAATTTCCTCTTCCACATATATGAAAATTGTTTCAACAGATGTTGACAGGTTCATACTAATATTTTCTCTTGACATATGAATTAGGGAGTGGTAAAAAGCTTTCTAAAACTAACCAGCACAGAAGAGGAGGCAGTAAAAGCTTATTTTATGTGTTATATTAAAGATGAGGGTGAGCCCTTCCTTCTAAATAAAACTGAAAGGGTAATAGATTTTTTTAAAGAGGAAGGTGGCTGAAAGAGACGTATAAATCTTCTTCAGTGGAATTATATAGTTTCTTGAAGTGAGTTGTTACAGCTACTCAGTTAAGCAAAAAAAATAAAATCAGTACTTTCAGATATACCTGCAAAATACCAGACTGGAAGATATCATGCCTTACTATGATTAATTAAGAATGACTCATTAAAGAATGCTAGCAATTTTGTTACACAATCAGGTTTGGGGGCTTTGTTGGCTTATTTTAGTTGCCTTTTTTAAAATGCAGAAGGTAAATGAATGTTTTCATAATATTGTGAGATGCTACTTCCATATAAAGTTGTATAGGAAAAAATAAAAAAGAAAATGTATACAACAATGACTGCTGATGAGATGGTATCTTGGAGCATGATTTCTGTCAATGAACATGTGATGCTCAATTTCTCCTTCCAATCTTAACTGCAGTCTAAATTCCTTTCTTCAGCACAGTGACAGTGCATACCTAGCAAAATCTACAAGTGAGTTACATTTTAATGAACTCCATATTATACGAAAAATATTTTACCAATACATTAAAAGTGTCTGTTTCCATGTTAAATGTCAAGTATCATAAGACAAAAACTTGTGTGTCCATTTTAAGGATGGAAAAAATGGAAATTCTTTGGATAAGATTGATGATCGTACCAGGCCAGTAGTTCAAGAAGAGTGAAAACAGTAGCGGAGTTGAGAAATAGGAGATGACAATCAGCAAGTTAACAAAACCAGCATACAGGCTGATTATGCTCTGACAGAGCTACATAATTGGTTTGTACTATAAAGACATGCTCTTTATGGATGAATGAGCAGGATCATGAAAGAAGTCAAGCCATTTGGTAGAGGTACTAATAAGAAAAGAAAATATATCCAGTTAGCAATTTTTAATGTGAGACACGCACACTCATAACAAGCATTCAAAACTATCTTGGAGAAGATATTAAAAGAGAAAAGTCTCAGAAAAGTCATAGGCCATGAAAATATATTAATGAAATTTGTTACAGTACAGTAGACTGCATGAGAGCAAAACAGTTTTTCTAGAAAAGTTATTCCATGCATGACACTAATATCCAAAATCTGCATTATTCTCTCATTCACAACAACCCACAGAACTTTTTCAGAAATTTGTAATTCGCAAAGTATCCCTTTCTCTCAGAATCATGTCGCTTTAAAACCGAACTTTTAAAAAGCATTTTTCAAGGTAAAAAGAAAGCTCTGAATAAAAGACTATGTTGTTTTACAAGGCTATACACAGTATCCTCAGCAGAACGGACTTTCTCTGTTTCATGCAAGTATCCAAACGTTACAGTGCTTTGCAAAGAGCTGTACAATTTCCTTTTCTCTGCACTACAAAGCATACTTGATAAAAGTACAAAATACCAAACAATTAATTCAAATATCTCTGTGTATAGAAGGACAAACATTTAAGCAACATTTAAACAATCCTGACTTACAATATAACAGAAAGCACTGAAACAGAATTATACAACCAAGGTGATGATCAACCCTGGATTTCCTTAGGGGTCTGAGTCCATAAAAGGAGAGTATCACCCAATAGCACCAGATTACTGGTACCACAGTATTGGTAACTACCACAACCTCCTTCCCTTTCCCTATTACTTGACAAAAATCTCTATGAAAAGAAGAGGTACAGACAGACAGATGCTTCCAATTCTTCATTATTAATTTTCTCCCTTAGAATAATGGAAACTCAGTATTTTGAGGCTGCAGATTTTAAAATGAAAATGCCATATTACAAAGCTAAGATCAGTTACTAACAGATCAGTCCCAAGAAGAAGAAAAAAAACAGTGCAATGAATATAAAACATTCTTCACTTCGCACAATGTAAGAGGTGAAATTCAGGCCTTGCATTAAGTTTCTAAATAAGGAAGAATAAAAAGTTCAAGTCATGAAACAACGTGTGCTTTTGATTGAGAAGAGCCATCTAGATATTCCATATAAAGATTACATTAGACCTATTTTTGACAGCTTTGTTGTCTGATGCTTAAACATTTGAAAATTATAGGCCAATATTTTGTCAGGAAATATCACTGCTTGATGCTGTGATTAACCGCCCAGACATTTATTTCTGAAAATAATACGGATTTTCATACTGACAACGAGTCTCAGCTGACAGAAGAGACTTGAGCTCTCTGGTAACTTTAAATAACCATTTGTCATCTCAACTTTTTTGCATGTTCAAATTTATAGTTCAAATTAATGCAAATCAATTCATAGTTCTTTGCATGGAACTCTGTCAGCCGTTCTTCTGAAGTGCTGAAGGGAATCTGACTTCATCTCAAACCAAAATAGAGCACTTTAACCTCCACACTTAACAATTAAAAAAAAACTTCTTCAGCTCAATAACAAAACATACCAAATGCATTACAGTAAAACTTTTACTAAAGGAATCTGTTTTTTTAATTTAGAGTCTTTAGATTTTCATATTTTCAAGCTATCAAAATCTCAGTTAAGATACCATGCCACTTTACTGCATGGAAATTAAATTATTACCAAGCTTTAACAATTTTAATGAAAAAGTATGGAAATTGTGCATTTACAATGCCATCATCAGGCAGAGTGAACATGGGTTCACACAGGGAAAGGGCTGTTTAGCCACTTCCATAGCCTCCTATGTAAAGTCAACCACCTCACAAGTGAAGGGAAGGCAGTGGATGTAGTTTTTTCTGGATTTTAGTAAGGCTTTTGATACTGTCCCTCATATCATCCTTCTGAACAAGTTCTCCAGCTGTGGGATGAGCAGGTTCAGAGTGCATTGGGTGAAGAACTGGCTGAAGGCTTGTAGTGAATGAGCTACATTGGGCTGGTGTCAGCCATTAATGGTATTCCTCAGGGCTCAGTCCTAGGGACAGTTCTCTTGCCTATATTCAATGCTCTGCATGCAGGGGTCAAAAGCACCATCAGCAAGGTTGCTGATGATACCAAACTGGGAAATGCTGCTGACTGTCTTGAGGACATGAGGCCTTACAGAGGGATCTACACAGACTGGAACACTGGGCAGTGTTTAATTGCAATTTAACAGGTCCAAATGTCAGATTCTGCACCTGGGATGGAGCAATGCCAGGCACAAGTATAAATTGGGAGAGGAGGGGCTGGAGAGCAGCCCTGCAGAGAGGGATCTGGGGGTGCTGGCTGACAGCAGGAACAATGTGAGTTAGCAGTGTGTGCCTGGGCAGCCAAGAGGGCAAACCGTGCCCTGGGGTGCATCAAACACAGAATCACCAGCTGGGCAAAAGGGGTGATTATCCCACTCTATTAATTTCACCTGGAGTGTTGTGTGCAGTTCTGGGCCCCACAGTTTAAGAAGGATATGAAGGTGGGTAAATGTATCCAGAGGAGGGCAACAAAGCTGGTGAAAGGGTTGGAGGGAATGTGCTGTGAGGAGGGGCCAAGGACTTTGGGCTTATCAAGTTTGGACAAAAGGAAGGCTGAGAGGTGACCTCTTTGCTCCATACAGCTTCCCAAGGAGAAGGGGAGAGGGAGGGGCTGCTCTCCTCTTCCTGCGATCCAGTGAGAAGACACATGGAAATGGTTCCCAGCTGCACCACAGGAGGATCAGACTGGACATTAGGAACCATTTCTTTACCACGAGTGTGGCCAAACACTGGAAGAGGCCTCCTGGAGAGGTGAACAACACCCAAGCCCATCAGTGTTTGAGAGGCATTTGGACAATGCCCTTGAAAATACACTTTAACTTCTGGTCAGCCCTGGTCAGGCAGCTGGACTAGATGATAATTGTTCATCCCTTCAAACTGAAATAGACTCTTACATTTACAAAATAGATTTATTTGAGGTAGATTAAGAGAATTCAGTGTTATCAAATCATTTTCAAGACTCACTGGGAGGTAAATTGTCAGAGTAATACGTATTACCTCCAAGAAGAATTTTATTCTTGTTATTACCTCTAATGAGGAAGCTGAATGAACAAATACATTTTACTAAATAATTTTGATTGACAGAATGGTACATTTTAAAGTAAACACAACACTCATCTGCATTGTACATTTTGGATTTTATACTGTTTATTAAAACTTTAAAGCACATTTCCAGCTAGAACTCCCTCTAGAGATACAATTAGAATTACCAACTTAAAAATTTTTAGGTAACAGCTTAGGTCTCCACAACATGTATCTACAATTTTACTTTGCTATTTCAGAGAGAATTCACTATAATCACTGTTGCTCTATTTTCCCAAATTTTCCATTTATTAATAAAAATGGAACTCTGGCTTTAGTAAGAGACCTAGTGCTAAGTATTTTTACTACAGTGACAGAGCTTCTAAGACAGCTGCCTCTCTCTGTGAGAGCAGCAGGTGGAAGGACCTGTCCACCAGTCAGAACAGCATCAAAACGGAGCAGGAAGGAGAAAAGCATGTGAACCTGTACACACCAGCACAATAGAAGCAATCGAGGCTGTGTATTTTCAAAGGTGTTGAACAGGACCCCAATCAAATCTCTTGTCTTATTCACAATTATTTTTTACAAACCATTAACATAATTTTTTTGGAAGAACCAAGAACAAACCTTATACATTTTTTCATCAGCTACAGTAACATGAAGAGACACACAAACCAAGGAAAGATCTATTATGTATTCGATTGTACTTTAGAGTTGCTATCAGCAAAATCACCTGCACCATTTATTGGCATAGAGGAAATATGCTCCCTCAACTAAAAAACTGAACATTTCAGGCAACATAACATAGACAACAGGTGACCCAGTCACATTTCTCATTGTCAGCAATGTGGGTAATGATGGCAAACAAATAAAACATTTCAAATAAGTCACATCTCCATAATTCATAAAGATCACAGAAATGGAGAAACAGTTACATAAACATGATGTAATTTTTAATTATTATTTTTACAAATAGTGTGTGCATCTATCTCTACCCTCTAGCTTATGTTGGCTTATGCAGAAAGATCAAACAAAGGTAGGAGAAACCAAGTGGGAAAGGCAAAGCAATTACTCAAATAAGAAATCAGCAGAACAACTTTCAGGTAAATTGGTAGTAACATGCCTGCCAACAAAAAAAGATATTCAGATCTTATGTGAAAAACAAAAGGAGAGTATGAGCAGTTTAACAGTCACTGCTGGAATGAAGAGTGAAAAGGTTGTTTGCAATGCAAGGCCATAGAGTTTTCATACTAGAAAATTAGTCTCATAGTTTCATTTTGTATTCCCCAGTTTTAGGAGAGCCTGGAATAAAAGTATTTACCTGAGTACTGAAGCTTAAGCTTAGTAAAACAACACAGATATTGGATTGATTTAATATGGTTTAGGAAAAAGTTTTGCTTTGTTCAGTGCTTAATGTCCCCCTTTGGCAAACTGCAAATAACTATCACAAAAAGTGATGTAACATGACTGAAAACTTATTTTGTCAACAAATTCTACAAGAGGCTTTATATTTGTCAAAATATCAGGATCACTCAGATCAAAGTTAATTAGTCCAGGGATTGCTGCTGCCACAACCCCAACATCTTTTGGAAAAGGTAAGACTTGGTTCCATTCATGACAAAGTGTATGCTTACACAATCACTACTACTACAGAAAAAAGAGTATAAGAAAAGTAAATACAACACAATATAAACTAACACAAGCAGAATATAAAAACTATGATTGAATAGGGGCAAATCAAAATTTGAATATTAAGGTTGTACCAAACAACACTTTTTCAATTAGTTTCAAAGAGCAGGCTTCATTACTTTAAAACTTGAAATAAACAACAGATAAAGAAACCATTTCAAACAAAACACTTTAAAAAAGTCTTTTCATCTGCTAACTGTCTGAGGTTTATCCCTATTTCATAATTTCCCTGCAATCAATTTTCAATAGTTTGCAATAGTAAAATACTACTTTTTGACCAACATGTTCAGAAAAGTACAGTAAACTATTATTATTAGGAAAGTAAAAGCTCTACACATAACCAGACACATGGACAGGTAAAGACAAACTATATTTAAGAGCAGAGAAAATGCATACACAATCATCACTAAATTCAATAAATCAAAAGTAGTGATCAAATGAGCAAAGACATAATCTGAAGAGATGAGCAAGGATACTCTGCAGATTATTAGCTCCCAAAATTTAGTAAAAATTATTTTTTTTGCAAAGAAATTGCAATATGCAAAAATGACAATGCAAGCAAGGCATTATCTGACTTCTATTTTATGGTTCACTTCTGCCACCAAGACCAACAACTGCTATCATACTGTCTACAACAATAACCTTCTGTTACACGCAGTTTAACATCTTCTGCTCCTCCTTCTATGTAGTTACCATTTTACCAAGACACCTGCCACAAAACAGGCTGCCTTACTGGCTGCCAGAAGCCTCCAAAGCCACCTTCTGTGTGCTCTTAGATCTGTTCTGGATTCATGGCATTCATACATATAGAAGAAATTTGAATTCACATTTTAAATTCCCAACTTAGAACAATTACTGCAGGAAAAGGTCCTCATAATCTGGAGGTTGTGTAGCTCCTTTTGACAGATTACACTTAATACACATGTAATTTTTCTTCCTATCAATTTGAGAACAACTAAATTACAAGGATTCATTCCTTTTTTCCTGATAGCTCCCAGAATTTTTCATTTCTAACCCCAAAATTAATTTCAGAAGTTCTAAGTCTTATAGTTCAATTCTTGTTGAATTGCAGTACTTGTGCAGTACTTCAGGATAAAACCTTTATTTGTACACAACTGACTGTTATTGTGTTGGTAATAATTCTACTTTAACGTGTAAATTACAGAGTACAGGCAAAACCAAGCATCACCCCATGACAAGATGCAAAAGACAACAAATAAGTTTAAAATTATATGGAAACTCTAACTGATAAATCCAGTTCTTTTAAACTAAAATCTCAACATACAATAAGCAAAAGTCTGTCTTGGCCAAATGAAGGAAGCCCTTTAGGTAGACAGAACTCACTGGCAAGCAGACAGGTCAAAATAGACAAGTATAGCTTGCAAGTATCTACAGCTCTCCTTCCAATTTTTTTTTTTCCAAGGAACAGCTAATTCATTACTGAAAATGCAGAGCTGGGCATGAAAGAACGCACATTTTGCATAGAAATTCCAGTATCACTCCCAGTTACCCACCAAAAATCTAACATAATTACACAGTATACTGTTATGCTAAACTATGATATGCTCAGAGTGTCTTCTTAAATACTGTTTGATCTATACATAGACTTACAGAATTGCAAAAGTGGTGTTGAAATTTGACATCTGACAGTTATCATCAAAACAGTTCATGTTTTTAATGAGACTAAAATAAAACTACGTTGTTCAGTGTCTAATCATTGTTGGCCAAAATTGAAAGACAAGTTTACTAATAAAAGCCTTCCACAACGCACAGCTCAGGATTTGAAAGCAGATGAGCTTAAGCAAAAATTGCATTCTACCCTTTGGGGAGAAAAAGACTCCAGAGGAGCATTTTACAATGCCCCATCTGGCAGCTTCACAAGCAAGGTCCATCTGTGTTAAACCCAAGAATGGTCATAATGGTAGAAAGCATTGGGGAATTTCTGGTTTTAGAAAGAGAACAAGGGGATATAAAGTTTGACAGTTTTTTAAATCTAGACCAAATCAACTCATATTTCCTATTATTTTTACACAAACAAGCATGGAAAAAGGCATTTCTAGGTACACAGTGACTATCTGAACATGAGCAGGCAATGCAGCACAACAGCAACAAGTTTGCACAGCCACACATAGCCCCACAAATGTGCCTATGGTCCTGCCTTTTGGAAGAAGGTCTTACTTAGGACGAACTGTGAATTTGATATAGACTTTTTCTCTCCTGAGACTTCACTATCCTGAACGTTTAATGTTTACTATCATTAAATACTTGCTGCATTTTTCTTTTTTTCTCCTTTTTTCCCATTTTGCTCAATTTCAATACATACATTCTTTCATATGTAGTGTAGTAGCTTGTTTATATATATTTACTAGAAAAAAATGACTGAATATTGTATTTGCATTTCTTCAAAGATAGACAGGTCAAAAAGATATTCTGGATGTGGTGTGCACAGTGCTTCCACTTTTACAAAACCTTAACTGGCAGGCAGGGAAAATACAATTCCTAGTCTGGGAAAATCAGCTGTGAAATTGTAAAACAGCTAGATGAAAAAGCAGTACATTTCAACATATGCATATAACTGAAGGCCAAATACCAAATAACTTCAAAGTGCAGTAATACTCCAGACAAACATTGCTCCCAGTGTCTTACTGTCATTACAAAATGAACATTACATGTTCTAAGAGAGACTTTATACCTATAAAGTCTTCACTTATTAATTCAAGTACATCAATGACAGCTACTTTAAAGCTCCATTTGCAACAAGTGATCTGAAGCCACCACAAAACAACTTAAAACTGAATAAAACGCATTTACAATTGTTACTATGACATTATAAGTGGAAAATGTTCCCATACTACTTGATAATCTTTATATATACACTACTAAAAACTAGCACTAGATATATTTTATTAAAGGTTTTACTTTACAATATTATCAGTACCTTAAAGAGTACCATTTCCCTTTATTCAACTATGAAGTTAAAAATATTTTTAAACCATCTAAGACTGCTTTTCCTCCAAACATGCAGTCTGTTTGGCAGTTCTGTTAGATTTTATTTTGTTCCAGATCAGTTTTAAAATCAATATGGTTATTAAAAAAGATATATTTTGATTAAAATAATTTCATTTGTACATTTCCAGTCAACTAAGTTGCATTTCAGACTGCAATCTTCTGAAGCAGAAAAACTAACCTTCCCATGTGCCTAACACAGTAAAAATCTAACCAAGTACTTGCAAGTGCTGTTAAGAGTATATAATCTCATACTTCACCTTTCATTTAAAAAAAGGCAAACAAACCAAAAAGCCACAAAAATATTTCCCTAAGTGAATATGGCCACCTGATTTTTGTTCCTACCTCCATCTCACAGAAAATGAAAGCACTGAACAGAGTATATGATTGAAAATAGCCCATCAAAACAAATTACAAATGAACTGAATTTTCCTTTGAAGTTATTCCTTCCTTTCACAAATATCAGACTCTAGAATATAAAAGAATTTAAAGAGAGCAATTTCACAGGCTTTTCACTAATTTCTTTGAATTTTTGTTGGCATTTTATACCAAAATTACATAGAATTACTGAACGGCAACAATTAAGCAAGAACATATTTTGTGATTACTGAGATTTAGTCAACCTAAAACTTTAAAAATCACGATTTACTCTTCCAATGATAACATTCTATGTACAGTATAAGAAGTGGCAAAAGTGAATTTCAAAAAAAAAAAGCCAAAAAGCAAATCACAACAACCCAGGAACTCACCCGCAAGGCTTCAATCACAAGGTCTCGTGCTTCCAGTTCTCCTTCCATTATACTCAAAAGCATTCGCAGTTCTGGCTTGCTCAGGTTATCCACATCAAACTCTCTTGTCTGTAAGAAACAAAACACTGATGAACACACTGACTACAACAGTTACTGTCATTTTGAAGCACAGATGTATCAGCATCCATCTATAGTCGTCAAAAGTTGGTGTCTTCATTTGTACTATATAAAGTCAAAATTAATAGCAAATAGTCTGATTCCCTTTATTTAAAGTGAAGAAATTAAAGCCCTCCTGTATTTTATTGTTTCCAATTGTTGCAAGGAATCAATCCTGCAAAATCTTGTGAATGCTAAGCCAACCTTGTGACTAACAGTTCCCTTGTGAAGCTTCACAGAGGCTGAAACAATTCAACAGACGTGAAACAGCACTACAGGAAGGAAGGCAAGAGGGGGGAAAGGATCTGAACCACAGCACACCTAATCCACCTGTGCAAACAGCTACCAAGTGATCACCATATACTGAGTTCAATGTGAATTTCTGAAAAGACACAAAATCTTACTTGTATGCTTTATTTACACTCCCATTTGTCTGGCTGGAGGGAACAGTTCAGGTTGAAGAGGTACTAACAAACAACAGTTCATAGCAACAATACCTTTCCACTCCACAGTTACCAAGATTAGTGAAGGTCTGACTGTCGCCCTGAGCAAGACTGGAGAACGAGTTTATACTGATGAATAAAATCACTGAGCACATACTCAGTGGATATTGGGAATATCAGTGTGGCTTTTGTAAAACCAGATCTACTTCACAAACTGCTACAGTTCTGTAACAATGTCAAAAGGCACATGGTAAAGGGGACCCACTGGACACTAATGTATTTAAATTTTCTAGAAGTTTTGGACAAGGTTCTGTATCTAGCATCATTATACAGAAACTCCTATCTAACTGTATAGAAATAAAAGACACTTCACGGATAGGAAGCAAACATTATGGGTAACAACCACCTTCCAAGATGGAAACAGGTAAGCAGGGCACACTCTCTGGGACCAGCTTTATTCAAGTTTTTCATCAATAACCTGGAAAAAGGACAAAGAAGTGGCAGGGACAGCTATTCCATGTGGAAGTTGGCAAATAATTCTTCACTTACAAGTGAACAACTTCATTTTGCCACTACATAAACCCCTGGTAAACCCACATCTCAAATACTGCATAAAGTCTTTATCTAAAATGTGTAGAATTGGCTAAATGAAAAATGAAGAGAGAAAGAGTAAGTACTACATGAGGAAAGGGCCAGAAGTCTTGATTTTGGAGGTCTGGTAAGGTGAATGTTATAATATTCATAAAAATCACAAGGGTAGATGAGATTAATACAAATCTGTTGTTCACCATCCACAATAATACAAGTAGGCACTTAGTGTATTTAGAAAGGCATTACTTTCAGGGAGTGAAAACTTTTATTCCACGTGCTAGATTTAGCTGCCCTGGTTGATTTTCAATACACTATTATTCCCTGTAAGGTAAACACTACATTCCTAGCTATGATGTAGATGTGTCTAATAGAAAAGCTCTGCAATGCAAACACTCAGCTATATTCAGTATGAAGTGATCTGTTGCCAAATTAGGTGAGTGGTGTATCTGGATCTACTGTCTGTGTCCCCTGAAGCACATAAAATCTAAACATTCAGCTACTCAGGAGCTGGGTTACATTTTTACTTTCTTGTTAAAACACACGGAAGTGCACAAATGGCTGTTGAGAACTGTATGCCAGAACTTTAGCTATTTACATTCAAGGAACATTCCTCATTTAAGTGAGCAACATGGATCAACAAGAGGAGCAATGATGTCACAGAGTCACAGAATGGATGAGATTGGAAAGGACCACAGTGGATCATGTGGTCCAACCTCCCTGCTCAAGCAGGGCCATCCCAGAGCACTCAGCACAGGATTGTCTTGAATATCTCTGGTGAGGGAGACTCCACACCCTCCCTGGGCAACCTGTTCCAGTGCTCAGTCACCTGCACAGTAAAGAAGCTCTTCCTCATATTCTGTGCATCAGTTTCTGCCCATTGCCTCTTGTCTTACTGCTCAGACCACTGAGCAGAGTCTGGCTCCATCCCCTTGACACTCTCCCTCAAGATACTGATAGACATTGATGAGGCCTGCTCTCAGTCATCTCTTCTGTAGGCTGAAAAGGCCCAGTTCCCTCAGTCTGTCCTCATAAGAGATGCTCCAGTTCCCCTGATTCTATTAAGCATAACTGTTTTGAAGATGGGGCCATTCATTCTAACCAAAACTTTTAACCTGAACAACAGTTATGCTCTACTTTTGCTGCCTGGGTCAGCTATTCCTCTACTGTAAAAAATACCTCTTACTCTCCATGCCAATGAATCATGACAAACAACTGGTTTCTCTGAAGGCTTTTTTCCAATATATGCTGCAGCAGCCTCTCACAGTGCTCCTGACAAGTCTATATAATGCTCATTGATCTAAAGACACGTATGAAGTCAAAAGTCACTAAACTTATACAGCTCCTCATGTAATCTAGTGTCAGTAGACAAGACTTTACCTTAAAGGCTGCAGCAGATTTCACTCCTGGCATTTCTAATTACTAAATTTAATTCAGTCAGACACTAGGATCCACTTAACCACCATCCTTCTTCTGTGAACCATTTCATAAAACCTAATACCCCATGGATAGGAATCAGTTTCTTCATACAACCTCCTTTATTATAGAGAAAAAACTCTCAATTTTTCAGGTGGAAAACTAATGCAGGGATTTCTTTTTTTTTTTTTTCAAAAATAGAAAGCAAGTAGTATAAAATATAATACTCAGTAACAGTCTTAAAGGTTTCCATTCAATGATTCAACGACTACATTTTCTTTCCATTCTAAAATGTGCTTGTCTCTTCTGACAAAAAAAAAGGCAATCAAGGTTTCTGATAGACAGGGACAAAGTTAAGAGGGGCATCCACAAAAGTACAGTACAAGAAATGTGAGCCTGCTCTTTCGCCCAAGTCAGTAAATCCATTCTGTCAGGAGGTCTTTGTCAAAAGACTGGACATCACAGGTGAAACATCCAATACCTGCAGTCTTTCCTGAGACAGAAATGAAAACATTCTTCCATTCTTAACAAACCAGAGACATTCTTCAACATAAGTGATGCAGTGATGAGATTTTAACTAAGCATCTTATCAAGCAATTACAGTAAATTTTCATACACCTTGAACTAGAACATATGAAAAGACAGCAAAAACTAGCAATTAAGAGTGCTCTCTGATAATTCATGGCTAGATATAAATAAACACAAAGAAATGGTAACAAAAAGACATTCCAACAAGATAGGCAACTTAGTTTTTGTATTTTTAATTTCCAAAACTTGAAATAAGAACTAGCAAAACCAATTCATATATGAACAGTTCTAGCATATGACACTAAAATCCAACTTACCCAAGCATCCTGCCTGCAAGAGCAGCCAATAAGGGATGCCTTGAAATGAGCACTAGAACAAATCAAGACCATAATGATACTTCCCAGAAATACTCTCCCAACCTCCAGCAGTTTTCAGCTTGTTCACCTTCTGAGCCAGAAATTGTCATTTTGTATGTACCAGCCCTCAGATGACGTATTTGTTGTGAATCTACCCCCTTGCTTTTTGAATCCCTATGTAATTTTAGCATCCACAACATTCCACAGCACAACTACACATTTTATGTAGAATCACCACCTTTGCTGTCACCTACTGTTGTCTGATGCCTTCTCATTTTAAAGCATGAAACTGTCCACAATCAACCAGAAGAGACACACAAATAGAAAAAGTGCTTTTGAGGGTGAAAGAAAAGATCGTCATTTTTCTGGTCTTGTTTATGAATAATTTTATGCCCACTGAGGCTTTTTTCCCCACAACTTTATTTGACAAATTCTAAAATTGGAAAGACCACTTTTTCCCAGTACCCTAAAGTCATCCTCAATTTATTCACTATGGATAAGCAACATCAAATCCATTCACACTGTACAAGAGTGTGCATGGCAGTCACTGAAGACGCCACCACATCTCCCCACACACATCTCTCAATCAGCACTTACAGAGCTGCAATATAGCCTGCCCTAACTGGACCAAAATACATAGTTTAAAGATCCAACATATTCTCAAGCATAGTTGTAAAAATGTCTATAAGATTTGAGTAAATAAAGCATAAGATGAAATAAAACTATCCTCCCTCTAAAATGCTTCATGCCATTTTTTGGAGACCGAGATGTCAGTCATGGCAGGCTTGCCCAGAGTTCTCATTCAGATGGAGCACTGTTTGGCCAAGTCATAGAAAAAAATGCTGTTCAGACCTAGAAAAGTAATCTTCCTAACATCTTCCAGTGAAGCAATAAGTCTTAGATCTCCAGAAAATAAAGACTGCATTAGTAGCTCATGGCATATATGTCATCTGGGGTTCCCCTGGAATAACTGGGGTAGAGTGCCAAGCTGTAACAATTTAGCCAACAACTTAACTATGTAACCAAGCCAGCCTTGTATTGGTATCATAACAGAGATACAGGAATGTGTTGCCCTAGGAAGACATTTGTTATATACAACCAAAATACAAGGGAATTTTTTCTCTACCTCTTTCAAATTTTAAAATGTCTGGTTTATTTGATTTATAACAATAAGGTACAGGAAAAAGACTACTTCAGTTCTTTATGTCTGTGAAGCTCCATGTTATTTTTCAAGATCAGTTTTGTAAGGGGTGTATGTTGCCTGGCAGCAAGTGCACCGACAATAGAGCAAGCTGCTAATTAGCTAAAACTCATTCGACTACCTGCATGTGCACCACAAAAACAGCACAGGCAAAATGATACCAGCATTGCTAAAGACTAAAATAAGCTCTGCCAAGCCAAAAAGAAGAAAAAAAATCAATTCTGAACAAGAGAAGGACCATTCAGAACAGTAGTGATCAAACTGGAGGAGTCATTTTCCTGCCTCCAAACTCTTTGGAAAAGATAAAAAATGACACTGGAAGGTCACCATGAGGCACAGGAACAGAATAGAGTCTTTCCCACTGTTAAAGCAATTTAGAGTAGAAATGGTAAAAGTCTTTACAGCTAAATGCATCACACCGCTCTCCCCAAAAAAAAAAAAAAAAAAAGAGTATTGTGAGGGATTGGCAGTGCCAATAGTTTGGTTCTGCTGACTTAGCCCAGTTGATAGTAGTGGCAAAAGGAGCTAAAAATGCTGTTCATTGTGCTACTGCAGCAACTGTTAAAAACCCTGCTGCCTTCAGCAGAAGCCTGAAGAGATAGGTGAAGTATAAAAGCCACAAACTTGTAATTTTCCTAAACAGAACACAGGCAAAAAACAACTTAGCTGTGAATTAATCATAAATGACCATAGAAAACAAGTTCTTCTTGCTCAGAAAGCCTTTTAAAAGACGGAGCTGGGTAATAACCCAGGACTTGGGGAATAAACCTGTGGAGCATAATTGAGGGCTTAAGTGGAAGGGCAGGAATGGGGCAGGGAGAAGGATAAAAATGGTTTATAAGAAGACACACAGGAAAAAGCTGTCAAATTAAAAAACAGTATTTTCAGAAGGGAAGGAAAAGCTAAATATCTACATTTGTTAGATATTTCAAATTGAGTTCCAATCAATACACATCAGAATCCTCTTGAGGATTCACAAAGCAGAACTCCAAGATAAAGTTCTAAAAATAAAAAAGGTTTGCTATTACTTGTTAGGCTATACAAAATAAACTTCTAGTACAATGAGGGCCTCACATCTGCCAGAGCCATGAAACAACTGCACCAGAAAACCACAACCATGATTACAACATCAAGTATGTTCCCCAGGTACAACTCATGTGATCAGGCATAAGTATCTATTTTGACTAATTCTCTTTAGTTGCTTATAGAGAAGTTTTTAGTGTGGTTTAAAATGTCCCAGGGATCAGAGATAGCTTTTTTTTGTGACGGGTAGATATGATAGAGAACTTAGGGGAATCATCCATGGCAGCTAGACTCGTAGCAGAAGTCCAGCTGGGATACCCTAGAGTATTACATATGGGCCACTAAAGGAAGGCCACAAGACAGACCAAGACACCTAAAGGTGGGTGTCTTGTATGTGTGTGTGTAAGTGAGCTACCTAAAGGTACCAGCTATGTCAGCCAGGTACCTGATGTCCCTTCATTTTCAATGCAGAACTACTCAGCCCAGTCAAACAGACAAAAAAGCTATCAAGCACTACCAGAACTATTTGCTTATGGCTCCACCGATTGTAACAGGATATTAAACCTTGTGCATACATGCAGGCACCTAAATTGAACTATCTTGAACCCCATTCATACCTTCAAGAGTCAGCTGCCTAAGACACTTCACTCAAAAGCAGTGAAGTTCACAAACCTGTTTCTAAACCAGGTTATTCCTTCTAGCCACCAACTTCACCCCACCAACTATAAAAGGAAGTGGGTATGTGGTCAAGTGAATCATAGCCCTTTTCTAATAAAGAAGATTATGCAAACAGAGAGACTTTTAAAAGACGTGGTCATAATATCCACATAGTATTCATGAATACTTCAGGGAAAACCACATTTTATTGCTTGGCTATGGAAGGCTTGTTCTTTAATCTGAAATCAGGGTTAGAGCCTGTGACCCCATGCTTCACCAGAAATTATCAGATGCAAAGATACATGTCCATTTCCCACCTCATCCAAGAGGAACTTAAGAAGTAAGATATGACCTTTAGGAATGTTCTTAGTAACAAAAACAAGTGTGAAGGCAGAGGATTATCTTTCAAGGAAAAACAATGTTGAATTTGCTCCTTAATTAACATGGTGCTTTTTGCTGAAGAGAGTATAATGTGATGTTAACATTCAAGACTCATATACAATTTCATAGTCATACCTATGGGATCATGAGGTTACTGTATATACATTTAATTATCCCATCCATTAGCTCAATGATTTTTATTGCATTGTTCACCACAAGACATTACCTGCTTATTCTGCCCTTCTCAAGCACAGCTCCCTTGCTTGCTGGGTTTTTCAAAGGTTGTCTTTAAAAGGTATGGGGGAGGTTTTGTTTAGCCGTTGTGGGTTTTCTTGGCTTCAGCTAACAGCTGAACTTCTAACAGTTTCAACATTAACCATAAATACATCTCAGAGCTGGGAACTTTATTTTAGAAACAAACAAAAAAAAAACTAACCAGCCCCCAACCCCTCCAAAATTACTAAGATACTGACCTTTATACACACCCAGATATTGTCACAGCTGTTAAAACATTTTTGCAATCTATTAACAGCCACAAAGGTACTTTGTCATTTGTTATTTCAGTGCAAGTTAGGTTTTTATATAGATTGAGGCCCACAAATCTTCAAGAATCACATTTAAATTCTTACTTAGATTTAACGGGCAATTTCTGTTCAGCAAGTTGCTTTCAAATAAGTCACTAGCAAAGCAAATAGTGTATGATTAGATACAGATAGGGGTATACACTGTTGGAGATATCTCTTAGTCTTCCAGAATTTTATACTTTGTGCTACAAGAGAACAAAAATCAATGCCCAAGAAAGCTTCAATGCAGGTATCATTTGTACATACCAGCACATCTTCCCTAAGCCTACTCGACAACTTCTTGTTTATTACATGTTGAAGGATTATACAGGTATTTTAAATCAATTGTTCCTTTTCTTGGGTAGGAGCAGGTGCAGAGCCAGCCTGCAAACTGCTGTCTTCCTGAGATATTTCCTTTCTGTCCCAATTTCCATCTCTATTCCTATCTTGGTATACTCCCTCTGAGGCCAAAGCAATGCTTACAGAAATGAAATCAAAGCAGCTGGGAAAACAACAGAACTTGCACCTCTATGCCACTTCCACACATCTGGCTCAGAACTGCCCCTCTGCACTTCACCACTAATGACAGACAGTGTAACAGTCCACATTTGGAAGAGAAAGGAATATTTACAAAGTGGACTACATTCAGTGGCTTTCTTTTCTCATCCCCGAGCAGCTTCACAACACAGCAAGAGAGGATGTGCTGCAGGTCATGGAATAGAAGGCACAGAAAAGGCAGTGCTGTAGTCTGGAGAAGGGGGAGGAGAGAAAGCAAGGATGTTTGAAGTGGATCACTGCAAGATGGATCAAGACCAATCTCACCACAGAGAAGCAGGAGGACTAGAACAGACAGAACTGTGCTGTCTCTGCACGTCACCTACATGTTGAAACACAATAGCATCACACATCTGACTAAAAGAAAACAATTTATCCAAAGTTATTCAGATGAAGACAGCGTTTTTAAAGTCCTTTTGCAAGTGACCACTTTCCAGGATGTAATCTCTTGTAAGAGATAGAGTCTTTGCTTTTCAAGGTTATGGCTTCATTTTCTGCTTGTTGCAGTATTTTTCAAATAAGAATCTTTCCAACTGATCTAAATCAGCCTTTATAACTGATATGATCAAGCCATAATTTAGCATTTCACTATATTGACTAGAATGGCAGTTCTACTACAAATATTCTTACAGATCAACAGATAGTGAATATACCAAGCTAAGCATAAAATACGCCACAATGTCACCACAAAGTACCATGAGATTTCTCTCTGTTTATCTTTTTTTTTTTTTTTTTTTTAAGTATTGATAGTTTTTCATGAAGTGTAACTTTTCTGTACTGTTACATGACCCACAGCAACCCAGAGTAATCCTCTGGGGTATGCACACACCATTCCCAATGTAATTTTGCAGCAAAATCCTTATTCACTTTAGAGGAGTCAAGATTCCACTCTATCAATATCCAGTATATGTACATCTTTACAGACAGTAGAAAGTACTACCTTTGAGGGAAAAATATAATCTACGTTTTTGATCACTGGTCAAGCAAAAACTAACCCACAAATTTTACTGAATTATTTCAACAAACTTCATGTTTGATATAACAGGCTTTTCACAGGCTTTGTTAAAGCTACACTGAAGCTATAGTGTGTGACAAGCCAACCCTCTCTGCACAGCAGGCTGATGTTCAATGTTTCAACAAAATGACTGTCAAATTGGATTATTTCTTGCTATTATATAATCATTATTGGTAGACATTATGCAGATGGAAGTCATTCAAAGATGTTTTAAAACACACACATGTTTTCTCTCAATTCTAGTCCAAATTGCACCAACATAATTTCACTGACTTCAGTGCAATCCCGCTGTGCAGGTCTGAAAAAGGACCAGAACCACTCCCCTGCCATTTTTCCTTGTCATCCTTACCATGATAAAAACGCCAAAATTTTGTGGGAAAGAGGTGATGGGTTTACCAAATGCTGTGCTCTATCCAAGGAAACTCAGACTAACAAGATTATCAGCTTTATTCCTGAATGTAACACACTATAGAACAGTCTAGATTTTTTCAGTCAAATTCCCTGGTGAATGTAAAAAAGGGAGGGGGGCACTTTCCTTCCTTTTCAACAGTGTTTCTAAAAAGAGCAGAAACAATCTTTATTTTCCAGTGATGTTATTGATAGCATACCAAGACACAATAACAGTATTTAGTATCAAGAAATCCTACTGTCCTGTGTTACACACCTTCTGCTTACAGCATAAAACTTACATATTAACACATTCCAATCACAAATACTGTTCTCACAGCTTCTTACTGCAGCAGTTGTGCAAGCAGGATTCTGAGGACTAAAAAGAATTAAATGAAAAATAAACCAAAACCCAACAAAAAATCTAACCTAAAACAGTACTGAAAACAATACTTTGTTACAAGTTGAAGTTTACTGTGACTTGCAAGATAGTCACCTGAATGATTACTGTGATCCAAAAAGTCAGCAAGATGATCCAATTAATAATTCTGTATCTGAAGTTTAAAGACAGAAAATAAAAGCTATTTATACTAACCCTTACAAAGAAATATTTAAGTATATTAAATGTACTTAAAAATTCATCGCACAGAGGCTTTTCTTTTTATTTTCCTGTACAAGGGATAAAATTACATCAACAATACAATGTTTATACTGGTAAGGAAAAAAATAAAAAGGAAAATTAAATATTTAATGACTGAAGGTAAATTAGAAATGAAAATATTTTGTTATTGCTCAAGTACAGCTATTATTTTTTTCATTAGGGAGAAAGACACAGTTTACATCCTAGCATCCCTTCAGTTTTAAAAACATATTTTAAAATCAGTGTGCAGTGGAGAGCCATCCCTCCTACCTCTCACAATGAAAACACCAAATTGCATGACTGGCTTATACGACACTGCCTACCAGGGCAATATTGAAGTGCTACTTGATTACAAGCTACTTGTTTGAGATTTCAAAACTGAAAATTAAGGCAGTATTAATATGAGTATACTAAAGAATTTAGTATAAATAATTTTGGTCAAAATCAGGGCTTTAAAATATTTAAGCTTGCTTTTACTAATTCTTACCTTAATATCAATTTATGCCACGGTTATATCATTGTTTTAAAAGACAGGGATGTTATAAATATGCACTACATAAGGTTCACTTTTTTAAAGTAAAACTCAATTACCACAACACTGCAAATTTTAAGACACACAAGGACGATTATGTACACAGCTGGAACAAGGTTTCAGAAAAAAATTAGTGCCTGTTTGGAAGTAAACAAGACAATAAAAAATAAACTGCTAGCAATAACCTAAATTTCAGAGAAGCCAATGTCCCCTCCCTTCGGGAGACACCGCCTTCAGGAACGATCCCAATCAGAACGGGCACCACCGCCGTTTTACTGCCCTGAACTTCGCGTGTCGCTGCGAGGCCGAGCAGCCACGGCCTGACTGCGGACCTGCGGCTGTCAGCCAGGAGAGTACTTGGGGCTGGTTCACCCCGGGAAGTCCCCAGACACGCCAGCTCTGGGATGCAGCGGGAGACGGAGACGGAGAGCTGCCGGGCTGAGCGTGCTCTGCCAGAGCACGGGAGAGGAGCCGGGGCCCAGCAGAGGCGCAGAGCGCCGGAGAAGACGAGCCCTGCAGCGCTGCCTGGGGTCGTGGGGAGCGGGAGAGAGGAGCCCAGCGCCGGCCCCGGGGAGCGCAGCCTCCCGCCGGCACCGCGTTAAGCATCGGCTGGCACAGCTCCGCATCCCTCCGCCTCCCTCCAGCCGCCTCACCCACCCGCAGAGAGGACACGCGGGCAGGAAGGGAGGTTCTGCTCGGCTTTGGAGGATATTTTAAGCGGAGAGCCAGATCCTGCTCCTCGGGCGCGGGCCCTGGGAGCGGAGATGTCTCCACACACCCGGCGCTCGGGACAGGGACTTGTGGCGAGGGGAAAGGACGGTGCCTCGGCGCCGAAAACGCCTCACGGGAGGCAGACGAAAGCCAAGCGCCTTGTGGGCCCGGCAAAGGGTTAAAGAGCAACATTTACCCCCGCCCAGGTCTAACAGGTCCCGCCGCCCCGGCCCCCGCTGTCAGCACCTCAGCCTGCCCGGGGAGCCGGGGCGCAGCCCCCTGGCTGTTCGGAGCGGCGGGAGAGGCGAGACGGGGAGCGGAGCCCCCTCCGTGCCCCTCACGGGCGCCGCACGCCGACCCCGCGCCGGAGCAGCGGGAAGGAACAATGGGGGAGAGAACCCACCGCCCCCGCCGAGGGAAGAGAGAGAGCGGCAAGGAGGGAGACTCCGCGCCGCTCTGTGTTCTCGCCCGGGGCGGGACGGGGCTCGGCGGCGGCGGCTCCCGCAGCGAACCCCG
Source organism: Climacteris rufus (assembly GCA_013398175.1). Lineage (NCBI taxonomy): Eukaryota > Metazoa > Chordata > Aves > Passeriformes > Climacteridae > Climacteris > Climacteris rufus. The sequence goes on along the minus strand of VZRZ01006731.1, from coordinate 145,742 downwards.
TCCCGCCCCAGGGGAGAAGGAGGGCGGAGGGACAGAGCGGGGGAGGCAGGTCTCCAGGCACCGCTTCGTCTCAGCCCCACGGGGAACCCTCTTCGCCGCGGCTGTGTCGCGCCCCCCTCTCCCGCCAGGGCGGTTACCGCTGCCG
>VZRZ01006731.1:19817-145111 GCA_013398175.1 Climacteris rufus | reverse complement strand
ATTATGGATGGAGCGAAAAAAAAAGGGGGTTGCAGTGGGTTGGCTTACCTGATCAGTGAGACCTGTAAACCAGCTGAAGTCTGAGGGAAGCATAACTCTGCCTCTTCCTTTCTGGGGGTGCTGACTGGAGGAGTCACCTCTCCCCCCCATACCCTGTGGAGAGGTTTGGGGAAACATTTCTGCTGCCAGCCATTGCTTGCTGGCTTATTTTCAAGGCATATTTTCAGAGCCTGTGTGAGGGTGGACCCTCATCTAGGCCCAATGCTTTGACACCTGTCAGACCCAGTGCTGGAGCCCACCCTGACCTGGGGTTGCCCTTTGCCATTCCAGGCGGGTATCGAAGCCAAATCCTGTTCAGGATTCCTTCCAGAGGAAGGTTTTTATTGCTGAGCTGAACCCATTACCATAAAGGCTCAATGTTCCTCCACCCAGGAGCACCCTGCACTGCCTGTCTCCAGGGGATGTTCCTCAGCGTCTTGCTGTGCTGCTTTGGGGGCCTACACCAAAACCAAATCCAAATGTACCCTCCTCTGGAACCAACTTACCTAGTTTAAACTGAATTTGTAACGCTGTTTACTCTGCAGCCACATAGAACTTCCAACAACAGCAGGGTCCTCTGAGCCTTGCCAAGTTCCTGCTTTCTACAGGGCTGCCTCAAGTCTGCTGAACTAACTCCCTTGACAGCGTGACCAGACAGAAACGGGCTGATGTCTTGATCAAAGACACCAGGTGTTCTTGGAAGCAAGCTGTACCTAAGGATGGAAGCAAACCCAGGCATGAACTTTTTCCCCTTTACATTACCAAAGGGGAAACTGACAAGTGATTAGTAGAATAAACTCCAACTGTAAGGTAAATGTACACTGAACAGAGCAAACAGAAGGCGGTGTGTCGGATCCATTACAGGGCACGTAAAATCCAGTTAAACAGATGTTTTCTGGTTTAGGGTTTGTTTTTTCTTTCTCCTTAAAAATGAGCTCTCCTCTCCTACTCATGTTTTACACTTTTTATAACCACAGTGAGTGCTCACATCCTTTCCACCACTGAAGCTGAGAAACTACATTGATGACACATAGCCTAAAACAACTTGTTTTTCTCAGTTCTCAGCACTCTAATACCATTTCATTTGTTTAGGACAAACTGTTTCTTGCCTCCTTTGTTGATAGCAAAGTAACATACATTACTCATAATTATTATTTATGTAAATTTAGATGAGTATTTGGTGCTTTGCCTTCAAGAAACTCAACAAAAGCCATTTGTTTCCTATGAACTTGTCATACCTACTCCTCTCTAAAATGGATTAAAATACTGAAGTTTTAAAAATTGTTTGAGAATATATTTTCTTTTATTGATTCCCATCTACCATTATCATTGCCAGTATTTCCCTGTTGCATTGGAATAATTTGCTGGCCTTCACAGTTACATATGTGTCTTTCTGAGTTGGTACAATGCATGAACACAACATAACGTGTAAATACTATATTTTTAACTCCCATCTTTGTCACAGCAATAATGTAGCAAAGACTGCACCATTTATCTCTTGCTTTGCTGAGATCATGAACTGGTTTAGCTGATATGTTATCAATTTTATCAATTACCAAGTGTACATTTATCAAAATAACAATGAATATTATATTAGTCATAGCTTGCCATCTCAGACTTGAGAACTGATCTCTCTTTCCTCATCTGAAGATAAATCTAGAATTTAGAGAGATGGGAGTGCTTAATCTCAGTCAGCAAAAAATTAATAGAATGCATAGACCAGCAACACTTCAGTTAAAAGCCTATCTGCAGACAACTAATAACCAACACATCATCCAAGTCTTGGAAGTCGTTTGACTTGCTGTTATGGTCAAAAAGACGACAGACATGCTTTTGAAGGAGTGGTCTATATTTCTTCTTTATGTTATGAAATGAATCATCACAACATTCTGAAAATATTGGGTTTTGTAATTGTATGAGACTATACTGCATGTTTGTGTTTCTTCACTGTTTCCCCTAACAGCAGCAACAAGGCTTATGGTTGGCATGAGAGCACTGAAATCCACATTAGATACTGCCAATTGCTACTGGGAGTAACTTCTCATGCTGCATCACCAAAAAATGCAACAGCTGCATCACCAGCGATGCTGGTAGGGTCCAAACTTCTTTGAGGTTTGGCTGCAGGAAGAACACCTTCAAACTTGGGATCAGCTTCAAAGTAGAAGATGTCTTTTGTCCTTGATGGTTAGTACTGCATCACTGGACAAGGTCTTAGTTATTCTCTGCTTATTTCCCTTATGCTACTGATATCGCCTCTCAGAACTGGCTTTAAACACACAGTAATACAGTATCTACACACATTATGAATGACTTCAAAGTGAGGGACAGCATGACTTTGTGACTGCTCTTACAGTGCTCTGTCATTTTTGCTATGCCTGCATTATACAGGGCAAAACAGCTCTTTATGCCTGCCTAAGTCAGAGCCCTACTAGGAGAAGAAATTGCCTTTGCTTTTATAGACAAGTTTATCACTACAGTAAGGGAAAGGAGTTGCTTTTCTCAGAGGAAGGGGCTCGCTAGTTTACTACTAGCACATAGCTGGCAAACTGAATGCAATTAACTCTTTCCACTGTTCCAGTTTTATTTGGCTTGGGTAACATAAATAAAAGTGCAAACCTAGGAGCAGGCCTTACAGTATAGCTTTAAATGTATTTCTTTCCTATGATTAGAGAGCTGGCACAAAGCGTGGAATGTGTCCACACCTTACAGGATGCAGCTGCTGAATGGTGCTCATTCCCTCCGTTAGCACACAACTGCTGTGACAGAAAATGCATGCCTTGGCTTTACATTGGCAGGGGAGCAAATTGCTGTGCATCTCAACAACGTATTGTGGCTTTCCTGCCTTGCAGGTAACCATTTGCATAGGAAAACAAACAAAAAAACAACATGTAAAATAGTGGGGGGCGGCGGGGGGGAATGGAAAAAAAAAAAGAAGCCCACAATTGAATTTAAAGCAAGCGGGAGATGTTGAAGTCCCAAGATAAATTTTTACAGAATATACAGAACATTGGATTTCTGAGAAAAAGTAATTAACCACTGTATCATGAAAATCTTTTCAAAGGTCATCCCAGTGCAAACTTAAGACACTTCTTCCATCACCCTCATCTAGGACTCATCAAGCCAAGCCAAACAATGTAATTCAAATACTATACTGATTACCTCTTCAGGGAGGTTTCAGAGCCTATAGGCAATACAGATACTCTGATAACTCTGAACCATTACCTTGGGTTTTGTGAAGAAGGGGTCACTTTCTCTGGAAGATGGCACACCAGTGTCCAGGTGAAATTTAATAGAAAAAGAGTCAGTATTCTAGAAGGCATGTGGGCTGCTTCTGGGAATCTTAAAGTAACATTAAAAAGAAAGGTGAAAAGGAGGCAAAATCAAAGCATTGAGAAGAAAACAGAATCTCCAGTAGGCAGGAAGAGATGGCTTTAAATGACTATGCAGAAGGAGCATAGCTAAGAAAAGTGTTGGAATTGTTGATTTGTGAGCATAAATCAACACTGTTGAATATTACTATAAGCTAGTGATGTGATTCACGTGACTGGAGTGTTGAAAACTGGTTATAATCTGCTTAGAAAGGCATGAGTGCACAAAACAAAGGGAAAAAGCTATCAAAATAGAATGTTCTGTATGTCAGCATTACTGACATCTCAGGAAAAGTTATTTGAATGTTTATGTGTTGTGTTTTCATGTTTAAAATATAAACCAAAGTATTTAGTGCCTACTGCAAACCTCACATCATACTAAAGAACAAAATGGCAATATCCTTAAGTATCTTTTACAAAGGAAGAGAAAGCTGCTATCACTGAGGCTTTCCTTTCAATTACATCATTCTGCCAATACTGTAATGTCCTGTAAATGTCTAAAAATTACAGGTGACAATTCAAAAAGTCAACCTTGAGCAAGAGGATTCTAAATGAGACTTCCTTTTAACACAAGAAGAGGAGAAGCTCGCTCCAACTGGAATCTAAAATTTGAGTGTTTGATGTGCCTGAGTTTTAGAAATCTGAGCCCAGAATGGAATCCAGAAACTAAAAATGGGTACAGCTTATGAATTTGAAACATTTATTTTAGAGAAGTCATGAAATCTGTGTTATGCAAAAAGATCACACACTGATCTCCCTGGAGTTGAAATATATAAGCTTTCCTATGAGGAAGAAAAAAATGGTAACTCATTTGCTATCATTTGCTGTCAAGACAAAAAAGGAGTATGTACAGCTTTTTAAGCACCAGAAAGGCATAGGACAGTTAAAACTATCAAATTGAAAATAGATGAAAATATACAGAAAAGCTAAAAGCCCTATCTTATTGCTCTTTCATTCATCTTCTCATGGGTACCAGTAAGGAATGTGAAGTAAATCCAGAAATGTTTTCTAACTGAAGCAATAAAGTTGCAGGAATCAAGAATTCTCAGCACCAGTTTCCCTAAACAGGCATGATGACTAATGTACTTTTATAGGCATCAGCACTTCCAAGCAAAAACCCCACTTTTTTTTTCTGGACACAGGAGAAATGCTTGCTGCTGTGATCATATTGGCTGTAGTGGCAGGAGGCAGGGGAATTCATGCTGCAACTGCCAGACATGGAAGAGCCTGTTCCTTTACTGGCAGGATTTATGCAGGGATCTGCAGTGTTGGGAAGTACACTACCTCATTTTGGAATTTAACTCTTTGCCCACGAATCACCACACCACGAAATTAATTTTTTCAGTGATTATTAAATCACTTTATTGCAGAAGCTCTTATCTTTTTTTCTCTTCTTTTTTTTCTTCTTTTTTTTTCTTTTTTTTAATAATCCATTGATTGTTAACCCCACTGTTTTGGCATTTGCTTATTTTCATTACATGAAAGGTTAATTTTGAAATTGTCTTATGCTGATGACAACCTATGAACAAAACTGGATCACTAAATGCCCCCTGTAGAGATGAAACTGTACCACTGCAAAATGGATCACTGTATCCTAGGAAAAACCCTCCTGGAATTGAAATTATAGTGCACACAGTGGAGGCTGTCCTCTTTGCCAAAGCCCTACTATTGCTCTGAGAGCTCAGTGTGCGAATGCAGCACCGTGTTCGGGATGAAACAGCTTCAAGAGGACCTTTACTCTGTAATGGTAGAAATAAAACTGCAAGGGAGGTTAATCAACTCATTGCCAAGAAGGATGAATCTCAGGAAGGTGGTAACTACCTTAGCACTTGGGTAGAACATCTATATAGGGGCTTGGTAATGAAATGCTTTTTGTATTGAAATGCTCCGCTAGGGTAAAATTCCCTTGCTAATGAAGCGCTCCACTAGGGAAAAATTCCCTTGCTAATGCAACAAAACTGCTTCAATAGGTTGTTAGCTCCAGCACTGAACTGTAGAATGACAGCCCAGGAGAACTGACTCCTGTGCTGATGACACAGAACAGAAATTATTGTGCTGAGGAGTTAACTCCCACCTGGAAAACAATCATTTGCTAGAATAAAGGAACAAATTTGCTTGCCTATAGGAAAGTGATGCACTTACTGATGTAATTCAACCTTTGCAATGGAATTTTATTTATACCCTCAAAGTTGAAAAGAAATCTATGAAAAGACAAGAGAGCTCAGTGTGCATGTGTGTTTTCCATAAACTGAACTAATGTGATCATTTTGCCAAGACTTGTAGTGACATGAATTAAAGGTAGGCAGCTCATGTCTAAGTCTGTGGTTCAAGTTTGTGGGTAACAGAAGACGGGATGAATGTTTCAATTGGGGAAAAAAATTCAGTAGGACAGACTGCTTGTGAAATCAAAAGTTTAAAAAAGCAAAATTGTTATTCATGTGGCACCCTGAACGTGTGCAAAATTCATTTACTTACATGTAAATGAGGCAGACAGAAAAAGCAATGAGCAGGAGAGAGATAACCCTGCCTAGTCTTTCCTGTCAAGCACAAGCATCTTTCAAAGTACAACTGCACTGAAATCTCTAAGTCACGGATTAGGAATTCTGCCTTTGCTGTAATGTTTAAATTCTGGATCTCCATAAGATTATCTTTCATTAGAATTTTGCTCAGCATGTCCCTCAAGATTGAGATGTCACTTAGATTGTATGTGATTGACCCCAGTGTGTCATTTGCCTACCTTACTGCAAATTAAGTGGGAATGAAATTCAAAAAATCAGCATGAACTAGTTTTGTTGCAAAAATAAAAAGAGTGTTTAGGCCCCCCAGTTTCATCAGCTCTCCTATGGCTTGACAATTTCCTCTGAGATTTCAAGACTGAGCATGAATATAAAGCCAAAGCTCTACAGAAGATCTGCTGCAGCCAGAAATCTATATGAATATAATGACTTTATAAAATATCTTGGGAGGCTGAATAATCTTGCTGCAGGACAAAGGCAGAAAAAAAAAGAAAGTCAGTGTATTTGCAGTGAGGAATATTTACGTAATATTTGATCTTTGATATTTTAAAACAGCTACAAAATATTATTCATAGAAACCTAGGACTGGGTTGCCAATCAGCTACTCTAACATCTTCTAGATTCTAGAATATGTATTACTCAGTCCTGTAAATAAAATGATCATTTTAACATCAGAATTTTTGTTGCATTTTTTTCTTTTCAAATAATGTTGAATGTGTTAGCATGAAGCTATACAAATTCTGCATAATTTTTGGAAAAACTAAGTATGTCCTGATGCTCATGACTTTTCCTTTAAGGGCTATCAAATAACCACAATATCTTTCTGAGTCTGATGATATTTGGGCTGTTATTTCAATGCAATACAAAGATAAATGAAAGATCAGTGACTTGGTAAGAACCACAGAACAGTTTGAAAATTGTAGCTGAGAAGGGAAATTTTGGAATGATGGTTTCCAGCCTCTTGCTCTTATTGAAGAGAACATCTGAGTAAATATATACATTTAATGAAATAAGATTTAGATGTCCCTGTGCCAAGATAAAGAGATTGCACTGGAAATGAACTGGTACTTAAAAAAAATTACACTGTCAAAAAAGAATGCTTTCAACAGCTGAGAAAGGCTGCATTTCAGTGAAGTTTGTGCTACTCTGTACTGTAGATGCCGTTGAGATACAACAGTATTTGTATAAAAACACTTTACACCAGAAGTCCTCTTTTAAATTTCACGTTTAGTTTTCCCAAAAACCAGCGCATTGTGAAAAACATCAGCATGACATCCTGTGATGGAGGGAAAACTATTCCAATTAGAAGTAGAAATGAACCCACAGAAACACTTCTTTTGAAAATAAGGCTGTTATTGGCAGGTAACAAAAGGATAGTGGTAGTATTTCTGAAGGTAAAAGGTATCCCAAAGTATAAGAAAATCAGCTAGTGCAGCATTTTTGGCTTCTGTTTATCCTTTGAAAAGACTTTTCAGACACATGACCTCTTAAGGGAGATTTGTTTTGCAGAGATCACTCTAGAAACAACCAGAACAGAGCAGCAGCCTAGAACATAGCTGTTTCTCGCCCATGGCAGTGTGAAAGGATCGCTCTCCTGTCTTTATTTGAGGCCCCTTAGGAAGCCTACAGGATGTTGGTTGCTAGGCAACACCCAAAGCTATGGTGTATATAGCATTAGGTATTAATTATTGTCATGGGCCTTTGCCATGAAAGATCCTGAAAATCTGCAATTAGACACATCACAGGATAAGAAATTTTTTATTCTGATGGACAAGTATTATTAATCTGAAGAAAAGTCAGAATCTGAGAAATTGTTCAAAGGTGCCAAGTCTAATATTTTCTTTTTGTTGTGGTGCTCTTTTGTAATTGCAGCAAAGGGATTCGAACAACAATATGGTTCCAGTGAGCTGTTTGAAGTTTCTGAACTAGAATATAGTATTGGTTCATTTGTTTCCCTGATTAAAGTGCCATGCTCTAAACTGATCTTTACCAGCACTTTTATTTTGAGTTGTTCAGGTCAGTAGTTGAGCAAAAAAAGAAAGCCTTAGAACATGAAAGCAATAAAATATAATATTTAATAGCAGCTGCATCTGGCAACAGAGAAGTAGAAACAAACAATTTAAGAAATTAAATCTTGTGAAAGAGGCAAGGTTTAGTCTGGTAATGTCTACTGTGAGATAAGTTTCTTCACATCTTTGATGACACTGGCTTGTATTTATGGGAAAGGAGAGCTACTCTTCCTCCTCTTGCATTGCCTACCTAGCCAGTCCTCACTAGTGTAATGGGACATGTACGTGCTACATTCCACTTTGAAGGGGATGAATATCCATTGTATGAGACCAGTTATACTCCGTGAAATTAAACAGGGTGGCCAAGAAGAGATTCCAGTTAGTGCCAAGAAAAATGGAATTCACACTAAAACAAGTCATTACCAAAGGTGAAAACATAACCAGCAGCATACTGGAAATTCCTGTGAAGTGACAGTGACAAAATGTAACCATCATCAAAGCAAATAAATTACTGTCTCAGGACATGAACTGAGTAATAGGAAAGTCTGAGAAAGAAATTATAGGTTTTTATCAATTAGTGCAAGTAAAAATAGTGCTAGTTATTTTACAGTTGAAGAAAGAAAATGAGACTGTGGATGGAGAGGCTCTAGGAGGTACTAATAAGAGATTGTATGACTGAAACTCTTTGTACAGACAAGGATGCCTTCTCCCACACCTAAATAAACTAATATTTGTGCAGAAGGAGCATGAAATGGAGAAAGGGGAACAGAAAGTACTTTAGTTTGTGCCACCTGTAGATGAGACACACATTGGAAGCTAAAACTCCCAGTGTGTTTCCTGAGTTGTGTCCCTTTAGATGGACATGTGGCACAAAACTGTCATCAATATTGACATTGGAAAATTTTCCATGAGATGCTTCAGAAATTGGAACACTAGTCAGACTGGTACTGTGCTGCTTCAAATACCCATAGAGCATGCTAGCCAGCAAACTTATCAGGTAGGCAACAAAATTGATAAAATTGGAAAATGACTGAACCTGTCTTTTTCTGGTGAAGAAGTCTGGACATTCCATTTCGATCAAATGAGGGCAAAAGGCATGAAAATTTCACCTCCTTAACTGTTCTCAGCTGCAAAACATTACTGCCTACTTGTTGAGGCCACTGACTGTTTTTCTTTTCACTGCTTCCAACTGCAAAGCTATGAGGAGCAGTAATTTCATTCACAATCTTGATAGACACACAACTGAGACAAAATTACTATCCTTTGGCCATTCACAATGTTCTTCCATGAAAGCTAGACAAACATTTTTTGAACCCTGTTTTTCAAGCACTGCATCTTACTAATAGCATGTGTAATTTTTAAAGAAGTGGTATGCTAGGGAAATCAGTTATTTTGAAAATGAAAAGATTGTTCCACAAAGGCATACAGAAGGTAGAGAAATGAAGAAATTAAATTAGTCTTCCTAAAAAAGAAAACGAACATACTGTAATTTTATAATGTATGTGAATGCGTACATTGCTAACATCCTATTGCTCAAACAGATTTAGGAATAGCTTTCTATCAGCTAGCAGAGATTTTCCTTTGGTAACCCTTCCAAAGCAGGTGGATTTGCTGCCACTGCCTAGCTCTGAGGAGCCATGATGTACTGCATGATAGCAAACACAAATTTCAGGTGGGCTCAGGATGTGTGTCGGTACTAGAGCCCAACCAATGCAATTTGTTTTTGTGACAGAACTCACACAGCAACTTACAAATAAGCGTGACTCACATCCTGTCTTATTTGTAACACTGATTTTTGACTACGTGTTGCAATTTTACGAATCTTCATAAAAACCTCCTCCTCTTTTCCTGATATTTGTTTGATCAATGTGTTTGTCTTTTCTCTTACTTGTCCAATTTGAAAACATAAGATAAATGAACATTTTATTTATATGTATTGATTTTCTCTATTTTTCTTAGGTCTTGGGGTATTACTTTTAATTACTTTGCACCATTTGTAGTCATTTGACACAGTGAAATGGGCCTCAAGTTATTTATTTACTGTTGTTTAACTTGTTTATTTCCTTCATTTTTCTCATTAGAAATAGCTTGTGTTTATGATTCTTTAATCAGAAGTTTTCCTTAGTCAGCTATTGTATTTAGTTACAGACTCTAACTAAAAGCATCATCTCCTTTGCATTTCAGTGTCTGTCTGTGATAGTGTTATGCTTAATTCAGTTGTCTTCAGGAATGTTTTCTCTCAGACCCAGATCTGTAAAATAACCTGTTGCCTGATTGCTCAGCAAGCTAGAAGCTAGCTTTGGAGGTGCCCAAATCCAGCAGCAAAATCACCCTGGGTTAGGATTTACACTTACTACACCTGGTTATTTTGTGAAAGAGGCAGCAGGGGCAGGGCTTTTTAAGATCCTGAAGCCTCCATCCCACTTTGTTGATACGTAGTTCCGAGAACCTAAACACAAGCTGCTCTAGGTGTAGAGAGATATCACCTTCCTTTGTATCCTTGAACTTTGTCAGAGTTAATGTAATAAAATTTTGTATTTAAGGGAGACCAGATTCTTGGCTGTTGTACAAAACAAACAACCAGAAGAATGAACCAATGCCAATGCACTCCAGCTGCAGACCTGCCCCTGACCTGCAATTTGCTAAAGCTCAGAACATTATTTTTCTGTGACCTGTTAGAAAAAAAACAACGAAAACAAAAACAATCCAACAAAAAAACTATCAAACATTTCGATTCAGTGTTCCATGGTGTTGGGAAACATGAGCTTAAACAACTTGTCCCCTCTAGTTCACTTTTTCTTACAGCTGTACTGGAGGTTATATTGTTATTTAACAAAGAGAAACATTCTTGCACAGTTTACCAGCAATATTACAACAGGAAAGATGTAATTTGCTCCAAGAGCTGAGAGGAACACAAATAGAAACGATAACTGCTACCTGCCCCAAAAATCCTGAAATAAACATTTTTCTTCTCATCAGAAATGTTGCTTTGAGATAAGGCTTTATAAAGTCCCTAAGTCTGTTTCTAATGGATGTATCTCTAATAAAACAGCCAGAAACATTGGTGGCAGGGGTGGAGATGGACTCAGGTTCAAAATCAAATAACCTTCTCTAAGGTTTCAAGTTTATTTCAGGTTTGTATTAACTGAAGTGATAGAATCATGACATTCAGTAGCTGTACCTCAATTTCTGTCCCTGCAAACTCATTCTTGTTAGCCTTTTCTTTTCCCCCCATTCATTTTACTGAAAAGTAGAGCAGAGTGTCCATTAAGGAATACACTTGCATTCATATTTACCCACCATCAGTACAAACTTTACATTTTTCTAGTTGTCTTCCATTGACATTGAAGCATTTCCTACTTGCTTTAATTTCCTTTGCAAAGCCTTAACTTGAGATAATCTAGAATTCCAATACTTTTATTGAAAACATGATTTAAAATTGGAGAAAGTCAGACATAATTAAATGTACTGTCTGAACAACACTCCTGTTTTCATACTCAGTCATAGCTAAGCTACATCAGTGCATTTTGTATCATTTGTACTGGAGGAACAGTAAGTAATTTCTGGGGAAAGTTGTTTTCTTTTTAATCTACTAACTGTCCCATTCAGTGACAAATTCTTCTTGAATTCCCTCCTTGTTTTGGAAACAGAGGCCTCCTTCATTATATACACTCATAATCCAAGAGAACAAAAAATCATTATAGTGGCTACTAAAGGCTAAAAAGACAGATTGGTGTAGACAATGGTGAAGTGTTTGCAGTACACAGAATTAGAAAAGTTCATTTGTCTGATTTACAGCTACCTACTTAAAAGGTACCTCAGAACGTGAGATGTGCCCTGTGCTATACACATTAGGGTAAATAATAGCCAGGATCTCAACTAAGGAGAAACAGCAATAATCAATTTTCTGAAGTCTTTCTTAACCTTATTTTTTCCCCCTTCTTTTTCTTCTTAAGTCCATGGTTTAATTTTTAGGATCCTATACTTGTGTTTCTGTAGCAAGCTCTGACTTTTTAACTTCGATATCTCCTAGATTTTTGTTTCTGAGTGCTGTACTGAAATTGTCTTGCTTTTCCACCCATTTTCCTAATTAGTGTTTACTTATGCTCTGTTTTCCCAACATAATGGCACATTAATAAGCAGGAACACAGTACAGTTTGTCAGACTGTTCTACATATTCTGGTCATTTTAGAAACTTTTTGGTCTCATTGGCTGTGTATAAATATAATGACCTACATGATGCAGGAATGAAAGAAACGCAGTTGAAAATAATGCACTCACTGACGTAAGTAAACCATGACTGATAGGAAATGAGCCTACACTAGTGGTGCCAAGATCACTATAGAAACAGAATAATCTTGTGGCAAAATTCAAAATGCTAATCAACTGAAGAGAGGCACAAAGTCTGTGAGCGCAACAGAGGAGAAGGAAAGCAGCTATCAATGCCCCTACTGATAAGGTAGTAAGGAATCCCATCACTTAAAATGTCATACCAATGTTTGTGATTCCAGATTCTACACATGGTGGAACTGAAGAAGATAAAACTTTTCAAGTTGGAGTTATAGTCACTCACCCTCCTATATTTGTTTCAGCTCTACTGTCACAAAGCAAGTATTATAAACCTCATGTGACCATCTGGAGAAGTTTGTGTGGTTCCTTTGTGTATATCTGTGTTAAAACTCATGTTCCACTTTGAATGTGGGACTACTCAGCCTCCCGTGGTTCCCTGTCACATGACATAATGGGAAAAGTCCTGTATCCTGTATGGAGATGAAAAGATGTGCTCTCTGAACTTCTGTGGTGATCCATTCAAATGTGATATCATTGAGTGAAAGAAATGGCCACCTGTCAAGACAGATTTTTCAAATCTGAAAAGAACAGTGGACATTTTTTCCTGAAAGTTTGATCATTTCATCTGGCTGATCATAAAATCACCAGAAAAAAAAAGGTAGATATTCAAGTGGTTGCTTCAGAGGAAGTTCAATCAGAACAATGTAGAAAAAAGTGGGGGGACTGACTGGAGGTGAAGCCACATTTTAGAAATGGAAGAGGAATCTGATCTATGCTTAGAAAGTGCTTACTCTGAGGAAAGACTGAAGAACAGAAACATAGACTAGCATTTTGTTGTGTTATTTTAAGTGATAAGTAAAGGCTAATTATAAAGCAGGGTTCCAATCAGAATAAACTTTTAGAAAGGGAAAGCAGCTGGAGAGTCAGAGGTAGCCACCAATAGCTTTGGAGCCCTATGGCATGTGTACTAAAATGTCTTTATAAGAAGGTTTAGCAGACACAAAGGAATTGTTTCAGAGAACTTAAAGACAGACACTGTGCTGGACCATACTTGGTCTGAGTTGACCTAGATATTTTCCACTGAAATTTCTATTGTAAGCACCTTGACTTCTTCAGTAATGGAACACTATGAAATTAAGAATTACTGCTAGAAAATTGTCAACTACTTCCATTGAAAGAAAATTTTTCAATGTGTTTAGAGACACATCTTCACCATTTTCTAGTAATAATTTCCAGTGATTAATAAAATTACATATTTAAATAAAAAGAAGAGCCTGCTTCAGCAAAGACCCTTTGTTAGTTAGATGAATTGGAGACAGTGAAGGGACCATCATCAATTGCTATACAAACAGCCTGTTAGTACACAGACTGCTATATGAAGTAGAACTTCACTCATGCTTTCATTTATTCTTCCATCCTCTCCTATGCTCATCTGGGTTCCAATTTAACAAGAGTTAGATCTTTCCAATGGGAGAGAATGCTGATGTGACTCTATCATTCATGTGTGGCTGGAGCTTTCCAGGTGGTCAGAAGGAGTTCACAGAGGTTTGAGCAAAAAAACTGGAGATTCAACTGCTCTTCCTTCACTGTGCAATAAAGGTGGATCTCAGCCAAGTTCTGACTAAATGTGAACTGAGTACAGGTAGAAATAAAAAGTTCCCTTTATAACATCTAATTTGATGTAATAACAATATTATTTCTAGGGCACTGCATAGAATATTGGCATTTTGGAGATAAAGTGTGATTATTTCATTATAGCTTGAGTTCTCTTCCAAAGGAGACAGGGTAGTATTTTATATAGGTAGTCTGTACAATTAGCTGTCTTTTTATTCCTTGTGTAGAAAAGCCATACCAGTATATTTGCCTGATGACATTACCAAGGAATAGGAAGTCAGCAATTTCCACTGAACCGCTTTGTCGCTTTATTGACCTATGTACTTTTAAAATGAATTGTTGGTGAACAGGGAGGGCTTGTTGAAAGGCAGGTAGCACAAATGCTTCCCAGCACTAAGATGTCATGTATGCACAGTGCTAAGGGAAAATATTTCGATGTGGAAAAAAGTAATGGCTAGTGGTAATATGACTTGACTTCCAATTACACAGCATGAAGCTTATCACTTGAACTGAATCAGAAAAGATGCTGCCTGCCCACTTCATCCTGTGATACTATTACATCTAATAAGAATAATTGCAAGTCTAGGAATGCTTCCAAGTAATCTTTCCTTAATGATCTTAAACCCTAAGGAAGGGATGTCCACCTATTGCTTAATTATTTAACCTATTAAAGGACATGTGCATAATGCAGCAGCTTATCTGCCCATCAGTACAACTCAGCAGGAATTTAACTCTCTAATTATTCTGCGCTGCTTTCCCTTTTGGCTTAGGAATCCAACCAAGGGCTGTTACAGCCTGTTAAGACACTGGACCTGCTCAGAGAGGGAATCACGATCACATTCTGTAATTCAGCTGCCCTTGCAGATTACCTTCACTGACAAAACAAAATAGTACACAAAAAGTAATGCACTTTAACTGTATGGGTGTCCTGGGGTGACATTATCATATCGCCACTGTCATGTATTCTTATCATCAGCTGACCTTTTTCAGTACGGGACTATGTTCCTGCTTGGAGTACAACAGAGTTCCTCCCAACAGACTGTACACAAAATAAGGTGATTCCCCTGGGATTCCTTCTTCTTCCCTGCTGCAGTGTGTGCAAAGGGAGCACAGCGGAGAGAAGGAGAGGTTTTTTTTCTTAGTTTTTTCCTTCCCCTTGCCTTTTTGGCCAGTTTTTGTGTGTGTGTGTGTGCTTTTTTTCTTTTTCTTTGTTTCTTTGGACCTGTGCCATCACCTGGAACTGAGGAGGGGATCAACATTGGAAGGACATTCGTTCCCCCCCCAGGCCTAGGGAGGCCTGGTGAAGCCTGGGCCGGGGCCCTCGGAAAGCTACCAGAGGGAAGGGACTCTCTCTGGGAGTTTTCTACTGAGGTTTTCCCTTTTTGGGGATTTATTATCTGATTTATTATCCTAGGTTTTTTTGTTGTTGTTGTTGGTTTTTGGGGTTTTTTTGGGTTTTTTTGTCTTTGCTGTGTTTGCATGCATATTGTGTGTGAATAAACAGGGTTTTTTTTCACTTTCTTCTGAGAATTTTCTTTCCAGACTTAACAAAGAGAGGGGTCCCCCTCCAGCTGTTATCTCAAATGATAACAATGGGGCTAGACTTGTCCCAGTCCTGTGGCTTCTCTGATGGCTGAGGTGAACAGATGTCCAACCGCACTGCATTATCAAATTTTTGTATGTGCACATATCTGTATTTATATAGGTACACACACACAAACATGCAGGTAATACACGTATACCTCAAAAATCTGAACATTGAAAAAGCCTGCTCTTGATGACAGGGCTGGGAAGACAGGTTTTGCTGATTTTCCTGTATCACACATCATACAGACAACTGATCCAGACATATGTCTTTGTGTAATTTGTATGTTGATATAAACACACAATATATTAAAGATCAAACATTCATAAACTGCTATAGGCTTGGATATGAATCCCTGTAAATTAACTTCTCTGCATGTTCAGGTGGTAATGCAGATTTTGTGTGAATGCCCACATTATGAGGCTATTCCAGCATGATGGGATATATTTTGTCTTGTTTCCTTTGATGTTTTTGAAAAACTTCAATTTCAGTCAGATAAGGTGTGGGGGAAGGCTGAAAATTCTGCAAGACTGGAAAATCATTTCCTGTTATACTCTTCCATATTCTTGATTCAGATGCATGGAAATGAAGAAGCAATGTAGTTACACAAATTAAGACAATCAAGCCATGAAATCAAAATGGAAATGCAATGAGCCAGGTAAAATTTAGTCACACAACATAAAAGGTATGCAATTTAGTCCCAGATTGACTTGTCTGAACAGCGAAAATAAAATGTGAATGTTTCATTTGACATTTCTGGGATCCCTTTGAATCAGCATTGTTGGGGTTGTTCCTGACGTTATTACTGGGCTTTCTCAGCCCTGCCTGCTTAACAGCAGGAAGGCCCATACTGCAAACTCTGTTGCTTGAGTTCTGTTGGGATTTCCAAACCATGGACTCTCTCTGTCATGAAATTCTGGTGAGGAATCTACGGTAAAGCAGATAATCCACAGCCAGTGGAACTGGCAAAGCTGGGTTTCTTATGGGTCTGTGTAGTATATGTGAATTAAGCACATCCTTTAAAATACTCTCACCACAATATACTCAGCTGATCCTTATGTCCCTTTGCCTCACTGCTGTGATACCTACTATCCTCCTAACTTTCCCTGCACTACATGCTGCCTCCTCCCGAAGCCCCATGCTCTCTCCTCATACCACAGCAGTCCTCCAGCCTGCTGGTGCTAACCTAGCTCTTCTCACAACAGCACTTTGTATAAATCCAAGCTATTTTTTCTGCTTATAGCTGTATAAAACATCTGTATGTAGCCTGGCAAAATGTGGATGGGCTAACTGGCCAGTCAGGGAATGCCTCTGATTGACTAGCTGGATGCTGCTAAAGGGATGATGTTGGATTCTCTCCTTTTACCTCAGAGGAAGTACCAGTAAGATCTCTCTTCTTTAATCAGCATCTGTATTTCAGTGTAGACATTTGTTGCATTTGAGATCTATAACCATCTCCTTTATAGGGCTGAAATTGGTCAGGCAGTACCAAAAATAATGAGAAGTGACTGGAGTGGGGTGGGGAGGAAACGACTGCCAGACTGCTAAAATAAGAAACACAGGTGTAATTTTGTAAACTTCACATCCTTGTAAAGATAGGCTAGAAAATAAAGTGAGTATGCCTCAAAACAGACAAAACTAAGTCTACTGTATCTTCAGATGGTGAATTTGGAATGATTGGAATCATTTGGAATGATTCTTTGGCCTTGCCACAGGAGCCCTGTAGTAGAGAAATTTAGGGAGCCAATAACTTATTTGCAAATGAAAGTGAGAGCTGAGGGCAGACTATCTTTTTTTTATATTCACAGAAGGATAGTAAAGTGATGACCTGCTGCCAACACTGCTATTCACCACTGTGTGGTATTATTTGAAATGTCTCATTAAAGCAACTGATTTTTTCTGTAAGCTTTCAAAGATAAAAGTTTACATGCCGCAGAAGCCAAAAAAGTCAGGTTGTGCCTGCAGGGGTAGCTCAGGGTAAACTACTGGGCAACCATCTCCTTCCAGGAACATCCCTTGGTGGTGGTTGGTCTCTGACACACTGTGCTTTCTTCTTCCCTTTGAACACAGGATGGGAAAAATTATCGCAAACATTTGAATCTGGTAGCTGCTTGGGTCTCACCCACATGGGAAAGAAATGAGATAAAGAGATCTTTCTCTTGCACAGCAGCTGGAGCCCAAGCTGAGAAGAGCTTCTAAGGTGAGGAAGAAGCCTTTTCTCGTAGTGTGGATGAGAGCTAGGACAAGTTATAAAGATGTTTTATAAGTTATAAAGATGTTTTACACCATTTCAAATTACATTAATATTTTCACCTGAAACTAAAGACTCTAATTTTCCCTTATAAGTGAATCCCAAGGATAATTTCACTATTTTTACTGATGAATAATTGCATCTCCCTTTTGCTTTAGTTTTTTTTTTCCTTCTTTGTGTATTTTGCTTACTGCTGTCTCTTCATGATCTGAGCAGAACTCTGCCATGTGAATGTAAAGGATGATTTTTAAGTTCCTTGTTCTTCTATATTCTTCTAGAGCTGAGAGACCATATGAAATGATTTGCATTTAGAAACTAGAGCATTCCTTTGACTGTGAATGCATAGCATAAACCTGGTACTCCTGCATTTATTTCTACTGTGACTGAAGAAAATTTCTTCACTTACTGTGAACCTCATGGATGTTAATGGAACTCTTTAGTGCTCCTTTTTTTAAATGTCTTCTGTAATAAGTGGAAATAGTCAAATGGTCATCAAAATATTACTCTAAGATTTATTGCAATATACAAAAAGAACACATTTCAAGAATAAAAACTATCACTTGGCATGCAGAGAAACAGATGGGCATGAATTACACAACCAACTAGAATGAAAAATAGACCCCAAAGTGAATTAAATGCTAGTGGGATGAAAATGAAGCTTTTTTTTTTTTTGCTGAAGTGAGAAAACAGTCCTACTTATAATGGAAAATTATTCACTCTGTACTGCAGTGTAAGACAAAATTTTTCACACTGGAGGAAGATATTACAAGACTGCAAAAATACATGGTCTCCCCAGTAGAATGGACTGCCTCAATGAAGGGAGAACTACAAATAAAATTTAAAATTCAGAAGTTCTGGACAAAAAAAGAGTGCTTTCAGTATTTACATATTTAAAACTTTTGCTGAACACACAGAACAAGTGAAACGAATACTTTCAGTATGTGCTACAATTTTTTTTTTTAATTGTAAACTTGCTATGAGATTTCATTACATTTTTGTCTCGATAGATATTTCTGTTATCATTAACTACATTTGAGTTTTCAAAGTGTCAAATGTTCTTATAGAATCTATCACTTCATCTTTGGCTTTCGAAGGGCAAGTGCTGTAATAAAACTGAAATTGCTAAATATCAGTTAATTCCCACAGTAATTATTTAAGTATTATGTATATCACTGTAACCCAGAGAGAACTCAGATAAGACTGAGGTAGATATTGTGCTAGATATTATCTAAGACTAGGTTTAATATTCTAAAACATATTAATCTAGCTCTACAGAGAATGGGCTACTTCATAAAGCATCTGCTGTGCTTCAATGATCAGATGTTTTGTAAGAATATACAGAAAGATCTAATTTTTCTGTGTGCTTGGGGCAGATGAGTTGCTCTAAGTTTCCACTGAACTGCAGGAAAATGTCTTCATTCTTTCTGGGCAGCCAGTGTAGTGTTGACTGGCAAATTGTCAGCTGTACTTTTCTACCCACTGATGAGCATGCTTGATTTTTATAAACCAACAGTATTGATGTTTGGGCTGTAACACATTGATGTTACTTGACTTGTGGATGACATGGATTATTACTGACATTAATTTTAAGGAACAGCACAAATTAGCAAGAGTCTTTGTCCAAAGGAGTTATATAGTCTAAATAAAGAAAAGATAAACAGATGTTCTGGGAGAAATGGACTATCTTCTTTATTTGCTAGATGAGGAAAATGAAGATTAAGACTTAAAATCTCTTTCTATGCAGGTCAGTGGGAATTTTGCCTGTGACAGCAACTGGACTAGGCTTTTACCCACACAGACTGTCTACTGCAGTTGTACAGTAGAGACAGGAACTGAGTGCAGGTTTTCTGAATTCTGGAACACAAAAGGGAATGTAGGAACACTTGTCTTGATTGGAGTTTGATAGGTGCACGAGCTCTATATTATACTGTTCACCACAAATAGAATTACATTTTTACATCAGCGTATCCAACTATTTCAACCCCAGAACAGAGATCTAGAACTTGGAAAAGTGGCTTGGGGAAGGTGTGTTTGCTTCAGGAGAACCAGACTACCATTTTAATGTTCACTACAGCAAGCTCATTAGGGTACAAACTGCAATACATTTTTTACCATCTGGTTCTAATCAATTTTTGTGTGGCACCATGCCCACCATACACAGGTTCCCTGCTACAAAATGACATGTTACTGCACAGTGGCCAATCATTATTTCAGTCACTGTGTCCTCACAATGTCATGCAGTGCCTGGGGGAGTCTTATAAATGTATGTGCAACAGTGAGGAGCATGGTGTTCATAATGGTCTTCACTTCATTACAGCTGGCTGCGGTGGGTTTAGACATGTTGCCCCCATTTTTACATCATTTGAGCATTACAGAGGCCATTTTTTAGCAGAATAATGACCACCACCCTGCGGCACACAGTTAAGGTTGTGGAATGAAGAGCAGCAGAACACAGTATTGATAGAGGGAGAGGTGATGCTAGCGGAGTTACACCAACCACTTTTTCTGTGAAGACCATGTTACTAATGCAAAAAATTTAAGGAAAAGAAGTTCCCTTACAAAGATGCACACTAACACTGTGTTTGTCCATGAAAAATACAAGCATGATCGAGGTTAGAATTTTATCTTAGAGCCCCTTAGTCAAGATTCCAATAAAATCATCACCCACACTGAAATATGCAACATCTAATCTTTCTCGACTATCAAATACTGCAAACTGAGAAATTAAAAGAAAAAGTCTCAAAACGGTAGATTAGTGACCTACATGTTAGACAAAAGACTAAATGCAATTCATGCTTTGTGAGGAGGAATAGGCATTAACAGGAACAACATGTTACATACAAAGAACTATCCTTTTGCTAGTAGAGTTGTACATCTAATCAGTTTCTGAACAGTGAAACTCACAAATACTTGAAACTTTCAGCATAGTGATTTCAAACTTTCATTTCCACAAAGACTGTTTATGGCCCCTTATACACAACATTTAAAACATGCATAAAAACTATGTTCTGAATACACCCAGTAAAAAAAAATTTATCCCACAAGATGAAAAATCCCTTCCAACATTACGATACTTAAAGTTACTTGTAAGGGACCCATTCTGGCCTCATGTGTCATGGTGTAAAATCTCTGCTGCAATAACTGAAATTATAGTAGTATAAAACAGAGGTAAGTGAAATCATATGTAAAGCCATAGCAGAAGTTTTATTCATACAAGTGAATTTCAGATGCAACAAACATTCATGGATTTTTCTTTCTCCCCAGATAAAATTATTTTAATAAGATAAATTTACAGAGCACTGATTATACATAGGCCTTGCAGGGCCATGCACAAAGCTGTTTATTGTATTCAGAAATGGGCAGGATATTTTGGTATGCCAGACATGTTTGCTTTATTCCCCCAGCACTCTTTTCTCTGGAGCTCTCTCCCCCTTGGTCTCACTGCCCGCTTTGTTCGTCTCAGCTGCCAGATGCTCCTTCCAGAGCCTGCCCTGGTCCTGCGGAGCATCCTGAGGTGGTGGCCCTCACATCTGTCACCATCTGGTGCCTCTCTTGCCCCACTGTGGCCATGACTCTGATTGTAGCACACATGTGCTTGTATGTGCTTGTAGCTTACCATTCATGTAAATATGGGTGTTTTGGACAAAAAAATCTCCTGTCTTCAAGTCACGTTTATCTTAACCTTTTAGGATCCTTTGCTTTATCAAGGTAATGCACAGTGCAGATCAGGTTTAATTTTGGGTAAATAAATAAAAAAGATTTTACAAAATCAGTTCTTGCTAATGGTCCTACAGAGGAGATGTTTTCACAGTAATCACATGTGTACCAGACCCTGAGTGTCATTAAGACACTGATATGGAATACATTTTTTATTTTACTCTTAGCAAAGTGGTCAGCTGAAGGGGGATATTTTCCTTTGTCTTCTGGCTTACTTTTCCAGTAAGAACAGAACCTTGCTCAGAAGAAGGAGAAGCCTTCTTTTTTTCAATACTTTAAAATATCTTCTGTAGTTACAATAGTTACAATAGTAATTTACAAAGTCTGCAGAAATCTTTAATCTGTGCTCCAAATATAGTGTTAGCCTCAGATATAAATCAAGGACTTCTGAGGTAGCTATAGAATTCCAGGAGCAACCACCCTCATCCTGGAGTATTTAGGTCATTTGACTACATGATTCTGATGCTGTTACTACATAGGGTGGAATTTTATTCTGAAAAAAACCCAAAACCAACAACACCCTTTTATCCACCAAAGGGATTCTTGCAGAAAAAAGTGCCTAGAAATGTATGGTTGTCTGAATATATTTCTTAAGATTATGAAATTATCTTACAGATGTCAAGCACTATGTAAATATTGCAACAAAAAATATGAATCTTCAGAAAGATTTTGCACATGTAGAAGTAGGCAGTGACAGTTCATGGTGGGAGCAGTTATATCCTTCCCATTTAGAAAGTAGAGCTGTTGGGAACATCTGAGCAGGGAATCTGTGCAGTCACTGAAACACAGCCCGTCTGGTCTGTTATTTGAAATGCACTGTTTTGTAATCTTGTGAAAATGAAACTCCAGGGAAACTAAGTACATAGCACCCACCTCATAGGCTTCCTAAGTGTTTTCACATTAAACAAAGTCACTTTTGTTTCTCTGGGTTCTTGACTTACAGCAACCTTTCCCTAAGCATCTGAAGTATTGTAGGAAGAGCAGAACCGAGGCAGAGATCATCTCCAACTGAAGGAACAGAGGAGAAGGGAAAGTGTTGTTATGAAGGTACCCTCCAGGGACTAGTCTATTAACAAGGGCCTGAAATTCAAATTTCCAATTAGCATTCCAGCAGAATATGAATATGAAAGATAGCTGTGTATCAGCTGATGGAAATGACATTTTCTTATTGCTTCACAATGTTAAATCTCATGAAGCCAGGTTAATGTAAGAAAATCTGCCCCCAGCCATTCAATAGTTCTTGTAGAAAATGTAGTTAAATTTGCTGTTCACACTATATATGCATGCAAAAATGTATTTCCCACGTTTTATGTGTATGGTTCATTGACATACTTTGCTTTTCCATTATGTAGTTACATCACAAAGTATTCCAAATGTGTGAGTTTGTAAATGTAAATATAAATAAAAAGTATATGCCTATTACATTTATAGTGCATGCAGAAAGCTAAATTTTAAAGCACCAGCCAGAAGAAAACCCTTAGTACCCACTGCTAGCCATGGGAGTTGTGCAAATTCATGAAGGCTAGACTTCAAAAGTAAAAAGCTTTCCCTTCCCTCATAAAACTTCCCCAGGTAAAGACCTAGTTGCAATTTTCTAGTGTATGTAGCATTTGACTGGGCGTTGGACCAGCCATCCTGGCATTTGACCAGGCAAATGCACTGGATTTGGGCCTGCAGGTGCCAGGCAAAGCCCACTGGCTTGCAGAACCAGGCAGACGGTGTCTGCAGCCAAGGATACCTCCCAGCACTCACCACTCCCATTCTGGCTTCACAACCCCTATGAACGTCGAGCTTTCAGGAGCCTGAGCTGTGACAACTTTAGAGCAGACTTTGTCACCCACAGTTCTCATGGAAGGGCACCAAAAAGCCAGCACTTTTTGAAAGCTGGACCTGTGGTCTGCCACCAGTGCCAGCACAGAAGTGACTGATCAGTGTCCACCAGTAATATTTTCAAGGGAAAGAAACTCAATGTTCCTGTCCTGCTTTCTCTTATTCAGGGAGGGAAGAATACTCAACCCAACCAACCAGCAAATGTAATAAACAGAAAAACACCAGTTCTTTAAAGCAGACTACCATGAATGTTAATTAGGAGTTTTGTGCAGAAATGGCACTAATTAAGTACATACATTCTGACTTCTTGTTTTCTCTTCTGAGCACAAAGACTACCCCAAATATATTCTCTGCTGACAATTGTGAATGCATAAGAAGGCTTTTGCCATCTCTTTTTTCTTATAGAACCTAGTGCAAAAGTATAGAATTAATTAAAAACCACAATACAGAATTAATTTAAAACCACAGTAAAATGCCATTCTCTGCCATTTGTCCTCAGCAGTCAGCAGGTGGTGTGTTGTACACCCAGCACTGTGGCACAAAGGGAGACAGTTCCAAAATTGGTCTTCAGACCACAGGGTACCACAGTAACATTTCTCACATACAAATCAAGAGTTGCAGAAGGAAGACCCCTGATTTATGTGAGTCTGAGTCCAGACTGAGCATAGGAATTACAGTCCATTACAATCAATTTTTATGAAGATAAATTTACAAGTGTTCATAGGTTTTGGGTCCCCTTCCTTGCTGCCAGTGCCCAGGACAGCTCATGGTTTGTGTTCTGTGGCAGGGCAGGAGCACCTGCATTGTTACACACACGCAGCCCACAGCAGCTGCGTCCCTGCCTGCGCAGATTCATCAGTTGCCTTTTCTTGGCTCCGAGTTGTGGTGAATGTTGTTCATATTCTATTCAGGTTCTTATAACTTGTCCATCACATTGCTTTCTGTGAGCCCATTACAGCAAAGCTTATTTTACAGTCTGTCAGATGCTGGTTTTTTTGCACATGTTATAGAAATGTATTTTTTTTGTTTGCTCAGTATGTATGTGAATGATCCCATGTGCAATAAATGTTCCTATTGCATGCTCTACTTGCAACCACATTAAAGAAATACATAAGTCTGCAGCAGTCAGGATGTGTTGTGGTTTTCCTGTCTTCGGAGGTTTTTGTGGTTTAGGTTTCAATGAATTCCTCAAGGTTTTGCTCTGGGGTTTTGGGGGCTTTGTTGTTTTTGTCTATATTGTTTAGAAAGGAATTTTTAACTATAGAAGCCTTTTGTCCATAGAGACTTTCTGTTGAATAAAATTGTATTGCACTGATCAAAAATTTCCTTGCTGGATGCAAGAAGATGGATTAGACGGTTTCTTGAGACCCTTGCAGCACTTCATTTCTGCAGCTCTGTGTTTTTACTGGTGTTGGGGTGTGGGAGCCATACGGGAGGTGTTGATCTGTGCTGAATGTTCGCCTGTGAATTACAGTTTGTATTTTGCCATCTGGCTGCCTGATAATTAGTCCATCTTTTTTATCATCTGAATGGCACATGTCTTCCTTTCCTCAATCCATATGCAAAACTATATATTCTGGAAAAGGTTGTTTCCAACTTCAAAAAAGTAGCCAGAAATCAGTATCTTTCTGTAACCACGTGTACATCCTCAGACAAACCTCACCCACGTATGGACCCTGACTATCCTCTGCACCACTCTGGGGTATTATGCAATCCAAGTATTGGATTTCTGGTTACATGATGTTCTGAATTTGCTACATACATATATAAGCTGAGGTCTGGATGATATACTATTTTACTATATAGCTGCAATACGTAGCTATATTTTCCTATAATTAATACACAAAAGAAATACCCCGTTTGGCAACATGTTCATTCTGCTATATCCTCATCACTGCTCCGAGTATATTTCCATGAGAATCATTCCCACTGGGACTCAGTGAGTGGGGTCTATCAGCAGAAGCAAGCTGAGCAGCAAGATAGCCTAAAGAGGATAAAGGGAGCATGAAGTACCCAAGCTCTGCTCCTGTGGTACCAATGCTAGAAAAATCTGTGGTTCTTTATAGCATGTGAAATCAGGAAATACGAATTCAATGCAAATCTACTCCCAATCCCTGGGAAGAAAAAAAAAACAAATAATAGTTTATGAAACCTTTTATCTTCTCTTTTATCAGGAAGCCCTGGGAAAAGGTTGCTTAGAGGAGAAGGAAGGCATTTTCTCAGTCGGTGGGATGTCAGCTATCTAATTTGATACTTAAGAGCTATAATTCATGAGTCACTAGCTATGTATTAAATGCACAGGAAAAAATCTATCTTATTAGTATCTATTTGGAGAAAGATTTTTTAAATTATTTATAATATTGAAGATGTATTTTTTTAGAAATTAAATTTTTTTCCTAGATTTTCAAGAATGTAACATATTCAAAATTAAAGGTGTGCATTAGCTTGTGAATTATAACGAATTATTTTTTCCTACCAGAAAAGAATTTTTACCATAAGATATATTCATTTATGCAACTTTCTCCAGGTTGGCAACTGCCAAACTGCCTAAAAATACAATTTGAGGGACCACTTCTGCTCAGTCACTGTGATTTTGGTAGTGTAAAAATAATCTGTTAGAAATTGGGGTGATGCAACAACATCTGTCATTAAAAGGAATTAAATAAAAATGTACTATAAAGCGAAAATTTCTCACACATCTTATGCATTTATTGGGGCTTTTAACTATAAACAATCTAAGTATTCAATCTAAGTATTCAAGTTGATGGTATTAAATATGAAAAAAATGAATAGAAAATTATAATTTTTCCTATATTCTCTAGTCCTATCTAGTGGAAATGAACATGATTTAATTTGCTAGTAAATCTGACTGTACATCCTCTTTCCTTTAGAATACCTTTGTTTTTCTATTGCCATTTGCATTACCATCTTTTGAAATCTAAAATATTTGTACAAGAAGACTCCCTTTTATTTCCTTTAACAATCAGGATCATGTGGATCTCTTTGTAATATGTGTATACTAAATCAGTAAGTCTTCTTTTTGTCCTTGAAATCACTGGCAACAAATGATGGACAGAAAGGAGAATGACCTTTCTGAAGGGTTTTCCTCCTATACAGTGCAAAACAGGGGTGCATGAAGATAACAGAACACTTTGCTTTGAGTAGCCACTGTAAAATCAGTCTTTGGCTCATTTCAGGTTGATGCCTGTTATGCTGATTAAACTGTGTCTCCTGTTCTTCATTCTGCTCCAGCCTATTGAATCCACTGTTATCTCCCATTAACTGTGCAGACAGTAAGGTTTTGGGATCAGGCACACTTTTTGTTATAGATGTGTATAGAGCACGCCAAGTAGGGGCCCCCTTCTCCATTTAGAACTGTAGCACTACTGCAACACAAACAATATTATTTGAAACAAATTTACCTCCAATAAAAATAATGGATATTTTCTTCTGAAGTTAGGGAAAAAAAATTTGGTCTTTTCTTTCTGTCCATAAATGCACACACACATACACACACATACACAAACATATTAGACTATATGAAGACAGTATGTTCATCTCCCCTAGATTCTATATTTCATTAGCCTATGGAATCAAATAGGAATGGATAACTTAATAAACCATAAGAGCAAAGTAGATACTGTTGCCCATTTTCACTGTAAAAAGAGCTAGCTATTTTTTAACAGTGAAAATGGGCAACAAGATACATCAGAAGAAAAGAGATCAGGATTCTACAGAAATAAACTAAAACTTTAATATTCCCAGATACACATAGATCATATTTTCCTATGATCCCCACTGCCATCATTACAATTTTATTTCTTTCTACCGATGTAAATGCCTCCTGTGACAGAATTTAAGTGCCATGCCTAGAACATGAAAGGAGACATTCCAGAAATCCAGTCAAGTACCCAGTCCTACTCATACATCTTCTTGTGCTCTGGTCTTCTGAGTAATAGCATGTCCAAGCAATGAATCTGAATATGTGGAATACGGGAGCAGAACAGCACAGAACTTTTGTTGAAGGCTTTCCCAGGGCACTGCTGTGAAACATTTGCTCCCAGTTTCTTTGCCTGCACATCTGCTCTTCAACTACATTTCCCAGATGACCAGCTACCAGCAGCTTCTGGGCATGGGATACTTTCTTTGCTGACTTTAGGTTTTGAAACATTGCTTTAGATCAGTATTTATTTGTCTATTCCACAGAGATAAAAGCTTCTCTTTTTTTTCCAGAGTGAGAAGTTATACTTGCACAAAACTGTTTTGATGTCTATGCCTTCAAATAGTAAATGCAATGTTGAACAGATATAAATCTTTGAGTCCAAATCTCCAAGAACTTTTGAAAGAAAATGGGATCACTACTTGTTTGTGACTTGCATCATATTACATTAATTCTCTGCTTCAGGGCATTCACTGGCTGCCTCTGGGCCAAGAAGGATTATTTTTTTATTTTTCTCTCATGTATAAATTGGCTCATGGGGTTTTTTTTTGGTTTGACTTTTGTTTTGTTCCTGTACTGACCAGACAACTGGAAATAGGCCACATGTCTAGAGAGGATGCAAAGGCACAGTGCTGAAACACTCCTGGTGCCATTTGAAGTAAGCTTATAGTTAAACTGATAGCAGATTTAGCATCAGGAAGAATTTTCCCCCTAAACCAAGTAGAATAGTTACAGGGGTTTTTGCTTGTTTTGTTGTGTTCCTGTATATTGAGAGGCACAGCCTTTGTACTAGGTACCCTGTAACTATGCAAATAAATTTTATTTTTAAATCCTGCTATGCTGAAATCTACAATAGTAGCAGTATCTTTTATTTATCCTGCTTACTTCCTGTAGGTCATTATAGATTCCTTTTTTAAATTATTTATTGTAGTTGTTGTTTGTCTCAAATAAAAGTCAGGCAGTATTAGAGCAGGAAGCAGGGGCTTTAGGCCATTCAAGACTCTGCAGATGCCTGACAGTACAGGGGAATGGATTTGTTGACCTGTGTTGCCATTTCAGACTGATGTTCCTACAGAAGTTGAATCCTGCTTGCAGCACCATCATGATTCACCTTAGATCAATGTGTTGCACAAGTGGGCAGCAGAGGAGAATTCAGGCTCTCCATACAGAGATGCAAAATGGCAACCAGTTTTTCAAGGCATGCAAATGTAACTCCAATAGCCGATGACATTTCTGTCACCTTATTACTTAGAATTACTGAAGAACATTTCTCTAAATGATAATTTAAAAACAGTATGTTCAGGTTTGTTGAGACCTTACATTTAATACAGGAAATTCTTTTAAAATTTGTTTTCTGAATTTTGCAAGATTTGTCTACCAAATTGAATGGCCTTTTATAATTTACTAAGAGAAAACAAGTGTGTGAAATGTGAGATCCTTGTCCAATTCAAAATAAGCTTATCTAGTTTGTAATCCTCTTGTGCATACACTTACAGCTCTGTACTGTGTTTTTTCACCTCAAGGAAGATTTCCCCCTTGGAAATTCAGTACAATGGAAATGCTCAAAAGTATTTAATATGTGTGTATTTTTGACAAGAAAATACTCCAATTTTGAATAAATAAAGTAACTGATAGAATCAGCCTGAAAATAAGATCTGTTACACTTTTGCTTCATAAACATATCTATTTTTCATTCACAATATTGTTCTGAATTTCTCTGAGGTTTGGAAATTAATTCAGCTAAACAAAGAAATAACTGTTATTTCAAACAGAGATTTCTGCTAATATCAATTCCACACAGTCTCTGTCTGGGGCACTCCTTATCGTGCCCATTTTCTGCTGCTATGGCCCATACAAACTCCAGGCAATTGAATAAAGGTGTTGCAGTTTAAAAGACTTTTGACAGAGGATTAGAATAATTAAGACCATATACTTCAAAATACAAATTTCCTGTTATGCCATTGGACTTGCAGATTATCTCAAACATAAATTAACACATTAAGTAGTCAGACATGTTCAGTAAAAGCTAGAAGTCCATGGCATGTTTGAACTTCATGAAAGTTTCAATTATGTACCATCCAGATTTTGACTGCTTTTTTTCTAATTTGTTTATGAATACTGTAAATATGACATTTCTTTATATTTAAAAAATTAAGGTGTGAATCTCTTACTATGAAAAAAATGGACACTTAAGTATGCCACCAACAGCACTACCTTAGTTCTGTGTCAGCCATTACATGGGATATAAAAGCAGTCCCACTTTGTCTCTCAATACTACAGTGCAGCAGGGCATGTTAGAGCAGGGAGCTGAACCTTTGACTCTGGTGCCCAGCTTGTCATCGACAGAAATGGCTGGCAGCAACAGCAGTGAGCCGTATGCTCTGAGAAATACGCTTTAGATAATATTGCCACTGAAGCCTGTCATCTACAGCAAGGACCAGTAGGCAGAGAACATGAACCTCTACTCCCTTTCTCATGAAGTCAGTGCAGTGTGAGACCTAGAGACATTTTTCCTCCTTTAGGTGCTGGGACATTCCCACTCCCAGCTTTGCTATGGTAGAAGTCTGCTTTTCAGAATACTATTGCCACTACCTGTCATCTTTCAGTAAACCATCACTACCTGCAGTGACTGCAGTGACACTACTGCAGTGACATCACTACCTTTTTGGGTCCTGATTTTTCTAAAATGGACGGCAACCATGGCACTGCCTCTTCCACAGTGTGTAACAGTTTTTGGTGCTTCACACTGTGCTAATACGGGGCTATAAATCTGTATTTGCACAGATATATCTGTACCTGGCTCATGGTAGATATCATCCACAATATTTTAGGATGCCTACTATAATGACTAGTTTCTGGCTTCATAATGGCTGCTAGGAATATTATTTATGGAAATATGCTATTAACTCTAAATGCATTTATTAGAAGGGATCAATTGGATTAATGCCCTGTTAGGTAAACAAGAGGTTACACTGCCTTATGAACCGATTTTTAATGATTTACAGCTCCTGCACATTCAGACACAAAGCCAGAGATCATGCTAATTTGGTGGTAACAACAACCTTCATATATTCGGTCATGTTCTAATTTAATTGAGGGGAAAAAATAGCCAGTAGGTGCATCCCTCCTTACTTCTTTGCTTCTCCTTGAACCAGGTCACAGAGATCCAGAACCAGCACAGTGAGACTGAGCACCAAATATCTCTGGCTGTGACCTGCTTCAAGTTGCAAACCAAAGTACTGCTTTCAGCACACACAGTCTCAGGATGACCTGCTTTTCTCCTAGGCCAGGATCATTCACAAACTGGAGACCCATGAGCCTAGGCAGTCCAGACAGAAACCTGGGCCCCATGCTCCCCACCCTCTCTGTTGCTGAATCCTTTCACAGCTACTTTTTCACACATGAATACATCAAGCTGCTCCCTGCTTGGAGACTATCCAGGTGACCTTGATACCAGAGTTCAAGCCTCCAGTGAACAAACCATAGATGACTAACCCTGGCCTTCCCCTGTACAAGTCTTCACTGTCCAGTACCAGGCTAATTTTTATTTACTACCAGGGCATCCAGGGTTCACATAGATAAAATACTTAATTTCTTTCCCTTAAAAAAATCCCTTTCTATTCAGAAAAGTGACAAGAATGAACAAAGGTTAATATACTGCCCAACTTCTTACTACAATTTTTGCCTTTGTTCAAACTTAAAACACCTGAAGATAAATTGTCAGATTCCAACACTTTAGTCCCACAGAATTCTTAAGTCTAGCTAAAGGAAATTAAATACTTCAGCCTAAATTCTTTATTTCTTTTCATACTTTCTCAGCTGTCATTTAAAAACTACCTAGGGCAAACCTAAGAAAAGTAGACTTCAATGACCAGGGTTTCTTTTTGTTCTGATTAAAGTCAAGTTTGACAAAACATTTCATTCGCTGCGTTGAGAGAAGGAGCTGGACATTAGAGTGTGTATTCATCAGGAACATCTATTTGTTCAAATTGCTGCCCAGCAACATTAAAGGACACCTATTCTAATCCCTGTGATGCAATAGTTGGGTTTTTCTGACACTCTGTATTTATGATGATCATGTTATTCATCACATAAAGCAGGGAAAACAAAGAGTCTTTCTGATTTCCCTGGCAGTGACATATATCCACAAAGCCTAATGGAATTATTGCTCTGGTGAGTGCAGGATTTGTCCTAGCAGCTCTATAAATTCTCTAGTTTTCAGATAGCAACACGTCTATACAGTGTGTAAGTCCTGAACCATATGGTTTCTCTGAGAGTGCAGGAGACTTTTAGGGAGTTCTTCCTGGGTCTAATTGAATATGGTTAGTTAATTCTTTCCCCATTCCTGCCATTGACCATAATGATACCTTTCTTACAAATTTTAATTACTTCATGAGTTGTACAGCACTTGACTGGATGCTACTTCATTAAATCGAAGAGACTGTATAAAAGGTTGAATTGATTGCAGTTTGTGTGAAGAAAAGGAAGCAAGATTTTTGGTAAGATTTTCACTTAGCAGAACGGGAAAAAGATCTGTGGCAGTCAGGAACTGCCAGCAAAGGAAGGTCTTTGAAAAAAAAGGTAAAACAAAATGCAAGCTGACATTAAAACTCTTGATTGTAAATCATCAGGGGAGCAACACAGTATAATAATAATTACTGATAACAAGCACTCCCTTTTAGGGAAAACATAGCTGTATAGATCATATATAGTCTAAATTACAAATGCTGTTCTGTTTTGTACAAATATATAACAAAGACTGCACAATTGGAAGGATTGGGGGGGGAAACAAAAGGAGGAGTTTTCATGACTGATGTTATTTCATAGGCACATCAAGACTACATGACTTTCTGGAGGTTCTTTGGGAAAGCACAGAGGCTTCTTTTCAAGTAGTTTTCTAGGCTTAGAAAGTTTTTTGCCAGCTTGAGGAACTGCTTAAAGGGAACTGAGCAGTATTTCAGAAATATTTGTCCTGCTTGCAGTTAGAACTGTAGCAGAGCTCCTGATGTGTGTCATTCTTTGATGGCTACAGCAATGCAGGGAAGACAGAAGGCATCAACAAGTTCTGGGAAGTCAACAGAGTGCCATAGCATGACAGCCAATGTTCAGTCAACCAAACTCTTTGATTAGCTCAGCCTGTCAGTAATTTTTTTTCCAGGACAAATTATGTGATGACTCTGAACAGCTTTGACCTTATTTTACTTTTAGGATAACTTTAACCTTCCACTGTTTATCTTCTAAGAAAGAAATGTGCTTTTCAGAAAGGAGACTTGCCTTTTAAAATGGCAGAACCTTTCTCAGCACATTTGGGAAGGTACATAATGTTTCCCAAGAGGCCAGTTTGGGTGACAAAACTAACACAGCAAATGCATGATTCTTCATTAAGGAAATTCATATGATTGTTGCAATATTTACAATATATGAAAGAAACCATTAGTTTTCTAACATAAGCATTTCCCACAGTATGAAGCAAAGAAACTGTATGTTGGTCTTGGTTACCTTTGTGAAACATTACAGTCTTGTATAGTATAAAAACAGGAGTGGCAATTAGCCCAAAGACTTTGGCTAATCTTGTACAACAGTTTTTCTTTAGACAACAACTTTCATCAGTCTTTCATAGAATTCATACAATACATATACTATAGAATGGCAGATACAAGTTAAAGCAACAATAAGAATCCACCTTATCGAGAAGAGTAACATACAGCAGTTCTGAGCTTCTGTTTCTTCCCTTAATCATTTGTCACTACAACACTATTCTAAACCTCACAAATTGAAGCCTTTATTTTGAAAGGATATATCAGTGAACTCCAGCAGTGCTACCTGTCCAAGACAGTGGTGGACCTTTCTTTCAGGCCATCCACACTGCTTGAGAGCCCAGCTATTAAGACCTCTGGAAACTTGCAGCCTGAGTGTGAGACTCCTTAGGTTCCTCCCTGCTGTGTGTCCTTCCAACAGCCCCATCAGTCCATAGCACTGACATAATCCAATTGTTTTTGGCCTTGTCCCCTCATTTTGTTTTGCAGCAGAACTGGGTTGGTAGTAAGTAACTGAAGATTTTGTATATTTGCTTAACTTAATGTGCATTAGAAAGTTTGAAAGAAATCCACTGTTCCAGTACACTGAATTAGGCCAGAGTATATGAATGTTTTCCATAGTGGTATACATTAATAGTCTAGAAATATTCAAAAGAGATTGTTCTGGATTGTATTAGGAAATAAGTTGATTAGTTGGAAGCGTAACTTTTTCTTTGAAGTCAAACACATGAAGTCACTGTCTGCCCACTACTGCTTAAAGCTTCATCTCTCGTCTTTGGAGATTTACCTACCCATTTTTCAAGTAAATACACTACATATGCTACTACAGCTTCATTTATGCTTCTAGAGTATTCACACCTTTGCCAAATAAAGGTTTCCTCCTCTGCTGCTCCTTTACACTATTGATACACAACTGATATATAAGCAGTGCTCACTTGTAATACGTTTTTATGTCTCAGTGTACAGTATCCTCTTGGGAAGCAAATGGGACTGTACAGGATCAACGAAAAGAGAGAGACCACAAAACCCCTATGATTTTTCATCTAGAGGCACTCCCCCCAGGTCTCTGTCAGCTCTGGAGAGCTGTAGCACAGATTAGCCATGACATGTGGGAGAGACCAGCCCCTAGTTTCATGGTGGTACATTTTTATATATTTGGTTTGGTGTAAATGTTATAGATTGGGCAGTGTTAAAGAGGAATGTTTGAAAGCACTCCAAAACAGTGTTGACAACTGATGAGCTATGTTTTTTATTGCTTAGCTGTTTTGAAGTGCAATATTGTTTTCTGTTTGTTCCCTTGGCTCTTCCAAAACACCTTCATCTTACTTTTGCTAGGATTTAAAATTTCATAGTTTTGTTTACATACTGTATTTTTGCCTTTGAACGTAAATCTTATTCTGTCCCTCCCAAGATACTTCAAGACCAGATTTTACGCAAAACAGTTTTCATCCTCTGATTTACTTTGCAGACATGATGAGCCCAGAAAAGTTAGAAATATTTTGAAAGCAGAACAGAAACATTTTCCTTTGCTAGGACTGTGGTAAGATGTGTTAAGCTGACCTCAGTTGATCAGGGTATCATCTCCTCTCACACACTCAGAGATTCTCTGCTCTGATCTGTTGACATAACATCACAGACAGTTGCACCCTAACCTGGTTCTGTCAGTATTACTTGGGTTAGGAGAAACACTTCATCAGACTGCAAGGGGGCAACTACTTGCATAATTGTAACATTAACAGTTTAGTCCAAATTTGCTACAGAAGAAATTACTCAAGCAACTGGGCTTATTGACACAACATGAGTTGCTCTAGTCCCTGCAATATGAAATCTGTTGGAGACAAGGGGAAGATATGAAAGTAGAGAAAGCTGAAATGTTCAGCTCTGATCTGGACAGGGTTAGAAATAGTTTTGCTCCACAGCAAAGTAGCAGAAGCACATCTGATCTCATAATGCTAAACATGCTTTTTGCAGGTTTTTTCCTCCAAATTTCAGTATGAATAAATATTTAAATTACCTTCACAAAAATTGATGTAAAGAAATCTAAAGAGGAGATACACCACCAAAACACCCCCTAATAAGCCTGTAGTTTAGCAGAATTTAGCTTGTAATATGGAACAATTACTCCTATTTCTTAAGAGGCACATAATATGTGCCTTGAAACAACATTATCTGCATTCAAATCAAGATTTTGTGTCAGTGTTTTCTGTGTAAGACTCTAAGGGGGTTTTATGACTATGTCAGTGTGTTTTCCACTTGGAGAAAGTGATCTCAAAAGAACAAACTAACAGAAAGCAAATTTTGAAGATCCTAGTATCCTGAAACTTACTGCTTTGCTAATTACATATTTAGTCTGTTCTCTGGGTTTTTAAAAAATCTCTCTTTATTTAACCCCTCTTTACATAACTGCTCACCATATTAAGCAGTTATAAATAGTGCCATTGGCTGGTCTCTAATTAGGAAGGGAAAACACTCAGTGATGCATGAACTACAGGTTAATGTAGAGCAATGGTTTTAGGTAGCCTGTGTAACATCAAACCAGTGTGTCATTACATATGCATTTGTAATTAATAAGAACAAAACAAGCATTTACTGAACAAATCAGTGAAGCCATGTGCCGCTAAAACACCAAATGCATGAGGTTATGACTTTTTTACAATACTGAATATTTAGTGTGTAAAATGAATGTGCAAAAGAGCTGAAACCAGCAAAGAAATAAAATATTTATAACTTTGATATCTCCCATTGTATTAAGACAACTTAATGTAAGTTACATAACAATTCCTGGGGAATAGCTATTTCATTATCTCACCAATTAATTGAATCTTATCCAGGAAGAAATAATTGCATGTTAAAAGAAACTAGCAGAAGCTGCACATTAATGTTACATCTTCTGGTTTGCATTACTGGAATTCTACTTCCAGTAGTGTCTGAGATGAGTTTCACATAGAAGTGGATTTTGTCCACCAGATTGGCAGCAGTTGAAACAGCTGTAGGCTTTATTTCTTCTTTCAGGATTATAATTTTCATAGAATCATAGAATGGTTTAGGTTGGAAAAGACGTCAAAGACCATAGAGTCCAACCATTACCCTTGTACTGCCAAGACCCCTGTAGTTTAATTCTCGGCTATTTGATGGTTATCATGTCCTCCGTATGTTTTTTTCTGAGAGTCCTCCCTTTTACAAACCAAGGAATTACTTTGGCACCTTGGTTTCATTTTCCTTAATAACTTTCTTCATTTTGAGATTCACAGCCAGGACTGGGTATTGTTACCGAGGTCCCAGTTCCTGTTCCTGGTTTACATAGATGGGCCTTGTCCAAGCAGCTGGTGAGGCAGCTGGGGGAGATTACTTATAACCTTTGAAATGAACCCTTGTTGGCCCTGCTAATTTCTTACTTGGTTTTCCCTTCTATAAGAGATGTGATGTGCCTTATTTGTTATAACTGTTGATGTTTTCATCATTCATTTACTGTAAGTTAATCCTTTTCTTTCTACTTTTTTTTTTTGTCTTGACTTTAATGATGACTAGTGATGAATTCCACTGGTGCTTGTGTGCGTCAGTGACCCGGTTTTGAACCCTGCTTCCTGTTTATAGTTCTACTAAGACAAGATGAGCAGAACTGAACACAACATTCCAGGAAAGACTGATTTACACAATATCAGATTACTTTCAGTTGTGTTTTCTACTCTGTTCCATCAATTTTCTTAGGACCTCACACTGGATTGCAATGACTCCACTGACTTGTCCTCCATGGTGCCAAATGCTTTTTCAGTGCTGATACAATCAATGTAGTATTCAGCCACACTGTGAGAATAGTTAAGTAACTTTCTTTCAACATATTGCATTTCACATCTTAGCATTTGAAAAATACTGTGACTCCAAACCATAGGGTT
Organism: Climacteris rufus; assembly: GCA_013398175.1. Lineage (NCBI taxonomy): Eukaryota > Metazoa > Chordata > Aves > Passeriformes > Climacteridae > Climacteris > Climacteris rufus. Next base: position 108,522 of record VZRZ01006731.1, on the reverse strand, counting down.
TTTTTTCCTAATATTACCTAATTTTAGAACACAAGTTTTGCTATCTCATTTTGCTGTCTGAAAAAAGAATAGTGTTAACTGTTTCATCCTATGCCTCTCATCTGATTTTTGTTTCAGAATAATAATCTTCCTTTTGCTTCAAATCATTGTTATGGCCATATGGCTTATTTAGCAAGGATTTCATTAGAGAATATATGAATCCCCATGCTTACTATGAACAACAGGGTTTTTAGCTATTACTTCAGAGTCTGCAAGCAGGGAATTATACTGTATTAGAAAGGTATAGGTTTTGTATGCACCAGTTTTTCCTTTATAGGGTATTCATAATTTCAGGACTCAAACAGGTTACATACATTCAATATTTTGCAGCTTGAAATATTTTATTCAGCTCACCTGGCACAGAAACAGAGCTTATCCACAGATAATCTAATATGCTTTCTTTCAAATGTTTCCGACAGCCCAGCCCTCCATATAATTGAAGTACCACAGTAGCTGATTCTACTGTAAAGTTCAACAATAATTTTAAATTCCTGGCACTACTCCCAGTGGAGCTATGTTAATTTGCAGCAGCTAAAAATATGGCCCAACAGTGCTGTTCTACTGCATTTCCCCTCCTCCCCAAACAAAACAAAGCATTTAAATGCTTAGAGAACACATTTGTCATGTGTATGATGCTATCTAATAACATACTGACAAAGAATATTATGATGTCTAGAATATTGTGATGATTGCCTTTAATATGTTTCAATAATAGCTTACAGTGCACAGAAACAGTTGTTTTATTTTATATAAAGCATATTAATAATACTTCCCAAACTAAATTTAATGGTGTTCCATTACTCCTGGCTCTTTTTCTCCTTTGTTTTTCTGTTTCAGAGCTAATAGTGAGAAAGCTTCAGGTATACCATATTAGCATATACTAATTATCAGTTTCTCAAAGTAAAAATAATGTTAATAAATGCAAAAGTTTCACCTACTGGAAATCACCTTATTAGAAATGGTTAACCATTATGTGGGGAGCAAAGCAGCATCCTAGTCTATGACTCAGAAAGGAAACCTGGGTGAGGAAGCAGAAGTCCTCATCACCCATCTCTAAAAAGGTCAGTCCTCAGCTCTGTGAAGACTGTGTTGAACATGCTGCCCATGTGTGGGGCCTGCCTAGTCAGAGGATACGTATTTAAGTACCTTTGCATCTATAGACAAGGGTAAAGCTCACAAACACAAATAAAAATACTGATGAGAACCAGGAGGAAAATTAAGACTAAAAAACCCTTCACAATTAAAAGAGATATATACACTTTTGGTTTAAAAATAGACAAGAATAAAAGAATTAATCAAGTTATTTCAGGGAATAACCTATTCCCAGTGCAGGCCATTCCTATTCATTAGTTAAATTTATGTACATTCTTCCCACTTCTGATCTTGTGATGTAAACAGATTTCTGAGCTTCCTCCTGAACAATTTTCTTGAACTAGGACTGGGTAAATGTCAAGTTGATATGAAATGATCATGGACAAGATAAAGCAGTATTTAGCTTAAACATACTGAATTTTGAAGTGGGATGACTGTTAAATATCAGAAAGTACACTATCCAGGAAAAATAACACAAATATTAAAAAATATACTCTGTGTGGATTGCTGGCACCTGATTCAAAATCATCCTGAACTTCACGCCACCTAGGTCTCGGTGATAAAGCACAGGAAATTCCCAAAGCTGAATGAAAAGCAGAAGGCCTGAATGCCTTTATGTAACAGTTTTGCAGTTGGAAACAGCGTCATGGAACAAAATGAATCATTCATCCTACATGGAGAGAAATGCAGAGGTAAATTCAGGTTTTCAGGGCTAAGAACTTTAGGCATCTGTGTCATTAGAGGTAGAGGAGGAAAGCACGTCACAGTCTTCTGAGTTGGTGGTAAATCTATATTAAAGGGGAGGAAAAGCTAATTCCCACATTTCTGGCTGCAAAATCCCCACCTCAAGGACAATATAATGTTTAAATCCTACCCCTAGGTCAATCTGTGCAGCACAAAGTATTAGAAAAGAAGAGCGGTTTAGCCTATGTAGTGCATACCAAGAATTGCCTAAACCACACATTACTAAAACAGACTGAAGAGGCACTCCACCAACCATTACATCCAAGTTAGGTTAGATCCTTGCTCACTTTTCTTTTCTTGCACCATTCATCATGCACCTGTTTCCTTTGACTGTTTGATAAGTCAGTGCCCTTTCTCACAGAAGTACCCAGCACTCTTCACCTTGTGAAAGATTTTGCCTGATTACTGGTAAGACCTGCAATATGAAGAACTGACATGCTAGAGAAAATGGCTTTAGTGTAAATCTGATTGATCGTTGTACAGCTATTTGTAAAACACCCACGTTGACTTAGTAAGGGTCTGAACCTCAACAGTAGAGTGCTCCAAAAAATCACAATGATCTTTGTATCTGACTTTCCCACAGTATTGTGGGATAACTACTGTTCTTATTAGGTGCTGTCTCAGTGCTCTGCCCACCCTCACAGCAGTTGGTACTGCTGTTTGTATTCAGTGACTGTCCTTACTCCACTCATCACCTTTTCATGCAGACTTTTACAACATTTCCCAGCAAACTGAGTTCTCTATTCTTTCAGTTTTCAGCTGCTCTTATAGTTTTATCCTCATCCTCCACCATTGTGTATGATGGTTTGTCAAAATGTCTTGCCTGATTCTTATACTTCTTTATGGTATCACAGACAAATTAAACCCATCTGCATTTTGATCACACTGGCCACTTACGGGCTCTTTCAGGTTCTGGAGAAGTTTAACCACCACTGATTTTAAGGGGTTCCTCTTTTATTGTTTCAAAAACTTCTACAAATGCTGACAGGAACAAAAGCAAGGTACAGTGAAATTCAATGGAAATGTGAAAAGCTGATCTCCACTCAGAAATGCATATTAAGATGCTAATGAAATTAAGATATTAATGAGTTTTACCTCATACTTAGTCCTAGATTCAGCACCCACAATCTCTCCTGAAACCTCCTAGAAGAGTTTGTCCCAATGTTATTGGATGTTTTTATCAAGGACCCATAGAAGATACAGTTCAACTGCAGAATTAAGATGCCACCAAGATGGGTGAGGCAGTAAATGAAAAGATTAGCAATAAATTATTGATCACAGTCCAGCAAAATGTACTCTAATTCAAGCAAGTGCTGTGTTGGGGTACAAAGAAGGTCAGCTGTTTTCACAGGTGAGAGACCTATTGAAGTATTCACTAGAAAAACCCAAGTGTCCTTCACTGACCTGTTTCAATGTTTTGGCCATAGCATTTAGTAAGATGATTGCATATGCACCAAGGGTAATGCAGGAATAAGCTGGGAAGGCTTATTTTGTCTCTGAACACAGCAGTGCTAAGACCATTACCAGAATCCTGTTTCTGACTCTGGACAGTCCCATTTAAGCAACAGTGTGGAAAGTGTGGAGTGTACAAAGGGGCCCACAAATAATCCAGGTCACAAAAGACACAATTTACAATGTGGACACTACTGCTAGATTTTTTTAAGATCTGATCCATAACAAAGCTTTAGTTCCCATGTTGTCTTGCAGGTAACAGCATTGGAACAATCCAGTATCTGGGACGGAAGATAATGGGGGGAAAAAACAACTGTGAGCCCTAAAACAACATGTGATTTTTCTTAGCTGTGGTAAGGTGGGTAAAAATTGAATCAGCTTATCAGGAGGCTGTAAATTTATCACAGACTTAGGTCTTCAAGAAATTATTATGTGTCTTCCCATAAAATGTGCTTTAATTCAGCTTCTGAGCAAATGTCTGCACACAGAGGTCAGACCAACTGATTACACTGGTCCCTACTGGCCATCACCTCATGAAAGAAATCTGTGAAAAAACAGAGCTGAGATTTAACTAATCATATTTTAAACTAAAAGCTTTTTATTCATGTTGAGTTTTACTTCTTTCTTTTGTTCATCAAAATGATTACCAGTTCCACAAAGAAGAGTTTACAGTAAATACGACTAAGGGCTCAGAAATCATAGTTTAAAGCTGAAGCATCATTTTACCAAAAATACTTAACGTGGAGCCTGTGGTGGAATTATGTCATTTGGAACAAGAAATGCCTATAATCCACTTACTCCCTTCAATTTTTGTTTCTTTTAGTATTAATTCAGATTTTAATAGTATTGGAAAAACACAGCTGCTTCTTGTTGGATAGTTATTTTGTCTATATTTGCAGGAATAATTGATTCAGTTGGTTGCAACCCATCAACCTAGCTTTTAAAAATGAAATTATATTGTGAACCATCTTTGTCCATGTTGTTTCCAGTGAAGTTTGTCATTAACCCTTTTTGTCATCCTGTGGATGGTCTTCTTCAAAATGTGATTAAGAGACTACTTTCAAGATTTAGACATGAGTCCTGATCTTCATACAAATTGTTCAGTTCCATTGTGGCTTTTTTTCATGTCCTGCTCTGTGTGATCTGAAGCAGAACTTCTACTGATAGATGTTCATGAAGTGACTATCAAGGGACAAAATTAAAGTCTAAAACAAGAGAGGAAACACATGCACATGTATTTATACATCATAGTTGCTTTTTTTAAAAGAAAGTAACTAAGGACTTCGTAGTTCAATATAAAATTATCTGATGGCATATAGAAGTAATATCATCAGGATTTTGGATAGCTCTCTACATGTAGGTGGTAAACCATGAATCAGTTAAATAACTGAGAGAAAACTCATGTATGCAAAATTCTCACACCCCCAGCAGCACCTATGATGTTGAGAGATGTCTCATATATTAGGGGGCTGGGAAAGCACAATATTTAAGGTGATTTTTAGAATTGCTACTGAGCTACTTTTAATATTCTTCTCCTTATAAACTGAGATATTTTATCTGTAACAATACTCCACAAAATATCTGAAAATAACTTACATTATGCCTTCTGACTGCGTTATCATGAGACCTAGGCAGAAAATCAGCTATGGGTTCCACTGGTAGCCTGTAGATTTCTTGTACTCAAAAGGATAAAGCTGTTATTTCTGAGCCTATAATGTCATGAGATATTATACTTAATTAATGGGAAAACTTTTACAGTTGTATGTACACAAAATCTGCCACTAAGATTATGAAGTTTGCTGAATATCTTTTTTTCTGTGTATTTTTAGGGAAAAGCATTTGTTCTGGAAAGAGATGCTGTTAGCTAATACTGGAAATAAACTAAATATGTGTGACTATATGATTCTCATATTTCCTAAAGTGCAATGTAAGCATATATCATTTACATTTACAGGTGTGCATCTTTGGAATGACACCTCAAAAGACTCTTAAAATTATTCCATACATGCACCCACCTACATCCACTCTAAACAAAACAAACTCAAACATGATGTTCAGTGGTATGTACTGGGAGTTTACAACTTAGTTCCACTACAGAGTAAAATTAAATGAAAACCTTTCAAAGAGATCCATTAAAGCATAATTGGGTGAAAAATATTGACAATTCCATCGAGAAGATGGATGTCTAAATGGTTAGGACATGTCCCAGGATATCATAGAATCATAGCATAGTTTGGGTTGGGAGGGACATTTAAAGATCATCTAGTCCAACCTCCCTGCAAGGACCAGAAATATTTTCAATGAAATCAGTTGCTCAGGGCCTCATCCAGCCTGACCCTTGAATGTTTTGAGGGATGGGACATCCACCACCTCTTTGGACAACATGCTCCAGTACTTTACCACCCTTGTAAAAATCTTCTTCCTTATATTCAAGATAAAACCCTTCAGTATGGAACCATTTTAATATAAAACCATTACCCCTTGCCCTATCACAACAGGCCCTGCTAAACCTTTGTAATCATCTTTCTTATAGGTGCTCTTCAGGTCCTGGGAGGATGCAATAAGGTCTCTGCAGAGCCTGTCTTCTCCAGGATGAACAACCCAAATTCTCTCTGTTTTAGCTGGTAGGAGAGGTGCTTCATCCCTCTAATCATCGTGGCGGCCTCCCCTGGACTGGCTCCAACAGGCTGACATCCTTCCTGTGATGGGGCCCCAGAGCTGGATGCAGCACTCCAGCTGGGGTCTCACCAGAGCAGAGCAGGGGGACAGAAGCCCCTCCCTTGCCCTGCTGGCCACGCTGCTTTTGATGCAGCCCAGCATACAATTGGCTTTCTGGGCTGCGAGCGCACTTTGCGTGCTCATGTCCAGCCTCTCATGCACCCCAGGGCCTTCTCAGCAGGGCTGCTCTGGATCTGTTCATCCCCCAGCCTGTGCTGATACAGGTGCAGCACCTTGTGCCTGCTGTTGTTAAATCTAATGATAATCCCATGGAACAATCTCTTGAGCTTTTCCAGGTCCCTCTGGATGGCATCCCATCCTTCAGGTGAGTCAACTGCACCACTCAGCTTGGTGTGGTCTGCAAATGTGCTAAGTGTGCACTCGATCCCTTTGTCTATGTAAGTGGTAAACGCATTAAACTATAGTGTCCCAGGAGAGCACTGCTGCCTCTTGGTGGTTCTTCCCATTGTCCTGGTGTTCCCCCTGCCTCAGTAAAAGCCCCTCTTCTGGGATCTGTTGCTCTGGCATGGTACAGAGTGGCCATGGAGTAGCTTCTCTCAAAGAGTGACAAAGCTTCAAATCTAGATCTACATGCACTGAGTGAAAGTTCTTTAACACAGATAATCTTGAAGCAATTAAAAGCCTTGACTGGTCACCTCCCACTTCCTAGGCCCCATACTTTACAGATCACACTGCTAAAACCTTTCTCTCTCTTCGGTTTAAAATTTATACATCTTTCTGAAACATTTGCATTTGAAAAATTGCCATTTATGCAGAAAAGTCACAGCCATTTCTAACACAAACTTGATTCATAGCCTCTACCAAAAGCAATAAAGAAATTCCTCTACACTGCATTGTGTCTCCCATCTACACATTTGCTACATACAAGCCTTGTTCCCAGACCTGCACTAACATCTTGATATTTGCCCAGGTGCATGAAGGTTTTGCTGTGCCCATCCTCTTTGAAGACAGAACAGTTATTTCACCTCTTGTTGCAAAAAATGCAGGCAACTAAATTAATTGATGATTGTCAGATTTAAAGAAAAAAAAGGAGAGATTCAGAGAAGGAAAAAAGGAAAATAACACTTTCCATTTTTTTTTCAAATTACATCACAGTAATATTTTAAAAATATCTCATCTATAAGATATCCATATAATGATTGAAAACTATTTATATCCCAGCTTTCCCATCACAAGGGAATGCTATATGAAAACACTCTGATCAATATTAATTAGTACAACCTCACTGCGGACAAAAACAAACAAAGCACAACAGTATTAGGAAAAATTCATACAAAATGCCTCTAGTGGCAAAATGAAAAACCTGTAAAAACTAAACAACCCTTGCCAGTCCAATTCAATAGGTGACTTTGCTCCTCTGCACAGATCTTGGTGGAAGGTTCCAGAATGTGGGCTCTTCTGGTGAAGGCATATTCCCCCCTCCACACTGCCCATGTCATGTGTCTCACTGTGTTCTCAGTAATCACAGCAGCAGTGCTGGGGATTTGGGAAACTGGTACAAGCAAGAGCAGCCTGAGGCTACTGTGTTGAAACTGGAAAGTAGATCACCATACAGCTGGTCTAGGACCAACCAGCAGTGACATGGCTTGCAGCTACGACTGCAAACTGTTACTCAATTATACTTTTGCCCTTCAGGTACCAGAAGAGGATTCATGCCATTAGCTCCTATTCCAAGATAATCAAGCTGCTTATTAATAAACTTCCCACCCTCAAACGTTAGGATTATTAAAAATATTGTTTTATAATTAGACATTTGAAAGCAACAGTTTCTACACAAACTACATGTACAATCCTCTCTTCTTCAGATATTAAAAACATAATTTTAAAGTACCTTTGCATATCCTTTAAAGCTATGAAAACTATCTGTTAATAATAATAAATATCATCCAAAGTATTTACTGCAGCAAATACAACTATTACAATGTGATAAGATCCCTCTGCTTTAAGCAGCCTTCTTTGCATCTTTATGATACTGTAGCTCCCACTGTTTGTCTAATAGCAAGTGTATTAGATCTGGTTAAATGCCACAAGCAAGGCTTCTGTAGAAAAGCCAGTATAACCTCACATTGCCTAAGGGATGAACAGCTTATGCAAGTGGGGTATCACTTTGCCCTTGAGTAAATCATTACATTCTTTCAGTGTCCTACATATGCATAGATGCATACTTATGTCTGGAGAATGTTGTAAAATAATCTCTTCTATACTTCAAACACTGCAAAAGCTACAACCACATCACTTTCCCTTTTGGGAGAGTTTGTTTGTTGTGCTATGTGTGCTAATGAGTAGATCCTGGACCACCACTTTCTCTGTTACCTTTCAACTTCCATCTAACTTGAATTGAAACATGCTGGCAGGGCTCAGGACTTTAGTATCCAATGTCTATATGGATTCAAACCTGACAGATATTTAACTGAAAGATCCTCAGAAATAAATAGGATCTGTGCACTGTCAAACTAGTAGTTTTAGCATTTACTGTGGCTAACGTATGGACTACAGTGGACCAGATTTTGATGGAGTACAGTAGAAATTAATTATATCCAACTCACTTTAACCCGGCTAAAAGTGGAGATCCAGTTGGAAATAATAATGCAATCTCCCTAAAAAATCACTGCAGAGAGACAGGCAGCTACAGAGCACACTAAAACAGGTATAGATAAAACAGATAGATGAGAAGAACTGATCCCTGGAGGTATCATATGCCATGACTGCACACAGAGGGATCTGAAATAATTAGTCAGGATTGAGCATCTGTCTTCCAGATGGCTTAATGTGGGTGAGATGAATCCAACCCTTGCCTTCCAATTCAGATGTTGAAATTGTTAAAAAACAAACACATCAGTGCAACAAAAAGAGAGGTCCCTCAGACGGCACTTTTATCTCCTTTTTCCAACTCCGTAGTATGCTGAGGAGCTTGCATTATGCAATGATCCTGGATATTATACAGGGAGATGCCAAGGACTAACCCACAGGAAACCCCAGGCTTAGGCTGTGTTACAACAGCCTCTTCTCTGATCTCTTGGGGGAATAGGTGCCAAACTAGTAATAAATTACAGGATAGGAGGCAGCAATCACTCAGCCTGGTAGGATAAATATTTGGTTCCTCAACCTCAATAGCTTCCTATCTATCTCCTGACTGTGGGTGGTGGCTCTGAAGATATGATTGTGGTGGGGTTTTTTTCCAGATCCATTCTTAAGCTGGGCCACTGTGCAGATAGGACTCCAAGATGTGAAGGGGTAAAAAGTGCCTAAATAAGAGGAGTCCTGACTTAACCATGCTTAAGTCTCTGTCCTGTTGGTTAAGACCCCATTCCATCCCAGGAGTCTCATGCCCTGCCAGTGAGTACATATGCAAAAGAAACTGGGAGGGAGCATAGCTGGGACAGATGACCTGAACTGACCAAAGGGATATTCCAGTAGGACATCATGCCCAGTATATAAATTGGGGGTTGTTACTGGGAAAGCAGGGCCAATCTGGGTTTAGGAAGGGGGTCTGGCATTGGTCAGTGGGTGATCAGTGGGTATTATTATGTAACACTTGTTTTTCCCTTTTTATTACCATCATTTACCATTATTACCATATTTTATTTTCAATTATTAAATTATTCTTATCTCAGCCTACAAGTTCTACTGTGATTCTCCTCCTCTTTCCATCAGGGTAGGGTGGGAGAGAGGGAGGCTGAGCAAACAACTGCATGGTGCTTAATTTCCAGCTGGGCTTAAACCACGACAACCATAAATCACCTTTGTAATTTTCTTCCCTCTGTGAACCTCACCTCTCCCTTACAACAGAATCATAGAATCACAGTATATACTGGGTTGGAAGGGACCCAAAATGATCACTGAAGCCCAACTCCCGGTTCTATACAGAACAAACCCCAAAAATCACACTGTATATTTGAGAGAGTTGTTCAACCACTTCTTTAGCTCTGACAGCCTTGGTGCCATGACCACTTCCCTGGGGAGCCTGCTCCAGTGCCCAACCACCCTCTGGGAGAAGAACCTTTACCTAATATCTACCCTAAACCTTCCATGACACAACTTCATGACATTACCTTGTGTCCTGTTACTGGTCACCACAGAGGAGAGATCAGAGTCTGCCTCTCCCCCTCACGAGGAAACTGTAGACTGACTTGAGGTCCCCCCTTAGTCTCTTCCAGGCTGAACAGACAAAGTGACCTCAGCCACTCTTCACTGAGGCTTCCCCTCAAGTCCCTTCACCATCTTTGTTGCCTTTCTTTGCATGCTCTCTAATAGCTTTATACCTTTCATGCACTGTGGTGCCAAAACTGCCCCCAGCACTCGAGGTGAGGCTGCCCCGGGGCAGAGCAGAGCAGGACAATCCCCTCCCTTGCCCAGCTGGCGATGCTGTGCCTGATGCCCACCAGGGCCCTCCTGGCTGCCAGGGCACTGCTGACACATTTGCAACTTGCCATCGATCAGGACCCCCAGGTCCCCTTCTGCAGCACTGCTTTCCAGCATCTCATTCCTCAGCCTGTACCTACATCCAGGGTTGCCTCAACCCAGGCGCACAATCCAGCACTTTTCAATGTTGAACTCCCTATGGTTGGCAATTGCCCAGCCCTCCAATCCATCGAGGTCTCTCTGCAGGGCCTGATATAACTCTATTTACTATAACCCTATTATTATTATTATTATTATTATTGTTGTTGTTGTTGTTGTTGTTACCCCGTTATAAAGTATCTAACCATTTCCAGCTTCCATCCTCTTCTGTTGATGGATTGCAGAGTTTGTATCCAGGGTCCCACTATGAACCAACTCATCCAAGGTAGTGTGACCTATTGAACCCATCTTACTAAACATTGCAGATCTCACTGACGAAGCTGCTCAGGTGGAATNNNAAGCTGCTCAGGTGGAATGACATTCTCAAGACCTAAATACCACTTGTTTGACCTTTTGCGAGCAGAACCAACAGAGACTTGCTCTGACTCCATAGCTCTTTGAAAAGCTAATTTGTGGAGTATGCCACAATGTTTCTTTCAGACCTCATATCACCTTATTCAAAACAAGTACACTTTGATCTGAAGGATAGAGAAGGTTTCTAGGCACAGGGAGGAAACAACTGAAATGGAACAGTGGGCTTTTAAGTCACATTGTGCTTGAGCAGGATTATAACGCTTTCAGGGCTGTGTCCTGAATCCCTCCTTCAAACACTTCAGCATAATCAGCTTTTTAGGCCTTTCAGCTCCATGCCAAATGGCAATAATGCCAATGCTGCCCACAGGAGCCAAATCACCTCCAAATAAGACATAACAATATTGTCATCACACCACTCCAACAACACTGTGTCAATAAAGAAATCTGGTTTCTTCATCCTGCATTGAATGAGTCTATCATCATTCTCCTGTTAGAGGCAACATTACCAAAACCACAAGGTGAAAAAAAAGAAAAATGGGAAAATAAGTTTTTCGTATTACTGAAGACCAACACCCTTGTCACAGGAGATCCTGGTGTTTCTGGATACAGTGGTGTTATCAGTTTACCACATGGCATTATGACACCCTGCAACACACTGTTCTTGCTGGGAGGGTACACAGGGAAAGGCTTAATCCTAAAGACCTCAGTGCAGAGATAACCTAGAAAGCTTCTCTGGGATTACTTCCTGAGATGCAGTAATTGATTATGTTGACACTTCCAGTCCCCCCAGGACAGAGTTTCACAGTTCAATGAACACTGTGGTCATGTAAGCTGAGCTGGCAGACTTTCCCCTGGAGTATTCACAGGTAGCTAAGAGGTGAAGAGATCAGGAATGGGTTTCTCAGCAATAACTGGGAAAAATTCTGGTCTTAAATCTTCTCTGGCAGCTCACTCAGATGCTGATATTGTTTAGGAGGCAACTAAAAAATCATTGAATTCTGGTGCTGCCTAGCTGAGGCTGGTGACAGCATCCTGCACTCCTCTGCTAGGCTGTGTCCACTGCAAGTGGCTTACACTTGCAGGCCACAGACAGCAGTTCTTCACTTAGTTAATTACCAGCTCTAAGTTGGCAATTAGCTACTGAAAAGGAGTAGAGATCAGCAGCCTGAACCTTGTCTCAGCTGTCACTGAGACCTTAGCTATGAACATTTCAGCTGCCAGCAGCCATGAATGATTCCATAAGTACAGTAAATTTAGGCTGTCAAAGGCTCTTTAGAAGCAAGAATGGACCACCTGGGCCACCACTGAAATACTACCATACCAAGGCTACTTCAATAATTCAAGGCTACTTCAATAGACATTGAGAGTTCATTGTGAGATGGCAGCCCACTTACAAGGTGTTTGTTGAAGAGGTTTGGACTACAGAGCTTCATCTTTGCATCTTGGGCAAGCATAAGGAGAATATTTGGTTGCAACTATGAGAACAGGCTTTCTATGGCTTGCTAGTCATGGATGAAAGGTTAACATGTAAACAGGCACACTCTGATCAACCTTGAATTAGGGCTCAGACTTATAAATTGTAGAATTATACCCACACATCCAGGAAATCAATACAGATAAATTCTCAATTTTATTTAGATAACTGTAAACTGACCAGCATAATTGTGCAGGCCACAGACACCTTTTAGGGGAAAAAAACCAGTCTTTGCAAAAATACCAATTCGTTAGAAATTCAGCAAAGAATCATGACAAAGTTATTGTCAGAAAAAGTTTGGGTATTTTTTTTTTCCAAATACAGAATGAAATTCCTTTTCAAAACAGGGTAAACCACAGAACTTCCTCACTACTGTAGTAGTATCAGGCTTTTTGGGACAGGTTGGCAGTGTAGGAACAAGTCCCCCTTCTACAAAAAGCATAGGTCTTCAGCATTAGATTTCACTGGAAGGGTTAATTTTTCTTACACAAAATAGCTGTCAAGAGATTTGGGGTTGTTTTGATACAGAATAAAATTTTTTTTAAAATGTAGAAAAATTCTGCAGAATGGAAGAACAACTCTCAGCTAGCTTTACTCCTGCAATTCAGATCAACAACTCCAATTCAGATCAACAACTCTCCACCAAAGCACTGGCACTGGCACAATAAGAAATACTAGAAAATAAAGATGTAAGTGACCCTCTCTGAAGAGTTCCTGTACTACTTAATCTTAGTACAATATCTTTATCACAATACCATCTTTCCTCTCTGAAATTCTCACTGTCACTATAGTAACTGCTGTATTAAAAAAAAATTCTCCTGCTAATCTTGAAATATGAACATATACCTAAAATAACCATACTTACTGTACGAGTATTATCAGCCAAAGATTTTGCAGAACCTTCAGAGAGTTCATAAACATAAATGCTATAATGAAGAAACATTTTGTATTTGATAGAATAAGTCTGGTAGCTGTTGTAGATGAAGTTACATGACTTCATCTTCTTCACAAATTAAGGTGTTGATACAGAATAAATAAGGAAGAGGGAGAAAAAATTAAAATTACTTCAGAAAGAAGACATGTCTAGACTGTGAAAGACAAGGTAGAAATTATTTGCCACTTTACAGTTTTTACAAGAGCAAGTGATAGTCATGATAATATGCAATTTCTTTTCATATTGTTGGAAGATAAGGTAACTGCATTGCCATGAGCAGGCACAACTCACCATGTCCTGCTTGCCATTGTTCTCCATGCTGAATTGCTCCTGGATTCTGAAAATCACTGGGAACTACTATGAAAAATTGCATGTCACACAGAGACAGCCAAGGGATAAGGCATATCCCTACTCTACAATATATAAGGATCAGCATAAATTAGAGCTAGCACATGATCTGTCCTTCTGTGTGCAAAGAAGGATTTTCTCCCAAAGTAATTAGGCTTTATGTGCAAAAAGCTTTTTTTTACATTACTTGTTTATAGATGCCTGATCAGATATTAATCGCTTTTTCATCTTTCTTAACCTAAATTTTCTGGCTGTTGTCTAGGATTTTTAGCATGGTAACAGAACCATAACAATCTACAGATAAATGTACTCAAATCCACTGTTTTTATTTCTTCCTTTAATTGTTTCATTACACGTTGTGATGTAATAATTACAGTCAGTTATCCTTATTCAGAACACAAACAGTTTAAAAGGGTCAAAACTTTGATATATGAAGTATTGAGCTCTGTCTTAAATGTCACTGTACTTCCATTTGTTGACTTATATGCCTATAAGAAGTACCCTGCAAGCAATGCTGGACATGAAATAAAATTTCTTAGCAATATAAAAAAGATACATGCAGGCATTGAACCAACTATCCACCTCATTCCTCCAACTTATTCCGAACAACAAAAGTACACTATGAGGCAAGGATGCAGGCGGAGACCCGGTCTTATTGGGGTGAAATGGAAGTTGCTTACTATCTACACAGTCACCTCCTTCTCAGCTGAGAGGATCAAACAAAAGGAAACTCCTGTGATAGCTTTACAGTAAAAATAAGTGGATTGAAAGGGAAATGGGTTAAAATCTCCTAGCTGATTGAATTCAGGAAATATTTATTAGATGACAATGGCCTTCCAACTGTAACTGTACTGAAAATTAGTTAGAATGAGCAACCTACTCTTTGGGTTCCACCTGGATGTGCAGAGCCATGCTGCAGACTTTTGAGGCAGCCAGAAGTCCTTGCAGTGTGTTCTACAAGTTCTTTGTGTTGTCTTGGCCTGAGCTGTTTGGTGCTTCCTTCCTGCTGAGCTGCAGAAAGACCTGTTTATTCTTCTGACTTATGGAGTAAATAATGGGGAGGCATGAGCTGCCTGTCAGATCATGTGTGGCATTGTGCACATCTGTCTCTTTGCTATGGAGGAGTTGATCCAAGTGAATTCCCAGTTCAAATCTTTGCCCAACCTTCCACTGTGTCAATTGAAAGGACCACTGGCATGTCAAACAATAAGGCTTTGTGTGTGGATGGAAGGGGCATGAGCAAGATCCATACCCATATTGTGATGTCCTTAGTGACTTTAGGCTCCTCCTATTTTCTGTACATGATCTGTCCCATTGTCTGCAAGTATCTGTGGTCCAGTCTGAGTCTGTTTCTGCAGAGGTCCACTGCAGAACTTTTATTGGCCTAAATGACGATGGGAACAAAGATTTTAGAAAGTGTCATAAGAAGAATAAACTGTACCCCAAAAATGGTGGGATGCTAAAGAGAGGGGAAATGAAAATATGAAGTAATCTTGAAAACAAAACAGAAATTTGAAGAATTTGCAGAATTCATTTTCAGATCACTGCTCAGAGTACTGAAATAAAGCTAACTAAAAAACCCAGCTTTATGCTTCTGTAACAGGCAATGAAATTTAGAAAACTTGAGAAAAAGGAAGATTTTGCAGGATTATGAAACCAAGAGGAAGAGAGAAGCTTCCAAAATTTTGTGCATTTGTTCAAGAAGAAATTTGTTCAAGAAGAACTTTGAGAGGGCTTTGTCCATCTGTTTCAAAACCAAAATATAAATTTGTCTACTACCCAAAGAAAGAATTCTGAAATTTATTCCATATCTTTACAGCACAATTTATTGCACATTGTAAAACCAGCACATACACATAATTAAAAGTACTAAAATGTCAGAACTCTACCATAAAGCTGGGAGATGTTGGCCTGTGTCCCAATTAGTTCTTTTGTTAGCTACTCTTGTACAATAATTTTTAATGAACTGGGGATGAATTTGATCAGGAACTGATTTAAAGGAGCATGTTATAAACAGTAAATTGTTGCAGAGTAGGAGATCAGGTTACGCCCCAATAGAATTAGCTGTGCTAGACTAAGACACTCATAACCTCATTTGTGTTAGAAAGAATTTTGTTATGCAGAATTTTTAAATAGTTGGGGTTTTTTTTCTCTGTTTTGCTTTTGAATGACAGAAGGATGCATTTTTAAGATCTTTAGATTTATTATATACTTCAAGGTTTGCAAGGGAAGGAATAATGACTTGGAACAAAGACTCTGAAGGTTTACCTGAAAACTTTACTGTTAGAGGTGTTATAGAGAAGGTCTCAGAAATTTTGGACTTAGTGGGAAAATTTCCTCAGCTTTAAGAACAAAGACATTAATTCTGTCAATTTCTGTTGCAATCCCCCGCTAGGACGGCATGGTTGTAAGATGCTGATAATGTGGGTGGGGTGATGGGCACACTCTGCCCTGCAGGATTTGGTAGGAGGGGAGGATGTTCCTGAATTTACTAGAGCACTCCTGCACTTCAAAAGAGGCACCCTTGCTTGTGCTCACTTTATTTTCTATGAAAAGAGTCATGGTGACACATGTTGGCATAGCAGGCCATGTACAACCTTCTGTTATTTTATATCAACACCTTACCTCAAAAGAACTGAAAACACACTTAAAATTAGATAAAAGTGGAATTTTGTTTCTGTCTGAGGGGCCAAATTACCTTTGGTTTTACTAACTTTGAACCAAGTTCCATAAAACCAACCTCGGATCTGAAGCCCTTTTAGGTTTCTGTCACAGAAAGAAGGAAAATAATGATTCTGCAACTGAGTTTCTATTTGTAATTCATTTTTAATGATCCATGAGCCAGGAGAATGTACCCTCACAGAGATATTCTATTTCTGTAGTGCTTACAGGTATGAAGAGAGAATGTGAAAAATTGTTTTTTTTCTACCCTTTTACTGACCACTCTAAATAAGATTACCACGTTTAAACTGAGTGAACACTGTACTCATTCTGTCAAACTTCAGTGATCTACCAAGCTTTGAAAATAGCTTTGAAACCTCTTTTGGTTTATTTAAAAACTTTTCCCTTCCAGAATTTTCCTTGGAGATTTGCCATTTCTTTGACAACTTGCAGAAAAATTGATCAGGCAGTGTTTCTGGTAAAGTATATTGAGACCAAATCCATATAAAGCCTGCAATTCCTTTATGTTTGAGTTTATCTTATTATTTAATATCATTAGAGAAAAGGCCTGCTTTTCACTTGACTTAGATGATTTAATAATTTAATATTGTGGTAAAGAAGAGAGTTTATTTGTAAGAATTACATCCAATCCTCACAAAAATCAGTAGGACAGCCAAAACAACTTCTTTGCTTATTGAAATCAGAATAATTCCACTTTTTTGGAAAGACAATCTTATCAGTCAAAAAAGTCTAATCTGAGGGCAAACACGTTCAAATTTCTTTTGTCCTTCTTTTGGTGTGAGACTGATAAGATTTTGGCAGAGTTATGCATCTGAGTCAGCCTTAGCTTAAATGGGTATTGTACTACCTACCTCATACAGCCTAGTAGTTCCCAATCTTACAAAGCCCAGAAGGAATAATCAAATCATGCTCTTAAAATGCCACGTGAAGATTTCAAACTAATCCTTATCTTCTCCCAGGATGAAATGAGATAAAATACCTGCTTTACTGAACTGGGTCTAATGGATTCACTTTACGAGGGAAGCTAATGCTAACGTCCATTTCCATGGAAACGGAGCTTGCAGAGGCAACTTGCAGGCAGTGTTTGGGGTTAAGTGGAGCCGAGTTTGAGTTCCACATTCCACGCAATCTAAACTGATTACTTACTGCAAATATGCAGTGCCAATCCCCACTTTATGACAGTCATTTTCCTTTGGGGACTGGGTACCCTACATGAGAAGCACTCCCGCCGACTCACACCTCTGCACTTCCCACAGGCTCTGCTGCACCCACGCTTGCTGCTGCGCCAGCTTCTGCCTGTCTGTTTATCAATGGATTTATTTTTAGTGGTTTTGAAATTGAGAGATGCTGAGCCACTTTCTGCCCCTTCTGCTCTGCCTCTGCACTGGCTGGGATAACAGGGAGAGGGAGCACGCAAAGGTGGGGTAACGTCTCAACCTTTTTAGCTGCAATTCAACATTGAGATGGATCACGCAGCCCTGACCAGCTCAGCTGTACATGTGGCATTTCAGCATGACAGTCTTTGTGAACAAAGAATGCCTATCCTCTGCATCTGATGCAGCTTATATTTTGCAGGTTTATTCAGGTGCAAAGAGCTGAAAAAGTGAAACCATCACTGTAGGTAGCTGCTTAGGAATCTCCTGTTCGTTACTGTAAGAAAAAAAAAATTTCATATTCTTGTATCTTAGTGTGTCTAAGTTAGCCAACAAGGACCTTTTGAAAATCTCCTTATTCTTCAAATAGAAAACAGATTACATTCTTTATCTTTGGGAAAAAACCCCCAAACCAACAAATAAACCAAAGCAAAACAAACAAACAAAAAGCAGCAGGGTATTTTTCCTGAGTCTCTTTCTCTTTTGTCTGTCTGATTTAAATTTGTTTAACTCCTTCAGGCTTTATTGTTAATTTCTCATCTTGTTTAATTGCGTTATTAATTAATTCACTTTTCATTTACTATTATTTGTTTGCATTATCTTAGTGCATAAGGACCAACATTCTTCATCTGAAGATCTGTAAAGATCACCAAACAAAGCAAAACAAAATAAAATCATGTAATAGAAATAGAAGACTAGAGACAGCAGACTAATCCAGACAGGCAGAGAAATCTTAAGGAACATTGCATCAGTATTTTTCAGGATGACAGAAAGGGATCTTAGAGCACCATCAGCCTAGACATTTAAGTTCCTGTTAAGCAGAATTGTAAAGGAGACCATGACAGGCAATTTTGCAGGAAAGACCTGTGTGACAGATTAACATTGACAAATTTTTGAAATGGATTTACATTTGCAAAGGACCAACATCAGGACAGACACAATCTCTGCCTCAGATGAGGTCTTTAAATAAATGAGTGTGGGAAAAGAAGGGAATTTGGACTACAGGTAGTATCATTAGATGCTGGGGTAGGATCTTTGCTTCTTGGTGGTAACAAGCTACATAATGTACACATGCATGATTGCATAGACATACAAAGGAGATTGCATACATATACATATGCAAATAAATATAGTCCAGGGAATATGTTGTTAGCTAGAGTAATCTGGATGGTCCAAGCTCTTCGTTTCTTCACTACTCTGTAATACGAGAAATCCAGATTAATCTGAAAATGCCATCAGCATTGCTTTCCCAGACCGCATTGCACTTCACAAAGGCAAATATTTGTAGGCTGGAAGCAAGCATGGTCTATTTTTCCCTGCAGTAATTTGTTGAAGGGGGGAGCTCTCAGACACTCGCTGTTGCAGAATACTAAGCGCGGCTTCCCCCATGCACTGTTTCCATGGGGTATCACACAGAGAGGGAAGGGGCATGGACTGACAGAAGAAATATATTTACCAATGTCAAGGACAATTTATTCTGTCTTTGCAAATAGACCTAAGGAAAAATATGTCAAAAATACCTCAGCATGAGAAACTGCACTGTAGTTAGTTCCTTGGCTTAATGTATCAGAAAAATATATGCATCTCAAGCTGATCCCACCATGATCTCTCCATCTGTGGCACATCATTTATTCCAGTAGTGTATAAGCTGCATTCATTAATACAGTATTCTCTCAGGTTCTTCATAAATGTGTGTTGCAGATATGAAACTAGACCCATGTTTGAATTTAAATCTGGATTGCCAGTACACTATTCTACTTTTCATAAAATAGCACTTGACACTGGCATTTTTCAGATTGCCAGGCTGGCACAAATGCATACAAGCTATAAAAGTTTGAATTTTCCATAGGGTTGTGTCTTAATCAATATGAATTTATTATTTCTGATCCTTCTCACATCCAACCGTATAACGAATTTTTATTTATAATATCTCTTATTTGTATGATGTCCTCAGGTCCTGAGAGGGGCTTCTGTAACAGGAGACAAAATACTAAACTGGGCTAACACACAGAGCCTGCTTCAAATAATTGTACAATTTTTAACTGTCTTTCTGAAGAAAATTGTATCATATAATGCATCAGTCAAATACTGATGACTTCTATCTGTGTCCCATAAAGCCACCTATAACAACTGACCATTTCATTGCAAGAATCAAGAAAAATCTGATAGTCCCAGTAACCAGTCAGTCTTAATAGGATTTGGCTATGCATCCTCCTTTTCTTTACAATGGGGAAAGTGCATTTCCCATTGTGTACGAGCATCTACAACAGTTGCCAAAGGAGACTTGGGGCACTCAACCCCCAGCACCTGCCTGCACTGACAAATCTGCCAGCAAGTATTCAATCTCTGCTGGTGCTACCCTCCTCGCAGCATACCACGATGAGGGAAGATTGTAGAGCGAAGCAAATCAAGCTGATTTTGGCAGGGATATGCTGCAAAGGTGGGACTGCTGCCTGGAAAAGTCTCAGCAACCCCCTGAGGCCCAGCCCTCCTCCTGATTCACATCTGGTTGAATGCCTCCTCCCTGCCAGGCATGAGGGATAAGAAGAAAGGAACGAGGACAGTGAAGGGCAGGTCCCTTGGCCTATCCAGCCTGCTGGCTTGGTGCATGTGTGATGCAGAGGACTTGCTGCACATGTGCTGGGATACTGGACCCCCTGCACCATGATGAAGAGTGTTCTGTGCATCCACAAAACTCCTGCCTAAACCCTCCCTTTCCCTCACAAACTTGTACATCCAGGTCTCTCCAGCCACATCTCTTTTCCTCCCCGGTCATTTTCTACCCAGTACAACACTCTTTTTTGTTTTCATTTACTTGTTACTCTGCTGTGCAATCGACTTGAAAGTGAGTGCTTAAAGAGAACTAAATGACATTCAAGTATTGCCTTGTTGATTTTCATGTCATGTTTTTTCCCTATACATTCTGTGTCCAAATGGGCTCTCAAGCTAGTCTCTAGGCAGAGCTGCACCAAACATAAATAAATAACAGCATTTGTGAAGGACTGCAAACAACTAAGGCTCAGGATTTTGTACAAAGATATTCCAGTGATGATTTTCAGACTAAATGTATGTCATTTTCAGAAATCTTCTCAGCTCTATGAAAGCCTTTGGATGACCACTGCTCCTGGTTTTCTAAGCTTTATCTTAAAGTAGCTACACAACTGCTTGTTCTGGCTTCAAACTACTCTAATGTTATAAATAATCCTACTTAGCCTCTAGAACAAAGTACATCCATGATGGTGATGGTTTGTAAAGTTCTCAACAACTCTGAATGATTACTTTGCTGTTGTTTTATCCTATTGCTCACATTATGCAAAAGATTACTTTTTAAACAGAGCGAAATAGAAAGCACCAAAGTATTTGAAAAGAGCTAGCAAATAATAATTAAGAGTTAATGCTTTCACATAATTCAAATATCATACAGTAAGGGGTATGCCTGATCATTGAGGAGATGGAAAAGTGATTCTAATTTTTCAAAACAATCAGAAGTATTATTTACCCTGTATTTAAGGCAAGGAAAAATTTATGGGCAGTGGAATGAAAGAAATTATATTGATAGAGGGAAAGGCTGTGGTTAATATGGTATTCTCGAAATCTTCAGTCTCTGCTGGATGTACCAGGTTTATACTAACATACAAAAACCTCTGTCAAACATGTCAGAAAACAGAGAACTAGAGCTTGACACTGACCTCAGACCAGGCTGGTCTTCCAGTCTCCAGGGACTGGCTGTAAACTGGCTGCCAATTTCATCTGGTGATGACTGCATGCTTTGTGATGGACATTCAAACAAAAGCATATGAGAACAGAAAACTTTATAGAGTTTTTCTTTTTTTTCACCCACACACCCAGAAAGACAGGCAGTTTTCTTTGTAATTCACTAAGGAAATAGTTGCAGAGCACCTTAACCCACTACAGCACGTGAACTGTGAGCTCTGCTTCCAGGCAGCCTGGGGACACACTCCTACTCCTCTCACCCTTACCATTAGAAAGATTATGATTCTGAGAAAAAGAAAATATTTCTTTTCATATGTTTTCTCCAGAAAACAGTCTGCATGCTCTCCATAGTCCATTGGAAAAACATTTTATCTTTCATAAATTAGGGTGCTTGCAGACCTTAAAGTCTCTAAGAGAAGCTCTGGTTTCTAGAGCAGTTAGGGCATGAATTTCAACCCGCCTTCTGACTTTGTCTTCTGACAAAGAATTCTCTTTATTATTACTTGTGCTACTCTCAGCCAGTTACTATCTTAGTAAGCCCAAACCTATTCTCAAACTACAGTGCCTGTAAGAAATTATATTTAAGCATCCTTGGATGCAAGCAGTGAAGTTTATTATATTTACTATGTCTAAAATGAAACTTTCTCAAAATGATTTTTCTTTTTCCTTTTTATAGCATTCCTACTTTCTCCTTAGCCTATTCTATTAAGTTCACTTCTCAAAAAGGAAAAAGAAATATCCTCTAGAACTACTGGCAAACCAAATATTTAATGCATAACATGTAAACTACAGTAATGTGTAGGGATCCCAACTAAGTATTTCAGCACTTTGGGCTGAAAGATTTAGCAACCTTATTGGACGACCCTGTCCATGCCCAAAGAGGTGTACAGTCCATATGAGCAAAATCATTAAAATCTTCCTTACATTCCAAGATTTTCTCTAATTTTGATTTGACACTAAGGAGGGAGGGGAACTAACCACTGTGAAAGGATCAGTTGTAGCAGAAAAAGAACTAGAAAATAAATAAATCTGATTCATTCTGGCTTAAAGGCATTAGAAAATTGCTGGAGTTTAGAGAATGCTATTGAATAAAGAGTGCCAGGCCAGAACACAACACTGTATTGATAAGAAACACACTTTCTAAATCTAAATTAGTTGGAGAGCAAAAAGTGCATTTCTAGTAACTCTTATACTTCCTCCTCCTCATGTTGATTGAAGGAGATACATGGGACTAGGAAAATGGCTCTGTTTCCCAAATAGATTTGAATTTCATTAATTGTATCTGGGGATAAGTGTTTATACACAGTATCAGTGGGCTTATATAAGTAAAGCTCATTCTGAAATGGAAAGAGAATAGACATTATTCCTAAAAACATTTTCATACCAATATTCTTGTGTTTAAACCAGGAATTTTATAGAAGTAACTATTTCAGTGTACAGAAAAAATCCCCACAAAAAACGTGAAATACAAAAGCAGTTTGTCTAATGACTGGTTTGTTAAAGGTTTGGACAAAACTTTGAGACATGTATAATTCAGACACTAACAGAAAAGGTTTTTGGTTCCTTGGTCTCCTATAGAAAATACTCTACTGGAGTACTTGTTCCATCCCGGCCTTTTTATTAAACTGAAACTAATTGCATCTTAAGCCTTAATCTTCCTCCAGAGATAATAACATGGGACTAAATTCTGCTCTAAGCTATAGCAGCATTAATCTGAGTAAGGCCTTTGAAGTGGGATTCATTTTCATGCAACGTACTTTTCAATAGATTCGCTGTTTGTAGGTTTTATTTGGAAATCCCACTTTCATCAGGTTAAAGCATCACACTAACAATTAAAATACTAAGCAATAATAACAGTAGCTAGCAGCACAACACCACAATGCTCCCTGAGGATCTAACTGCTCCTTGAAAATGTGAATGATTGCCAACTCACAGAAGGAGACTGCAATGCATAGGACTGATACAAATTAAAGAGTAGAAACTGCCTCTGTAAAAGCATAACAAAATGTCCCCAGGTCACCACAGGGCAGCTCCCATGGGGCTCGGGGACGGCAGCAGGATTGTTCTGAGGATGGCCAGTGGTTTTTCTGCCTTTAGCTTTCCCCAGGACAACACAGAAGCTGCTGGCACCTATTCTAGACTTGAGCTACCTGGTACCTGTGCAGACATGCCAGCACTTTCAGGAAGCAGCTGAGGGTGTTTGCTTCTGGCAACAGCGTGAGGAGAAGTGCACGCAGCACATGGCTGCACATTTGGCCCTGGGGAGCTGCATCGCCTGCCCGGGTGCAAGGCTGGGCAGCTCTGATGCTCATGTTGGTCTTCACCCTTCCAAAAACAGCTGCACTAAGCCCACTTTCACAGGAGCCCCAGATTTTTGGTTTTGCACCTGTTTTTGGTAGCTGGCCTGAGAGAACAGGGAGGCAGCATAACAAGCTGTCAGGTGAGGAGTATTATCATTATTACTGGGGGAATTAAATGCTGGCTGATAAAAATCAGGGATTAATGTGGTGCAAGATCCTTGTTAAAGGAGCTGGTATGGGTAACTCAGTGTATTTTTTGCCTCTTTCAGACCCCACCCCACTTTCATGTATTTTCTGCTTTGATTAGCTTATTAACCTGTGATTTTTATACTTTTACCCTTTACTACTTCTTCTGTTCTAGCATTTGAGGTCTGAAGCAAATACTAATTAATAAAAATCCCATCACTGCAGATAATATCAGTTTCTTCACCTCTTGAGATAACCTTCCCACTTTTTGACATTCTAAGTCTGTGCTGTGGATTGTGAAAGCAGCTGCAGACTCAGGCAAGGCATCTGCTGCTGCTGACTGCCCTCTGAAACGCCTTCGAGCTGGTCAGGAATCACTTGCTGGCACATCAACAAGCCACCATGGACATAAGCATTTGAGGTTTGTCCTTGCAGAGGAAGCTATCTTGAATGGAAGGAGGATGATTACAGTGCCACTCTCCAATTGCCAGCTGGGGCATGACAGATCTTGAATCAGCCTCTGAAACCCCAAGCACATAGCCAAGAGATAGGAACCCTTGCCTCATGTTTCCTCTTAGCTGTCATAGAGGTGCCTCCTGTCCTTCACTAAACATACAGGAAAGGCAGTGAGGCAGATATCTCAGATGAGGCATCTCTGCTGAATGCTTTAAATCAGGTTCTGTGAGATTCCCACAAGCATGGGAACATTTTCTCCACCACTGTGCACTCCTGATCCCCACCAGCTGCCACCACAGAGAGAACAGCCTGCCACTGTGGTGGCGGCAGCCTCGAGTGGCTTTGAGGCCATCCTGGTGACAACACAGCTCACAACTTCAGTCTGCACCCTGGATTTGAGGCAGAGGGGACTGCTGTTTGCTGAACACAGGTCTCTGCTTTGGAAACATCCGGGTCAGTGTGCAAGAGTGGGTAGTGTTGGTGCTGTGAGAAAGACAAGGGGAATGATGGCACAACTCCAAAAAGTGATCAAGATGTTGGTATCTGCAGAATGCTTAGGTAGTCAGGAGACCTGCCAAGCAGGCTGTGATCAGAGTCACAGAACAATTTAAGTTAGAAGGGACCTCAGAGGTCACCCAGTCAGAACCACTCCTCAAAGCAGAGCCAACCTCAAGGTACAGCAGCTGCTTAGGGTCTTCCTCACCTGCACACTGAAAATCTCCAAGAATGGAAGTTTCACTGTCTTTTGAAGCAATGCAACACAGTGTTTACCTGTTTGCAGTGTGAAGATGTTTTTCTTCTACAGACAGTGAGAATAGCCCATCCTCCAACATGTGACTGTGGCTTACCTTCCTTTGCTGTGCATCTCTGAGGCTGTCTTTTCGACATCCACCTTTTAGCTGAACAAAGCAGTAAGGTACTTCTCCTTAATCTTTCCCTGTCCAGGACAAGTAAGCCCTCTCCCCTCAGCCTCTTCACACCATGTCATGCTCCAGCGACTGAACTCACTCCAGCTTGTGAACATTTGCCCTGTATGCAGTGGACTGAAACCAAACAAAGTATTCTGAGTAATGAATAGAGGGGAAAGATCAATTTTATCAGTTTTATTCTCAAAGCCACTTACTTGCCAACTACTGTGCAAATATATTCATCTTATTTATAAACAAGTTTGTCCTGGATTTTATCTCAGTATTCTTGAAAGTCCCAGCAGAAGCTAGGGTTAGGAGAGAGGCAGAGCTGATAATAGGTTTCACAGAAAAGTCCTTTGTCCTGTTTGTGATTCCAGAATCATGTTGCTAAAGCTGCAAAGAGTTTTGTTCACTCTCAGGATCATTTCATAATTCTCAGGCTCATATTTTCTAGCCCTTCTGTAGAACAGTTCCCTTTTCTACCAACTAGGCTTGCTCAGCAGTTCGTATCCACTTTGCTGACTTCAGGCCAACTAGCCTTGTTCCATTCTCAGGTAATTTCAACTCTTTAGAGTTTAAAAATTAAATCTAGTATTGGTTGTCCAAAAGACCAACTGTTAGTTAAAACCCCACGTACTTGCAGCTAAAAGTACTCTTTCAGAAGATGCCACTTTAGAATCTCCCCACATAAAGTAGCATCAGAGGACTAGGAGGGAGAGAAGATGAGTAGTCAAATGAATAAAGGGTGCCATAAAAGGTACAGACTGCCAGCACAAAGCAGGAGACATCAAAGAGGCTCAGGAATGGACTGTGGAGTGATGTTGAGAACTCTGCATACAGGTCAGGCAAACAGCTGGCACGATGGCAAGGCGGGAAAAGGATGACATGTAGAGGGTGGCCAACTGAGACGATCTTCTGTTCCACCTCTGTCTTGGCAGGACAACTTGTTTGGATGGCTTCTGGCAAGGACTGCAGCCAGAACAGCCTCTGGATAGACAAGCCTTGCTCTGTTTCCCATGTGCAATGCCCAGATCTGCACTTGTGCAGTTTGTGCTTTGCATAAGGCATATTGGTTTTGCACACTTCTTATCTCTGTATCTTTTGGTGAAAGCAAATTTTTCACTCTTTATTTGCCTGGGCAGGTGGGATGACCATAGAGGTCTCTGCCCTCCAGCAAGCTTCAGGTGTGGTTTCACAGTGCAAACTGCTCCACAGCCATACCAGCTCCAGTACCCTTGTCCCACCTCTGCTTCAGTTCCTGTTGTACTGTGCTGCCTCCCTGTCACACCCAGCCAACACCTTACACTAAGGACAATGAGCTTTAAAACATCCCCAAAGGGTTCCAAAAGTGCTGTATCATGAAACTACAGCCTTGTTCCGCTACTCAGGGCAGCAGCAGTCTTCAGTCTGTCACTTTTCATGCAATTGTGAGAGCCTCTTTACAGACCTTAGTGGTTTTTACTACCATGCTGTGGTGTGAATATGACACCTTCCTATAATATCTGACAAGTTTCTTAAAAGTGACTTGTCAGTCCATCTGTGGGAACACAGGTGTTATGGCTGTGTCATTGCTTGCTGATTATATGTGCTCAACCTTGGTGGCTGGTAATAACACTGATATGGAAGGAGAGAATACCAGAGACTTTGCACCTCTTGTTTTGTACTTGAAATGGTACTCTGAAAGAATTTAATGCATATTAGGGGTCCAGACTCAGTGTTAAGCACTAAACACCTCTCACCTATCATTTGTGTACTCCCTCGCTAGTCTTAGATAGGTGGACATGTATAAGTAGATAGAAACAGGAATATGGTCATTTGCCCTCATATGCCTCCTTTGCCCCAGAATTTCTGCTGTCAGTATCAATAAAGGAGGTGAACCCAGAGACCTAGATGACTGTGCTGACAATCCTTTAGAGCAGTCAGGTTGGCCTGTGGAAACTACAACTCACAAACAGTTCAAGGATTCCAAAGTTCTCCCAGGTGTGGTTCGGGAACCACAAGAAGCAGGGACTACCTAGAATAGAAAATATACATATTGCCATCCTGTTTTGGAGAGGAAGAATTTAATAATATGGATTCAGACTCTTCTGTGCCATTTGGCCTCAGAGAAAGGCCCTGAGGATCTTTGAAATAATTACAGTCTCTCTTTCTGTCACTGAATTCTGATCCTGCTACTCCCTGCTACAATTTGGCCTTCCTAATTTCCTTTGCCCCCAGTTTTGCTTCAGATGTTGTCTTAGTATTCATGCCTACCTTACTGTCACTAATAGTAGGGCTGCCTGCTACTCTTTTGTTGAATTTCACAGCTGTAGACATCTTTCCAAAAGTATCAGATGGTTAAACTGCCTACCTTTCTTATTTAAGAAGGAAAGACAATAAGAAACAAAAAGAAGAGAATCAGGAAAGGAAAACAAACCCACAACAAAAAGAAATCTAGACCTAAATGTTCCCTTCCAGCAAACCAACAAACTTTGAAAATATGAAAAAGATAGAACCTAAAACCTGAGAAATCTACAGGTATGACTGTTATTTAACCCAAAGTTTGGAAGACATTACATTCCAATTTTAACATCAGAGCTGAAGGAACAATTCTGATCCAGAAAACTCTCACCTGAACAGAAGTTTTGCTCTTTCTTCAGTATTACCCATTGTATACCGAAGTAAAACAAGTTGCATGGAGGAGAGCTAACAAAACCCTGATCCATGCTAGTGTCACTGGAAGAAGAATGAGGGCCAAATTAAGGGCCTGTATTTCAGTGAAAGTGACAGATCTATCTATCTATCTATCTATCTATCTATCTATCTATCTATCTATCTATCTATCTATCTATCTATCTTTTCTTCCAAGAAACAATATAAACAATGTTTGAGACAAAGGAAAAGTTGGCATCTCAAGGCCAGATGACCACAAAAGTTAACAGTCCAGAGATATGTCTGTTTTCCAGAAATAAGAGAGAAACAGATTCTTTTTGACAGCTACAAAGTGAAGTGATGATACATGGCAAACATTTAAGGCTTAAAAGTTTGATCTTCACTTGGAAATCTTTTCTGGCACAGCTGCTTCTTCCATGTCTCAGGCTGAGGACTGTGCTCCCAAGAACAAGTCTGTGAATGCTATCTGTCCTGTAAAGGTTAGGGTTTTATTTTAATCCAGTTGCTGGAAACCAGGTACACTTTACTGTTCTTTTTCACAGTAAAGCATTTTATCAGCTCTAGTGAAAATTAGTTGTCCAGTTACTTTGTGGTTTTAAGTGGCTAGAATGACTTGGGATCTTTTACCTACCTGACTGATACACATACATGTTAGTAAATTAGAACCATAAGAAAACCTGTTTGATAATTTCCCACGGGAGATTTCAACAGAGCCAGGAGACCATTTTTCAAAGTGAATTACAGAGAAATTGTTTTTTCTATGAAATGTTTGTTGTTCTGGTTCAAATTTTAGATGAGGACGCTTCTTTTAGAATGGCTACAGAACTACTGTCTACTTTATTATGTTATTGCTGCTGAGAAACAATCTTAAATTCTCATGGAAGAGTAATGCCTTCTCATATCACATTTCTGCTTGAAAGAAGCATCATACATTAAAATTAACCCAAAGTTTGCAGAAATCTGACAATCACATATTGAATACTGTAAATATTATCTTATTGTTACCTTCTGCCTTCTACATAAAAGCCAGTAAGTAGGTCTGTTTGGCTTTCAGAAGGCATAAGGGAAGTGACTGACTGGTACTGCACTTGCTGACAATGCACAGGAATTAGAGAAGGTCAGTTAATTTTGCTACCAGATGTTCTACAAATGCAGAGGAAAGTATGCATACCCTGTCTGTGCTAAGCCTATTAATGCAGCTATTAATTGCAGCCTCCTGCTCAGACACCAGCCTGAATATAAAATGAATGAAACGTTATTGAAAGGATTGCTCTTAGTCCAACCTGATTTTTGTATAGAGATCCAGTTCATGCTTGATAATCACAGAAACAGACATATATATAGACAATGTCACTGTGTGTGTAGCACCTAGACAGAGACAAAATGAGGACCTGCAGCCTAATTCTTTTCTGAGAACACCTTCCTGATTTATTTTCTTTAGAGTGGCTGTAAATGCAAAACTTCCCAGTGAAAAGCTACATCAGGCTTACACTTCAAAATAAGTGGTGGCATTAGATAGCTCAGGCAGGTACATTTTTCCTTGCTTAACATGGCATTTCACTCCATTCACCACTGCTCTCCAGGCCCAATCATCCAAAATTTTTTTACCCAGTGAACAGTACACCCATCTAAGCCATGAAGAGACAGTGTCTCCAGGGACAGATGCTGCTGTGGAAAATGGTGTCAAAGACTTTACTATGCTCAGATAAATTACCTTATCTAAATGACAATTTTGAAATGATGAATTGGAATGGTTTGTAATGAGGAACAATACTGGAATTTTTCCTTCAAAGCTGACAGTTTCAGAAAGTGTTTGTTTCTAATGGAACTGAATTCTGCAAGGGGGAGCAAGTTAGTTGGAGTCTAGTGGGAACCTGCTGCTTCCCGGTATGGAGGCAGGCAA
The DNA here is from genome assembly GCA_013398175.1 of Climacteris rufus. Taxonomy (NCBI): domain Eukaryota; kingdom Metazoa; phylum Chordata; class Aves; order Passeriformes; family Climacteridae; genus Climacteris; species Climacteris rufus. The sequence continues at coordinate 78,651 of VZRZ01006731.1, read as the reverse complement.
ATTACTGTAATTACAGACTATTTGCTTTAGTCAAAATCCTACAAAATGTCTGTGGAAGAAGTCCTGTAACAAGTAGTATCTGTCCTAATTCAGGTCAGTCATATTTCTTATTCCTCTGATTTTTTCAAAAACAGGACAATCCTTACTTAGCCCTTGTTCCAACAAATCTCTATCCCATCTGGACATCAGCATTTTCCAAGATGAGTTCCACAACACCAGGGAAGGAGGAGAAGGAGGGACTTGTTTCCATAATTGTTAGTGCAGATTAAGCTTGACTCCCCACAGTCTGGAAATACCATAGATTACTGTGGTTGTCAAATGCCTCACTGGAGTTCAACATGGCTGATAATGCACAGGGTTCCTTTCTAGCTCCTCCTAGAAAGGTCTTATATAGTCCATCTCAGCACACTGAGGCTCTTTTCCATTCTGAGTAGCAAGAAGAAACTACCTTATGTTGATGCAACACCATGGCAGTGCACACTGTGCAGCTGGACATGGGCTAGAGGTGACTTTTGACAGTCCTGAATGAGAAAACTCAGGTAAATATCATGTAGTCAAGTCACAGTACACACCTAGTGACTATCTAGAGGCAGACAGGCTGGTAGCAATCTCAACATTTCCAACCCTGACTTCAATGATGTTACTTGGACGAATACTGATGTCACCTAATACAGGGGTGGATATGCAGAGCACTTAGGGTACAAAAGTCCTCCTGTCATGCTGAGACAGATCAGGAAGAATGCCTGACTTTTCGCTATGTCTCAGTCCTGGCATGTAAAGACAAACCAGGAGTAGCCTCTGGGTATTCTGGAAATCAAATTGTAAGTGTCCGTGGTGCCGTGATAGAGATGCCCAGGTCAGCACCATCATCCAGTCTACCCTGCAGGTATTACAGACTAGACTCTGACTGTGGCTCTCATCAGAGCTTACCCCCCTCACCATCACACACCTCCACAAAGTCACCTGATTAACTAACCCACAGAGCAGCACTAACAGTGATTACCTTGCCAGGGCTGAGTTATTTTCAGTGCCTACAACTCTGTTCCCTCCAGGTGTAATTACAAGAGCAATTAAAACCAGCCAACTGTCTCCAAGTATTATTTCTTGAGAAAACAGGTCTGAAAATAGGTTATATATATTCTGCTATCTCAACTGTAGCTCAGGATGGCCTCAAAGCACTCTTATACAGTCTCCCTGCATTTCTTTCCTAAGCCAGCAAACCCTGGCCCCTCCTTTTTTGTGTTATTACTAGCTATTATTGTAGAGTGATTCTCTGAAGTTTTCATTCCGAGGCCTACCAGCTCTCTGGCTTTGGGCAGGACCTCCAGTAGGTGTGATAAATTGCCTCCTCACTCTTCACTCCAAGGTTTGTTCTCAACGGCTTGTCTAATGCTTCACTGGTTTCCCATCAACCATAACCTCTAGTTAGATCAGGACTAAAAAGTGCATGAAGGAAAGACTTACAGTCTAAAACCTACTTTTTGCTAACTAGATTATACACATTTTTTATGTGTTTGCTTCTCTGTACTCTTATTCTGCTACACAAAATTGTCAACAGATCAAAACTACACAATGGGCAAATAAAGAAGCAGGGGTCTTTCATTTAGCCAAAAGGAAGATAAAAAGAAAAGTAGATAAACTAGTTCAAGAGGTGATGAAGAGCTGGAGTGTCCAATAATGCAAGTTGGTCAGAAATAAAGGTTTAATGTTAGCTGAAGCTGAGCGCTTTGTTAGGCAGCCTGTAGGAAATACTTTCCAAATCACATTGTCAATATGCTTTCAGCAGTATTACAGGTCCTCAGAAAAGTGAAAAAGTAGATTTCAGCTAATATTATAGTAATTATTCAAATTTTTTAAAAAGAAACATTTATGGGGAACCAGTCTCTGGGTAATGAAGGAATTCCTGATTTACAAATTTGTGTCTTGGGAAGTGACATCCATCAACCAACAAATGAGATGAGACAGATGAGATCCCAAGTAAGCAAATGCAAAAACATGCAAAGCTCCTTGCTTTCACCAGTGCAGCTGTGAACCGAAACACAAATTCTATCTGTTTTGTATGCCAGGGTGTGACCTCTCTGATAAAAACACATTAATTGTATTGAAAATTCAGACAAGCAAGGCTGTGAAGAAAGACCCCTTAAAAGAGTTTTGTCTATTGCACAGTGCCTGATAAAGGAATTTTCTCCATACATGTACACTATGACTATAGGTAACAAGAAACACTTCCTACTTCCAAGCACTTGCATCTGTTTTATACCTGTGGCTCTAGAGGTGTTTTCTGTTCTTTGAAGCTTTCAACCCAGATTTCTTTACCTGATTTAGTGACAGGTACTGTCATTTTATTGGAATATGCTTAATTTTTGCGGTTGTAAAATATAAAATAAATTTTCCTTGAACATAAAACTCACTTTAAGGTTAAAATAGAAATGCCTAAAACTGTAAGTGCCTTCTTTGCCTGTGGAGGGACTAAAATGAATTTGCAAAGGGAGAATGAGCAAAACAGTCATTTTTCTGTTTAATTTCTGTAACAACCATGTTGTTTGCCTTTTCATCATTTAAAATCTTGGCCATAAAATGAAACTGTGGAATAGGAGGCATTGCAGAAAATGAAGGCAAGACAAAAAAATGAATGAAAATGTTTCATTCATGATGATACTGCTCAAAGCATCTAAATTCTGACTGGCAAGAAAGATGAAACTTCAGGAGGAAGCTGATTAAAAAGAGGAAGTAGAGGGCCTAACATAGCCAAAGAGCCAGGGGTTGAAATGAAAATGAGATATGACCTAAAGGTCTTAATAATACATACCACTACACTATTGCAGTACAGTGGAAGTATTGTAAACTGTTGATCAGGCAGTTATTTTGACTTAGACTTCAATGCAAAGGTACATTTTGAGCTTTTCTTATACGTGCTCTCATCCAAGTCACCATGCTGTCTGCTTGCTATATTTGGCCTCAGGTGTGCAAAGCAAAAATTATGCATGTTACGTAAGTTTGAACACAATCTGTTGTCTGACAAAGGTCTCAAGAAAATCTATTTTCAGTTTTATCATCTAGGTGCTGATTGGTATTAGGATCATAGAAACATGTAATATCCTGCGTTGGAAAGCACTCGCAAGGATCATCAACTTCAACTTCTGGTCCTGCACAGGACAGCCCTAATTCAGTATCTATTGAATATGCCCTGTCTGAAACGTGTATGAGGAAAGCATACAGTTCATACTGCAAATATCATAACTGATATATCCCATAGTCATACCCCTACAAATCTTTTTCACCACTTATCTATTCTTCACTAGGATCTTCTTATACTTCTAGACTGACAATCTCCTTTTAACCCTGTCACCATAACAGAGATTGATAATAATCTTTTGTCACGAATGACTTTTTAACGGTCCCTCGTTTACAAAATTCAAATTAATTATTTTTTGTGAATCAGACTCTCTCCTGTTCCAAATCACTTAATCTGTGTCAGGAAAGGCACAGCTGTTGAGTGACAGCTAACTCTGTGGGCAAGCTGCCCCTGCAATCTCTTAGGGAATGTATATGTGCAAACAGCCTCTGGGGTGGGAATGACTGCATGCACTGCAAATGCAGTTGTGTCTGCTATTTTTACCCTTTTTATGATATATCCAAAGTATTGAATCCTTCTTACTTTTCACTTTTTCATCATTGGGCTTTACAGGAATCCTTAAAATTTTTCTGAGTGGTTTGTCCTTGAGCTTTCTTCTTATTTCCAGAGATATTATTTATAACATATGCTGGCCAGTTCTGTTCTTAGTTTCAGAGCCTCACATGAGAGGTTATTGACACTCAGTAGCATTCTGTTTGCTTGCAGGGGTACAGCTTGTAGGAAAACACTACTGCTTGGAATGGTATTCAGAGACATTGAGCCAAGAAAGTGCAGTCATGGGACCAGTTTCTTTACTCTAGTGTTCAGGCTTCTAAGAATCATGCCACAGCTACAGTTAAGCATCCCTCTCCTATTTTCCAATTTTTCACCAAGTTTGCATGGACACAGTGATTTCACCAGAATGTCTTCCAGCCTAGGAGCAGAGACAGGAAATCCAGACATCAGACCTAGCAGGTAGCATGCAGATGGTACCATGGCCTCAAAGGCAGTGGAAGATGGGCAGAGGGATTGCAGCTTGTGAGAGCAAGCTGGGGGAGATCTTGAACAGCTATGAAGTCAGTAGTATGGATGGCTTGGAGAAGAGGAAAAAGCTTGACTGGAGAAGGATTGTAAGGTCAGAGCAGAGAGAATATAAAGCAGCTGAGGTGTTTACTGGAAAGTGATCCTCACAGCAGGAAAGTCAGAGGGTGACAGCACAGTAAAGGCAAGACTAAATGGGAAGCTGCTTTGGAAGAGAGCAGAAGGCAAAAGAAATGAAGGAATAAGGAAAAGTGTGAGACAAAAGTAGTGAGGACATCTCTGGTTTTACAAAAATCAGGTATGCTGATTTGGGGGATTCATATTCAAAGAGTTCTGGAAAAGCAACCTCTATTGCCACTTACTTTGTCTGCCTTTACATCCTGTTAAATACCTATTGCTACAAGAAACTTAATTTTTTAACCTATGTCACCTTATTTCAATACTTTTGATGTTAAAAGTAGTTTTAGTAGCTTAGAGTAGCATAATCCAAGGCAGAACAAAGCTGAACATCAGTTTGTTTGGCTGACTTTCTCTCCTTACACACATCTGACATTCAGGGTCACCATATATTCTGCAAGTCTTCATGATTACCATGACAAGTTCTCCAAGTTAGCTATGAGGATTACTCCTCGTGGTAGTCAGCCCGTCTGTTACATTCTGCAGTTTAAAGACACAGTTTAATAGCTTGTCATGGATAGCAGATGTATATCAGAAAAAATGTCATTATTGAGAAGTGGGCAAACACCATATTGAGAATGTGGAACTGGCACATAAGCTGCAAAAAGCAAGGAATCATCTTCTCTTCTGCTTTGAAAAGTCCTTACCTGGGCAGCTCAACTCTCTTGCAACAGGACCCACTCTTCAAGAAAGTAGTCTCACTTAAGGCAAGCAGCGAGAATAATCAAGTAGATAGAAAGCTTGATGCATGAGATTAGAGGAAGAAAATTAAGTTCAGCTGTAGAAGTGCATAATAAGAATTGCAAAGATGGAGATGTGAACTGCCCTATGTGGTAGAAATTACGAAGCTGCAATAGATTACTCAAATTACACTTTAGGGCAAAAAAGGTATCTGAGGGGCTGTGGACCTTGGAAAAATACTGTCTGGTAAATACTGTCTGAGCAGTTTCTCTCATTGGAAAGGTTGAAGAATAGTTCAGACATGAGATATGTCCTATGTAAACACATTTAATCTTCTTATGTTGCACAGATATGCAAAAGAAACCCATTGAGATATATATATATACACTCTGGGCCCAGGTTTCAGGAGTAATAAATAAAGTATATTATGCTGTACAAATTATGCACTGACATGACACACTATGAAAAGAAAACCCCTTCATCTACTATTGAGTACATGCAGATAATTTATTCTCTTGTCAGACCTATCTATTAATGAAAAACAGATAAAGAATGAAAGGAGGTCAAACACAATCTTGGTACAAGACAACTCTTCCTCTTAAAGTGACTGCAATCTGGGATTTTTCTGAGCTGTACAGGGTGGAATGTCAATTGCCAACACTGTTTGATGGGTGAGAAATCTGGATTAGTAGATAATTTTGTAGGCTATTAACTCAAAGGACTGTCTGCCTGTTCCTGATGAGTTCCACTCTTTGTATATTCATCTCTTCTCTTTTTCCCAATAGGTAATTTTCTTAACTTTTTGCACCAATGTTTTTTAAAAATACCTTCCTAAAATACCTATTTCTTCTGTAGGTCTACGCCACAGCTTTCAAGCTTCCTGTAAATGTGTTGCTACTTTGTATCCAAAGCAAAACAGAAAAGCTGAAAAGCCCAAATTCATTATACCAGTGATATATATCATGGGTTTTTTTCCCGGTTGCTTGGCAATGGAAAAGTAGACATGTGACTCCCTCCTCCATCTCCCTGGCACTACTTGAAGATATTTTGTCTTGGCCTTTCTTCTTTTGTTCTTACCTCTCTGTGGGAGTGTTAGTTACAAAAGGGTATTCAGCCTGATTTCTTTTTTCTCAGAGTCTGTATCTCATTGTTTTCTTTAGAAGATTGCCATATATATGTAAAGACACGACAAATGGCAGCTGGGGATTAGAAGGGACAGAGTAGTGGGAGATCAATGTCAACTCAGTTTAGGCACCAACTGTGGCACCTAAGATACCTGCTCAGTGTCCCTGTGTTAGTGAGGAGATAAAGATGTCACCAGAAGACAATTCAGTACCCCTGGAACCTGGGTCACAAACTGGAGATACCTACCCATCAGCCACTGGCCTCTGGAGACCAGGAGAGGAGGGCAGGACACTTCTGACCAAGGCAGCTTGGCTAGGTGTCAGGAGTCAGGTGGGCTCCCCTGTTCAGAAAGGGAAATCCCCAAAGTTACCTACCACAGGCCCTTCTGCACAGAGAGGGAGGGCCTCCAGGCAGAAAATGCCCATGTTCAGGGGGATCTTCACTGCAAGGTCAAGAGGCCATCCAGCTCTGAGCTCCTGGGTTGCACCAGTGTCAATGGGATCATTTCCACATCTTGGACCCAGTGCCTTCTCCATGAAGGCAGTTCTTGGTAGCTCTTGGACTGGTCTGCTCTTTTTTATAGAACCATAAAGAGAGCTTTTACTCCATACCACTTTTCCAATGAACTTCCCTGTCTTTCTGGGTACAAAGAGAATTGTGGGAAGATAGGCAAGGGGTTATCAGCACCTCTGTGACTTGGCCTGCAGCTCCAAGTTGGGTGAATCATCATTCCAAGGAAAAGTAATTCTTGGCCTCAAGGTCTATGCCATCTAGTGAAAAACCCTCCTTGGTGGGTGAGCAGGAGAGCAGGGGCAAGAGCTGAGAAAGAAAAGGGCCAAAAGTGTGCTTCAGGCAGCAGGCTCAACTCAAAGTGCTTTACCCTCATCTATTCCTGTCTCTCATGGCCACCGTTGTTCCCCAGGAAGGAGCTTCTCATTGTTGAAGGTAAATGTGTTCTTACTATGGTTTATCCTCATGCACCGCTCTGGAAGCTTTATCAGTTTAAGAGCTGATTCAGAAAGCAGATTACACATGCCTGCCTTAAGGACAATAAAAACTACTCAAATGTAATCCACTACCGCAAGACTATCAGGGCACAAGGTCAGCAGCGGAGACATACCTAAGAGTTTAGACAAACACATCACCAGGCAAGCTAAATCCTGACACTTTCCTTGCTTAATCCATCATGTATAAATGGTTGCCTTTCACTTCTTCCTCTGTTTGAGAAATGTGTGCAGGCAGATTGCAACATCCTCAGATATGCTCATTATTCAAAATTATTTTCAATTTGGTTTGCAGAACATTTCCCAAGTGCAGAGCTTGTGAGTGTTTTGTAACAAAGCAGTGGTTATCTGGACATTGTTGGTTGAGTAACTCATACATTGCTGAGCTTGCCTCAGGATTAGAGAGCACAGTAAAAGGCAAATAGCAAGCTCTCACTGCCATCATCAAATGTACCGCTGGAAATTTATTGCCAAACATCTCTCTAGACCAAATATGCAAGTTAATAGCCTGTCTTCATTTAGATGTAAATATGAGAGTGTTATGAACTCATAACTTGGTTTTCAGATAATTATTTATAGAGATGTGTTTAGGGTGTTTGCTCAGCTCTCGTGGTGCATCTGTGCATTCATTCAGTTAGGTGACAATGCATGTGGCAATGTGGCAGCTCTGCAGTCTTAATTTATTCATCACAAGGTGCATTGGTTTCTTGATCTAGTTTCTGGAGAAATATTTAAAACTCCAGCTGGTGCAATGTTAAGTAACATTCTAAAATAAGAAGGTGGCATTTGCGACCTTTCAGTACTTAAAGGGGACCTGGAAGGAAGATGGGGACAAATTTACAGGTGGCCTAAAAGAAAGATGGGGCAAACTTTTTATCCTGTTGTGACAGGACAGTGATTTTAACTAAAAGAGGTTTGATTTAGACTAGATATAAGGAAAAAGTATTTTACAATGAGGGTGGTAAAACACCAGAACATGCTATCCAGTGTTGATGTCCCATCCCTGGAAACATTCAAGGTCAGGCTGAACTGATCTAGTTGAAGATGTCCCTGCTCATTACAGGAGAGTTGGACTGGAAGGCCTGTAGAGGTCCCTTCCAAATCAAACTATTCTATCATTTTAAGAGAAAAAGTAATGAGTAGTCTGAAGTAGAGCTGACTGCACAGAAAACCTTGGCATAATGCAGAATATAGAGCCTCTCAGATGCTGCATTCCTGAATCTGGGAAAGACACATGCAGGAGTGATTGCCAACCAAAGACACAACGTTTCAGCGCAAGCTGCTGAAGCCCTCTCACAGGGTGACCTATGTTAAGTACTGGCAGAAGAGTAAATCAGATCTCAGTTTACCTCTCTGGTGACAGCCCTGAATTGTCATTTCCCACATTAGTGTGTGTGAGCACATGCTTGCAGTCCAGCATGGTGATTCTGATGTGCCTACGGTGTCCCAGGATTGCCAGGAGCTAGGCCAAGTAGAGCCTTAGCACAAACCATTGTGCAGGCAGTTGAAAGCCATTTCCTCCATAGCCAAAGGACACTCAGAGATACACAATCACTGGCCACATACTTTTATAAGGTTCCTTGGTCAAGTTGTGGGGGCATTTATGAAAAAATATTTGAAATTACGCACACATATTAAAAAGGTAGAGCCTACATTGTATAAAATTACATTAAAATACATGAAATAAATACTGTAATTATATTAAAAATACAAAGATCATAGAATCATTGAAACTGAGCATGGTTTGAGTGGGAAGGGACATCAAAGATCACCCAGTTCAAACTCCTGTACTGTTTCTAAACAGTTTATAGTAAACCAATAATCTCAAAATACTAAATTCTGTAGTGCTTCTTAAGAAGAAAGCTCTCTCCCAGCCAAGTTGCTTAGTGTTTTAAGAACCATTTTTCTCAGTGTCCCTAACCTGACTTCTAGTCAGTAACTAAAAGGACTCCGTTTTGAAATTATTGCTAAAAGATTTTTTGAAAATCTATTCTGGTTTACAAGCTTCATCTTTTGCTTATTACCTGAGAAGACCACTGTCACTTCCGTCTCACAAATTTCTAATTAATAATTTCCTCTTACATCCCAGTATTCCACATTAGCATGGAAAAAAACCATTCCACCAGTGTGATATTTTTCCATTCACAGAAGTTTTTCCTGCATCTAAGTATAGAGACAAATATAGTGGTGGTACCCAAATAGAAGAATGCACATAGCTGCTTCTGCCTCAAGAAAGATAGCAGTGCTTTTCTGTGCTTTACTTTCATCATCCCTGCAGTTTTCTGAGCATAGCTTGGGACTAGACATCTTGCCAAGCACATCACAGTAGCACTACCACTATGGCCTATGGGATAGCTTCAAGGTAGAGGAGGTGGCCTCTAAGCAGTACAGTCCTGTTTGTCCATCCCGAACCTTGTCGGTTTGGCCTCCTGGCCTGCCTCTCAGGAAGATGATGGAGACCCTGGCTCCACTCCTAGGGTCTCCCATCAGCATGGGAGAGATGCTTAATAAATATAAAATCTCCCATGTAAAATGGGAGAGATGGTTAATAAATTTCTATGCTAGCATTTAGAAAAGGAGAGCTAATTGTTTTTACCAATGAGGCAACAGAAGATATTTAATTGGCATAATATATTACTCCAATTTGAACCTTGGGTAGGACATGCCTCTAACACAAGTTTGTCCCAGGACCTACTAGGACAATGAGGCTGTTGTCACATTATAAGCACACAGTCATTTCCACCCCATACTGCAGCTCCAGAGGATAATCCCCTCAGGAGTATAATATTCCCCAGCACTGTACTTGGGCATAATATCAAAAGGAATTTAAAAAGAAGACCAGCATTCCCAGGCTTTGCACATCTTTCTGCAGCACTTTGGGATTGCTATCATCTGCATATCCAGTTTGTAATCAGACACTCCAGGATTTTCTGGTAATGAGAGAAGATGGTTGTTAGATACGTGAATCAAAGCTAATCACCAGAATGACAAAGGCCTGGCAAAGAGCAGATGAGCAATGGAGCAGAGGAGCCCTAGAAACACAATAACCAGATAAACAATGCATGTTGAAATGGCTGCTCTGAAAACCGTGCAAGGAAAAGCAGTCACCCATCACATCTGGTGTGAAACCCACCAAGATGAGTTAAATGAAGAAGCTATCTCCCCAGCAGACCTTGCAGACTGCCAGGGGTTATTGCCTACAAGAACACAAGACTCAGTATGGGACACTGGGAAGGGCATTCAGGGATAGTACACAACTTACTGTATCAGGGCTTTAGGAGACTATGGAAATGTATGAGACTTATGGGATTTTTAGGGCATGAGACAAAGGTAAAAAAAGGATGGCTGCAAGGTGGATCGGGGAGGAACAAGCAAGTGAAAATGGAGGTAAATGGGGACAAAAGGAGCTGGTTATGTGTAAACAGGTTGTTTGTGCAGTTGCCCAACTGAGCTCTGTGCTTTTTCACCACAGTCTAATTGAGACTGATTAAATACTATTTATAACGATCTTCTGTTCTGAATAGAAATGTGTGAATGCTAGAGAGCTTCAAGATGGACTTGCAGGAAAGTTGGATAAGTGGGGTGTATCAGTAACAAGAGCAAGAAGGTGAAACTGCACACCTAGTACATCTGGGTACCAGCACATGGGAAGACCAGGAAAGCTCTGACCTGCTACCAGAATGATCCAGAATGTGTTTTTACATATAAACAATTTTAAAAATACACATGCATATTTTTCACTTGTGGACTTCAATCCTAATCAGCTGGAGAGATGGAACAGCACTTGGCAGCCTGTTCTCTTTCTGAGTGCAGGGTGTTTATGTGGATGCTGGTAAAGCAATGTTTCCATGTGTGAAGCTGTCTTGTATGTGTGTGTGTGTGAGCATGTGTTCAGCCTTGCCACTGACAGGACTTCAACATCAAAATGCCTTTCTGACTTCAAAGATGAGTGAGATATAGTGATTCTGCATAGAAATTTGAATACATGTAATACATACATAAACTTTGAGAAATCATGACTAAAGCAGTACCACAAAGCAGACACTTCTGGTTGGTGTATTATACCAGTGTGCATACTTCTTTATAGCAGTAATTTTCCCCTAGCCACCATTCCTGTGCCATTTAATAACATTTCAGAAAGCTTCCTCATTGGAAGGAAAATCCTCTGAAACTGTGGCAGAGTTGAGCTGGGGTCCTGGGAGTGCAGACAACCAAACTGCAAGCAGAAGATGCCAAGAAGCAGCTCTTCAAAAATTTATCTTCATCCTGCTGCAGTACTATGAAAGGCACCTCAACTGCTCATGCTCTATTATCCCTATACCTGAGCAATATTCCTCTCTGTGTTAAAAGAGAAACTGGACTCTTTCGCAAGACTTGTTTTCATTTGCTGAGAGAAGGCTCGTTTTTTTAACAGGGAGCTTATGCCTGGTTTTGTGAATGGAGATGGAGCTCTGACATGATTGTCCACACTTTGTAGTCATCAAATATTATCTCACAAGAAAATATCACTATTCCATTATAACCTTTTCAAGCCTGGCAGCCTTATGCAGTGATTTCTTATTACAGTGAAGTCTTTTAAAATATGGCTGAGGATTCTCCCCTCTCTGTTCACTCTCTGCATACTATTTTTAAATTTTTGAAAAGCTTGGAAAAAAGATATTATAGGTAGTAAGGCCTGTTATTGGAGTTTCTTAGAGATGCAGCTTTAAAGACGCATTTCTGAAACATTATCCTTTATTTTATTAATAATGGAAGCTGTCCAGGAGTAAAACAAAACTTGAGCAACAAGCATGAAAAACACAATTGTCTTTTCCTCTGAAACAAATTACAAGACTTCTGGTCCCATCCTTGCTTTTCCACCAGCCATCAGGTTCTGCTGTCATACTGTCTGGTCCTTTCATAACTCTCAAAGCCAACAAGAAAAATCACATTTCATTTCCAAAATTAATTTTGGCTCAAATCCAGCTCTTAAGATTAGTCTCCATCACTCCTTCCTGAGCATTAGTGGCACCAGCCTGTGTAACCTTTCCCAGTATTCGTTTCACACTTATGAAAGTACACAGATGGCCAATTATGCCAGTGACTGCACTGAATTATTATGTATAATTAGAGATGGGAGCAAGCTTCTAAGATGAGAAAAAGAGGTCTGATTCCATCGAACTTGTGGATTCATAGGCTTGGAGAAGGCAGCTGTTTTTTCTCTTATCTGTACATGTAGTGCTTCAGCACAGACATTTCACAAGCCATTCATGTCATGAATATAAGCAGGGGCTAAGGAGGTGATGCGAGGCATAGGGAAGAAGGTGATTCACGGCTGCCAGAAGCCCGAAGGCGGGTGGTGGGTGCCCTCTGAGGAGCAACAAAGGAGAGCTCAGCATGTGGCACCGGCAGGGAGAGGCACACTATTTTTTCTCTTCATAACTCTTCTTGATTGCAAGGTGTAGATTGCTCAGCTTCTTGCCAAATATTTCAGATTGAGAAAAAAAAAGAAACAAACAACATGAGAAAAAGCATTATTATTTATATAAATAAGATGGCTGAAGAGTAAGCCCACTTCTCCGCCTGCCCAATCTTAGGATGAATTAGTGGCATTCATTGCTACACTGCTAGGTTCTATGAGAAACACAAGATTACACTTTTCCTTTTAGGGTCGAATGGAAAGACTTGACTGTGAAAAGTCAAAGCTTTTTAGACAACTGTGAAGTTTGAACTAATACTAAAAGAATTACATGCAGACTGATATTTTGTTCTCTTCTTTCAAGTTTATTCAAGTAAAAAAAGTAATTAATTCTTCAAGCACAGCTGAACCTTGCCTATTTTACACTAAATACTGGGTGACTCACTGGAAGCTGCTAAGTTTTTTGAACTCATGAGCATGAAAGCAATGAACAGCAGAAATTAATGCTTCGCAAACCATACTTATTTTCATGTAATAACTTTTGTTTAATATAATTTCAAACACTTCGGACTTGCTAATCCGTCACCAAAATACAATTAGACTATATTTTATAAGAAATGACATCTCAATAGACAGCCCTTAAAAGATGTCCAGTGTGACTTTCTACCAAAACGAGGGACAGGTTCCTGATTTTATGAACCATCTAGAAACTGGTTGGAAGGTACTTGACAGCTACTTTTTTAAAAATGAGCTGCTGTTTCTTCTTTATGTTTTGCAATACTGGCATCTATATTTAATGTGGCAAAATGTTAAATATTTGACAAAGATCACTGAAGATTGTTTGCTGGGTATATTTTTTAAATTTCTATAGCAAGCTTTTTTATATATTGTTCTTTACAATTTTTTTTACAATATTCAGTTTCCTCTCTACTTGGCCAAATAAGGCATTTTTCAGCCAATGGAGTCATCAAAACACTTCTTCAAACTTCCTTTCAATTTCTGACTTTTGATCTTTGAAGAGCCATTACAAACATTTCAGTACTGTATTTACAAAAAATACTTATTATGAAAAATAAAATATAAGGAATGTGATCAAGTTTAAAAAATTATAATGACAGAAGGGCAAATCTCAGAAAAAAAAGCAATAAATGTGATACACGTCATGTAAGATTTTCTAATCAATCTTGTTAATATTTAGCTTCATGTATGTAATTTGTCCTGCCATGACAAATCTCAAAAGAGCAGTCTTAAACATGAACACCCAAGCAACTCCTTACGATACACATCATGTAATAACCCCATCAGCTAAATAACACATACAAACCCAAAAGCACTGACAAAAAAACCCCAAACCAATGCCAAAATGAAAACAAACAAGCAAACAAACAAAATCAAAGGGAAAAAAAAGGAAAGAAACCAAATTCTAAAACTCTATACAGTGTCAGCATGAGTTTTCTACGGGTCTAAAGCTTGTCAAATGCTTCTTGAATTGTTACTGTTGCTGAATATTATCTGTGAGCTCCACTAGCACGCGTTCTGCCTGAATACTGACAATAACCATTTAAAGCTCTGCTATTTAAATGTCTCATTGTTTCTCATGGTCTCCCTCCCTTTCTGAGTTTAAGACCATGAAGTACCTATACTCATAACAATAGCTTAAGTAATTATCTGTTCCAAACATCATTAGATCTGCTAAAGAAGAGTGTGGCCAAAACAGCTTTATGCCGCAACTCAAATATTACCCAGCTTAGCCTTTTCCTTTCATGTAGAGCCATAGAGTCACTAGTCCAAGCTTTCACTGCGATCCAGAGGTCATGGTAACTCTCAGTGGTTTGGCTTTCCATCCAGAGATGGAAATCTCAGCCTTAGTTTCCATGACAGCCTATTGCTTCTGGCTCCCTGGTCAGGGTATCCTGGTGAGTATCCAGGTATGGCCCAAAAAGGGAAATAAAATAACCAGAGCTGGTCAGAAGACTGTCTTTTGTTCCAGCTTGCTTTATTTTTGAAAGAAAAATAAAGCACAAAGCTGTGCTGAGCTGGGACACAAAAGCTAACAATCAGAACATTTTTGTGGGAGGGAAAAGCCTGAAAAAATTTCATTTTGGAAGGATGTGGACATTTTTTCAGCTTGTTTCCTGGGCTGCACAGTTCCTCTGGCTGCCTGCTATGTAGGCGGGCTCCCACAGAGCTGAAAGCCTGCTCTGCAGATAGAGATGGGCAGAGAGCTTGAGGGAGAAACCCTGAAGCCTCCTGACTACCAAGAAGAGAGATTGACTCTCCTTCACTGGGCTGATATGGAGACCCTGGGCAGCAGATACCCAGCTAACCAGCAATCTACTCTCCTGGTGACCAAGAGGCTGCTGCCACCAGGAAAGCCGGCATTTGGGATGAGAGCTGCAGAGACAGCCAGCCAAGAGAGCCTGGAAAACCCAACTCTGGTGGCAACTTGAGTTATATACTGCTCAGACACCGGTTACCTATTCCCTGCAACCACCACCTGGGGACTTGGAAACCCCAGCCTACCCCCAGCTCACCAGAAAAAAGCAGAGACTTTGAATAAAATCAAAGAGAAAGATGAACTGGCAGAAGAGTTGGGTTGAGGAATTATTTTCCAACAAACTGTCATTTCTCAATGGAAATTAACTTCATAAGAAAGCTCTTGATCACCCCCATAACATATACACTACGGCTGAGTGATAGGCTTAGCAAATGTACCTTTCAGGGAAAAATGAGCTTTGATTAGTTTCAGGGAGCATCACTGTGCCAGAACCCACCAGTTGTTCAGTGGCCAAGAACCTGCCATGGAAAGGAGATGTGGGTGGTGGGGTATGTAAGGATTCTTTAAGCAGGGATCCACAACTGCCTGTGCTCTCTTGCTAGCAAAGGTGCCACAGTTTGATGACTTTAAAAGCTGGAGTGAACAGTTTTGTTCATTAGGAACCTGATATGTTCTGGAAGAGTTATCACACAGCTGGTAGCAGCCTCTGAAAGTTTCAGTAAAACAGCTGTTTGCTGAATTAAAAGGAGATGACTGACTATGTGTCTAGTCAAGTAGTTCCTCTTTCAGTCAGATCAGCTGCACCTGGACATTTTAAGATTTAAGGTGAATTTTTCCTGATGCTATTAACAGCCCAAACGTGGCCCAAGACAAAAATTAAGACTAAAACTTCCATTTTAATTTGCTGACTGAAAAGAAATGGTCATTTATAAACTATCTAGCAATGGGGATACATTTAGCAGAACCTGGCATTCTTCTGCTATACTTTATACTAGGCGGCAAGAGCTCTAATATACTGTATTTCTTGTTTTCACTCTTTTATATCTATTTTTTATATGTTCTTGTTACTTTATTTTCTCTCTCAAAGGGCTAAGATAAGCATATTCAACAAATATATTTTTAGCTTAGGCCTCTGATCACATTCTTGCAGGACAAAGGAATTGTAGATCTGCTTGCAAATATTATGTTACTTATTTTAGTTGTCTTTATGCAATTTTGGATCAGGCTTTCAGTATCTACCTGCAGGGAATTCGTGCTGAGCCATAAAAGCCTATTAAAGCAGTGACTGGTGAGGTGCTAAAAATACCTTAGTCTGAAATAGCTTGTTTCAGCTCTTTATCAGGCACTAAAAAAAGTGTGCTGCCTAATATCTTACAGGAGAAGGATGATTTCCAGAGGACAAACACAATACATCTGGAAGAGATAGAAGGAGAAAAAAGACAGTGTGACAAGCTAAGCACTGGATGTCCCCTTCTACAAAAGCAGAAAATCTTTACAGCACAACTCTTATATAGCTAAGAAAAGCTACCCTGGAAAAGTTCAATGCTTTTGTTCACAAACCTAGCCTGCACTGGCGGTTTTCCTTTTATTCCATCTTCTAGTTCAACTTCATATTTCCTCTTCCTGCCTCTAGGATTCAACATGTCATCTCCCTGTAATTTCTCAGATATTCTTTTTAATGGTTTCTCACCTGTTCTCCTCTCTCACCTTCTGTTCCTCTCTCCTAGTAATGTGCTGATACATTAGTGATTAATTAAACTTCAGTCTTCACGGCCTTGGTTCATTTGTCTTTGTCTCCCATGACAAGACCTTCCCTTCTAATTCTGATACCTGTTCCCCTTACTTCTAGTCCCATCCTGCAGACTGGACTATCTTCCTTCACACGAATTTCACTTGACATGTTTTATTTTGGCTATCTTCTATCTATCTCTGTTTCTCTGACTTAGCTGACAGCTGAGCCAACATCAACAGCTCAATGTATTTTTACTTCTTACACCTACTCACAAGCAGTCCTGTTGCATGAAACACAGCTGGGGTTTTCTGACCCATCCTTGTCTGTTGCAATCCAGAGAGCTCTTTCTCTCATAATACAGAATTGCTGAATGCTTATTTTGGTCCACCATTTACTAATTCTTCATGTCTGTTTATGAGTATTGATGTGACATATGGTCATAGTGTCACCATTAGAAATAATCATGCCTTTAGGCTTTAGCCTTTCAGGAATTACAATAAGTCATAATCAGCTCAAGATACAGATACAGATACAACTTCAGATCACTGTTCTCAGTTTTTGAGATGCAATTCAGAGTGTTTCTGGGAGACTGATTTAGAGATACAGAGTGTCTATCTAAATAAAAAATATTTAGAAATTTTGAAAGAGAAAAACACGAATGTCTATAACTTTTAGTTCAGATCTTAAACTTGCATTGGAAATCCAAATGAGTGGGAGTCTATCTACCTTGGATATTTGCACTACTTGCAATTTTTCCTTCGAGAAGTTAAGTGTTGGATAGGAAATACCACCAGCCATGAAAATCAGTAATTCTGATACAGCAACTCTTTTACCTGTCATTACACAGTGTGAGATGATTTAAACCTGAGTTTTTAGCTAATCAGGAACTATT
The DNA here is from genome assembly GCA_013398175.1 of Climacteris rufus. Taxonomy (NCBI): domain Eukaryota; kingdom Metazoa; phylum Chordata; class Aves; order Passeriformes; family Climacteridae; genus Climacteris; species Climacteris rufus. The sequence goes on along the minus strand of VZRZ01006731.1, from coordinate 61,208 downwards.
TTCCTCACTTTTCCCCACAATATGATGCTCCTACACTTCAGAAGCAATGCATTATGCAGTGGACTTTACCCAAAATAATGTGGCTGGCCAGGTAAGGAAGTAGCAGCAAAAATTATGGCTGATGCATTGACTGTAATAATTATTCAGAAAGACTGGGCTCTAAACAGCCTAATTCACACATCATTATTTATATAATAATATCATCATCATCATCATCTTCATTTGTCTGAGCATTTCTGGTCAGGAAAGTGTTTGGGAGATTTGATAGCTCAAAGTTTGCCTTTGTTACACTTCCATGGGACTCAAGGTCTGAGCTGCCACAGACATTCACCTACCTGCTCTAGGTGACCCTGATCTCCAGAGTTCCCTTCCCACCCCAACCATTCTGTGATTCTGTGATTCTGGTTGCTCCCTCTCAGTCAGTCCTATATGCAGTGAGGCAGCTGTCCCAAGACCCTTTCCTAGTTCTCATCCTGAGTAACATCCAGCTGCACCCTGGAACTCCTTGTTCCAGGGAAGAGCAATCCCTGAGCATGCCTAAGCATTTACCACATTTCACTATTACAGATACACTCATTTACTGAAGAGAGGTATTAAGCAACTTGTCCTTAGGGTAATGCTGAAGGCCTCTATAGAGAGGCATTGACCCCGCAGTGAAATAAAGAATAATAAATGTGAGGTGCAGGAGTTTTTAAATGCTCCAGCATGCATGAACTGGAAGCTATTAAAAATGCCAGAGCCTCACAAGGTCTACACAAAGTTCAGGCTATACAAGCTAAACACTGTGCAACACCACCAGCATGTTCAGTATATCCTTTTATGAATGAAGTATAAATAGAGTTAGATAATTTATTAAGTGATGTCTTCCTTCTCTTTTAACGCTATGTGGAAAGATTTTGCTTTCTTTTTAAATAAATAAATTACAGACCATCCTATTCTCTGCAATGATCCTTTCTTCTAAGAAGAAGCCCCTGAATAAAGACACACTACATCAAGAAGCTCTATGGAAGGTGTCTTTAATACAATAAACCTGTTATATGGTATTAGCATGGGCAATAGTGGAAGCTCTGGTAACTGTAAATTTTACAATATCAACAAAAGAGTTGAGTAAAGAGCAGGGTCTTAGGGTCCATTGTTTATAAGGTTACAGCCCTAGAACCATTTATTTTTCATGCTGTTTCTAACTGAATTAAGTGGAAAATCAAATCTAAAGGGTTTGGGTGAGCATCAACACTGAAAAAATAAGCCAGGAAAGGATCTGACTAGCTCTGTGCCGTTGGCCCAGAAGCCCAAAATATTATCCAGTCCTTAAGAAATTATATGAAGAAGCAAAGAGAATACCTAATACTTTGTTAGGAAGTTTGATAAATATTTTATCTCCTCCTTAAATACTCCTCCTAAATTTTTAGTCTGACACCTATAAACACAGTTAAAGCAGTTTTGAAAGATGGCAGCACCGAGAGCAGCAAGAGCTTTGTCAGAGTCTTGCTAAGACAAGGGATAATGATTACGTTACTATTTGATGCCATCATTAAATGAGACATTGTCGACAGATGACACTGAACCTCCTAAAAATGACCAATTTGTCCTCAGCAATCTGCTCCATGCATGTAACATGGAGATATCTACAGCTATCCATGTGATGAATCTCACACGTAGCAATTTTAATTTTAAAAAATGTTCCTGTGAACACATATGTTTTGAGGGGTTTAGTCTGACCCCAATGACACATCTCTTCCAGGACATGTACTTGCAACTGACACTTCAGTGAGTCATTAGACACTCAGTTATGTTTACCAGTCACATTAGGGCTGTTGTCATTCATACTCAGGAAATTCCTGCAAGACTGTTTTGGCTCATCTCAAGCTTTGCCCATTGATCAGAAATTATTGATCTGAGAAAGGGTCCCTGAACACCACAAGAACGGTGAGTGAACAGCTGCGGTACAAACATGGGACCGTATCTGTAAAGGTCAAAGACCTTGAGTGATTGTTCCTGAACTATTGTGTAAATGAAAAACTAGTCCTTGATCAGATGCTGACCAAGGTCAAATCTCAAGCTACAGCATTCAAATGAGTTCTAGAATTCCCAAAGTGTTTATTGGGCTGGTGAAACGGGGCATACATGCTCGAGGGGCAGTGCTGTCCCTTTTGCTCATGGACCTCTGTTTGCTTTCAACAATACTATCAAAAGTGACCTTGTTACAACCTGACAAGTGGTGCTAAGCCATCATCATTGTGGCAAAGCCACCCTGCAGAGATACACACCTAACTACCTGAGAGAGACTACTACTAACTACCTTTAGAGACTCAGGAACTCTGAATTTGAGTGTGCACTCTTTGCATGCTTCCTGAAGGAGAAATATTTGTCAAAACCCTGAGCCACACTTGGTCAAGAAACTGAAATGCTGAGAAAATATTACTGCCAGTTTAGGGTTTGGGCAAATCCTTCTCATTCAGAAACCATCTTATCACATCCTTTGTACAATTCAGGAAGAATTGAGAATACCTTGAGAACTGAGAATACCTTGAGAATTACAATTTACTTTGGTAAAAATCTCCAAAAGCTACTGTCAAGTCTCAGCAGGCAAGTAACTGGACCCTTTGTTTAGATGTTTTGTTCGCCATTACATACTATATCCATTGCTTCATTCTTGCAAACCTTAACTACTTGCAGTGAAGATTTCCAGTGAAAGGCCTTGGCAGGAACTGCCTTCTTATAACTGAATTGGCCAGTGTTATCACTAGTGTCTGGCCACTTTCCAAGCACGGCTAGCTCAAACGACCATAAGTGAGCACTTATCAAGCACATGAAAGATTTTCAGTTTCAGATAACCAATGAAAATGCATACTAACCTTTGTGGCATTTGCTGATTTTTTGGTTTCTATTAAGTATACCTGGTGGAGCTCCATCTAACCAGAGATCAATTACTTCACTGAAAATGCAGTAGAAGACAAACAAGGCAACAATGACTGTTGACCTGGCATTGTTGGCAAACTATGCTACATTTCTTGTACTGGTTTCATCCCACCTAAAGTAGAGATACCTGTGAACAACAGCTGTAATAAGACCATTACAGACTACACTTTCAATAGCCATATTTTCCTAGGAGAGGAAGGAAATCATTGAGACCAAAACAGAAAAGTGCAGTAACTTCCTGAACTCTGAGCCAGTCAGTCTGCATCATTGACATATACTCATGGATTGGACAATGAGATTTCTTTTCTCTGAAGTTGTCATCTGCTGACTTACCTATGTTTGCCATAGAAACTTTGGGTTACCACATTTTTCATCAATCACCTAAGGGGATAAACCAAAGCACTGGGGACAGATCCAGCAATATACTAAGGCCAGCTCCTTGTTTGAGCGCTGAAGACAGCTTTTTCCTGCAGCATTTCAGTGAAAAAATGCTTGTTTATGCTTTTCCTGTTGTAAGCTGAACTAAGTGTAATCATGTGGGAGACAGAATCTTGAAGGCTATAATTAATCACCTTCAAGTTGTAGGCAATTAAAGATGTGCTCCTTAACTGTTGAGTAAGCTAACAAGGAGATATACTGTAAGGCACACTGCATCAAAGTACTCTAAACTACTGTTCTGAAGAAGGGAGAAGAGGGGAGAAGCTGAGAAGACCTATGCTGGTACTTACCACCTAAAATGTATAGATTATTTCAGGAAAAAAGAGGGATATACTTCAGGAACCCTGTGTTAAAAATTAAGGAGCTGAAAATCCAAGACCAGAATGAATAGTGTGTCAAGGAATAATTTTTGTCCTTGGTTAAATAAGACAGCCTGGAAAGATCATGGTGGACTGAAGTCTGTTCAAGGTTGATGTGCCTCAGATCTTGTGACTCTAACAGAAAAAAACAGAAGAGGTTTCTTTCAACTTGAGGAATGATCTTGCACTAAACCATTTGCTTTCTTTCCTTGAGCTCTTAATAAAGAGGTAGAATTTTCAATTAGTAAAAATAAGACTGAAAACTTTGTCTATACTTGTCTCACCTTACTGCAGAAGTCTCATAAAGATTCCAGTACCACATACAGGATACAGACACTACATATTTGGCAAAACTGAGATGACAATCCATCTCATAATTCCTTAAGGAAAAGTTCCAAAAAACCCATTTGGGTGTCCAAAGCACTGTTGAAGAAGAAGATGAAAAGGTTCAAGACAGTGATTCAAAACCAAATAATCCTGATCCCTCCTCTGATGCCTGAAAGTCTGTCTGTACCAAAGCCTTATCCAGAAAACTTACTGGGATGCCAAACACTGTGTTAGCACAAATGGCCAAAGATACTACTTTCTTGCTTGACCTGAACATCTGATATAATCCCACCTCTCACCTAAGATTCCATCTCCATCCGAAGATTCAGAAAATAGGCATGCCTCTTAGGAGACCCATCTGGAGGGCTGATCTGCACATACTGCACATACGCTGAATTTAATGAAAATTACAACAGCAGCTGCTGTTAACGGCAGTGGAAGCAGTGACTGATCACTGTTTATACAATACCTTAGCTATCAGGGCAGTTGCCAAGTAAAGAAGAGACTAAAGACACTTTTAACCACACAGATGTTCTGAAAGAGATGGAAGACAGCCCTGTACATCTTTTCACAGGATTGAGCCACTTGGTGTATCTAAAGTGGACATCTGAAAGGTCAGTCTGAACTAAGTACAAGCAGGAATCTCCCCACCTAGTGCCTGGCTAGTGTGACATTTGTTTTGAGGTGCCTGGTGGTGCCCAGGCAGCCTATGGGGTCGTTGGTCTCCCCCAGGAGCACAGACCTTCACTCTGGGTTCTGCAGACATAGCCTTCAGCTCCAGTCTGGGAGTTGCCTCCAGGATCTCCGTGTAGAGGAATTTCTCCATTGCATCCTGCCACTCAGGGAGAGGAAAGGCAACCTGAGGCAGAGGTGGNTTTCCCCCCCGCTCAGCGCGGTGCCGGTCCTTTCCCCGCCCCTACGCGGCAGCTGGGATGGCACAGCTCGGCTGGCAGGGGCTGTCCCGGCCCAGGGGAACAGCTCATTGGTTCCCATGCCGGGTGCAGACAGCCGACTCACTGGCCGGCGCCACTGTCAATCATTGTGGTCCTCCGCAGTGATTGGCTCTCCCAACTGCCCTCCCCTCACCTCTGTCTTATAACACACCCTGAGCGCCATTTTGGCCGTCTTCTCTGCACCATGTTCCAGTAATAAAATCCTGCTGGCGATAAGAGGAAAAGAACCCTTTCTTGTCTCTTTACTTCCCTGCATAAATTAAACCGCTGTGCGTGAGCTAAGCCAAGATTCTGCGGGAGTCTCGATGCCCGGCTCACCTCTGATCGGAGACTAGATAAGGCCTGAGTCACGTTATCTAGGCAAATGGAACCGATGCAAGAGACTCTGAGTTACTCGCCCTTTCTACCCGCAGCAGCTCGGAGTAAACCTCATTGGTGAAAGCTGAAGACCATGGCATTGTTTTGCCTATCAAAATGAGAACAACCAGCATTTGGAATAATCTCTCAGGGAAGTGGTATACTCCCCAACACTGTACACTTTGAAGGTTCAGCTGACAGAGTTTGGGCCATCTTGTCTAGACCATGCCTTTGACAAGAAAGGTTGGACCAGATGACCCTTGAAGTCCCTTCAAACATGCTGTTCTATGATTCTGTGATTCTCTGATAATCTTTTATTTTTTCCTTCTTACAAAGTTTTTTTGTTCATACAAGAAGTTGTGGTTTCACAGCCTTTTGGGCACAGTGTGCTGAGAACAGCCACGCCTCGGTGCTGCAGTGCCTCAAAGGACAACTCTGCATCAGCAGGAGGTGTGACGTGGGCCTTGGGGCTTCTCAAGTTAGCTGAAATGTGCTGCCACAAACAAGGGGCCTGAGAAAGCCCTGGTGGAATTAGTGTGTCAGAAACCATAGCATTTTCAATATTTCTGATAAAAAAGTATATACTTCAAGGAAATAATATAGACATTGCCAAATATTTAAGGCCAAGTCACATTTCCATAAGAGTCAGTGGGATATTTGACACAGACTTTTAAAAAACAAGAATTAGATTCTAAATAGTCTATTTATGAGGAACAAGTGATATTTTAATGTACCAGTATTTTTCTAAACTGTTTTAGGAAAATTATTAATAAGTGAAGAAATCTGAAAAAACCCAAAATGTTGAAAAATGCTTAATTGCCATAGCAACGCCTGTCTTACTGTAGAATATTCTAACTCCAGAGAGACATAGAGCTGCCATGACCAGACAGCTTCTTTTAAAATTTTCTGATTGCTAAAATCAAAGAATTTTACTGCATAATCCTCTTTAAACACAATAACAAAAACAGCTTCCCTCAGCATTAGTCACAGTCTACCAAATGATTTTCCATACCTTTCCATACACAAACAGAGATCACCTTTACTTAAAGCTATTAAAGACCATTTTTGTTACAAAACAAAATATAGAATTGTCTTAAATAATGAATGATATTGCAAGATCTGAAAGGAACCTTTTCTTTCCTGGCTAATTTTCACTGAGGGAGGCAAACAGTCTGAGTTGTCTATATCCTACACACTTGCACAGTGACACTGGCTTGCTGCGCAGTAGACAAATATTAGGAGACCCCCAAAAGCATAAAAGGAAATACATTTGTCATAGTGTTATTAGCAATGAAGTTGTCTTGGTTATAGATCCCAAGGTTGATGATCTGCCTCTGAAATACACTTGGCAAAATATGTGATAATTTTAAGTGCACAAAAAGATTACTGATGTGCTAAAACCTACCATTTTGCCCCTCAAAGGAAACGGACTACCTCTGACCTCAGCAGGCTGTCAATCAGACTTCAGAATTTCTGAGCTGGAGGATTTGAAACCAATGGGAGCCACATAGACTGAGAGGAATAATACTGGGCAGCACATCACTGCTCCTGAGAAAGTGTCCTGTTCCCTCACCCCTCCCTCTGGCCTGTGGTTCCTTGGAAAATGGATGCAGCAGCAGGTACCTATGTGCTATTACCAAAATCTGTTATGATTGTTCGTATCCTAAGAAGATCCATCACAGAGGACAAGATCCACACATTCACAGTCTTAGCACTCATCTCTTACAACTGATGACAGTTTTTTTAAGCCATTGAAATGTTGTCAACTCAGAGCAATTTTGGCACGCTTGAAACCTTTGACAAGAAAGATCATGGAAAAGCCTGACATGCATTTATCTGTTTGCCAGCATGAGTTCTGCCAAAGCTGAGGACATCCATGGAGGTGACAGTGGAAGGTGGAGGTGGCAGGCTGGCTCGGTGGGAGCAGTGCAGCCGTGACATAGCAGGGACACATTTGCACCACGCAGTCTTCAAACCCAATTCTTCCCAGTTATTTTTGACTGAAGAGGAATAGAGACTCTATTATAACAAAAGAATCTCCTGATATGCATAAAGTACCATAGGGAACAATAATAAGAGTTTGTGGAGGAAGCAAGCTGATTTGCTTTATTTCTGGTTATTTATAGCTCACTTGAACATTTTGACAATTGCAAACAATTATGTAGCCTAGCTATTTAGACACCCTGCCGAATGTAACCCAAAAGGAACTTGAGGGGTTTAATAATTTTCTAGCCAGAGAGAATTAAAGTTGTGATTCACTGAAGAATGTGACAAATAAAGTCAGACATTGCATTTTTAAACTTTCACTTTTTATAAATTATCTTTTAATTACATTGTTACCCCAATTTACCCCCTCCACGTGCAACTCAATCCTTTTACATGCAAATAACTGCCCCAAACACCACACTTAACATTTCAGCATAAGAAATTGCACTGGAACTTCATTTAAAAACTTGAGCACTGGGTTAAAAGGAAAAACTTTTTGCAAGGCTGCACCACAGCTTTACCACACTACAGGAAAACTTTCATTCAGCCATTACTGTCACCAAGGAAATTGAAGCTAATTCTAGCTACTGCCTTCTCGGATACAGATTTCTGGTAAAAATGTATAGACTATTTTTGAAACCTCTGTAAATATCTTTAATGACTTTTGTTGCTGCCTATATCCATTTCCTGACTGGCAGACTCCAGATAGCCTGAATTATGTTTGATATTATGTGTCATTAATAAGTGAGCACTCTTACCTTTTCATACAGTAGACATCTTTACAACATTTGCATTTGAAAGGCATGAGTAATTTTCAGCTTTGAGAGAATTTAACCCACATGTTTTCTGCGTAATTTTGCATTCCACTTAAAAATTCTCTCTCTCCTGCCATATCTTCCACATCCTTTTATGCTTAGGTTTCCCAGTATCTCTTGCCCTGCCAGTTTGTCCATATCTCTCAGGAGTACTGCTTGGGTACTCCCAGAAGAAAGATGAAAGCTCAGTCCTGCTCTGTTTTTCTTCAAATCACTTCACCAATGTCTGCTGGGGATTATCCATGGAAAATATTTTACAAAAATAATTTATTTGCTACATAAAAGACAAAATAAAAATAAGGTTTATCTTCTACCTAATTAAAGTTTGTGCTAACACAGCATTAGACACCACCTTTCTTTTAAGCAAATACTCATTCTCCATCTTCTATGGAGTGCCATACAAGTCTGTTTCTACACAGAACAAACAAAAAAAAGTGTCCTAGACCTTCTCCTGCACATTTTAGCTTTTGTTGTGGAGTCATTGTCTGGTGCTTCTTCACCAACAGAAATCAACATTGAAAGAACACAGAAGTAAGTCATCTCTTCTGTGTGGGTAAATACAAACTACTCTTCAAGAAGGATCACATCATCTTACGAACCTTTTAACAGTGGTGCCAGTGAAAGGGTGTTCTCTGTACTATGTACAGGATCCAAAGGATACATTTTTCTACTGAAAGTTCTGCCCCATCTCTTTTTAGTCTGTACGTAATGGCCTATTGCAAAACAAAGCAATGCCCATGATCTGATGGTGAGCACCACCTCCCTTTGTCATGTCTCACAGCCTTGTCTTAAAAATTATTTGCAACAGTGACCTTTTTGTTATTTGTGTAAATTATGTATTTGCTCTTTTTTTCCCACAAATTTTCCAACTGTAATTCTCACTTCCTGATTTCTCAGACCTTCATCTTAATAGCAATAAAGATCAACTTTTGAGTAGGAATTCTAAAGAAATGTAATGATTGTATTGTAGTGTACTGTCTCTGTTTTAGCCAGTCTACAACAACATTAAGTATTGCACGTCTGATGTTTGCTATAGTTTTATTGTTACAGATTTATCTACATTTCTTCTTTTATTTGTCTGAGATGAATTGAATCAGGTATGAAGAACAAACTCCCTCTCCTAAAGAGATCTGACCCCTATTCTTGCTGGGCCCTACTGGTAGCTAATACTACTGCAGCAGAAGCCCAACCTCCCTTTTTTAAAGTACTGTGAAAGGCACCAACTCCATAGTCCTGTTCAGCTATATGTCAAGAGAAGCAACACAAAATTATTTATGAAGGTTATACAAACATTCACAAAAAAATTACTACAGTATTTTTTGTGGGCTACAAATCAAAAGAAACACTATTCCTGAACATGTTTGCTCTGCAATTCTTTTTTGTAAAGACAGGGAAGTGACAAAAGAGTTCCTGTTTTTATGCACACAGCACTGTATCATAGAATCACAGAATCACAGAATGGCCTGGGTTGGAAGGAACCTCAAAGATCATCTAGTTCCATCCCTCCTGCTACGGGCTGGGACTCCTTCCACTAGACCAGGTTGCTCAGAGCCCCAGCCAACCCAGCCTTGACTTCTCATGACTTCTCTCTGCATAATCTAGCGTAGCCATGAGAAGTCATTACTTTTGGAACAATATCTGTGCATCTTCACTTAGCTGCTGTACCAGCAGCATCTCCCTACTCTGCATTGCTGGGTTTGTTGCACTAGAAACAAGGACAGGAGGCTTCTCCGCACTCCATTTTGTGTTGCAGGGATCACTGTTTTCAAGGAATGACATTGAAGTAGAACAACCAACAGAACCATGTCTCTAAAGCTGTTTTCAGCACCTCCACTGAAACTATTTTCTGCTACTTCTGTTTTGGTAGGCTGAGGATCAGCCTGTGATATATAAAATGACCACAGGATTCCCCTATTTATTGAGCAGTATCTGTAAGGATTTTTTCCCCAACATTAATTTTCCTTGGTCAAAGTTTGACTTAGTCAAGTTGCCAGTTAAACTGTACTAAGATCTAAAATTAGATTTTATTAAGTCTAGGCATATCTAATAATCTCAACAGCTCTAATAAAATTATTATCTTCTAGAGGATAATAGATATAAATCTTCTAGAAGCTACAATACTTAATTTAAATTTACATATTTTACACAATTTCTCAAGATGAAATTAATATGAAGTAGAATGTAAATTAAAACAAATTTTATTATTTTGATAACAAATTTACATTAATATTGTTGTGCACTTCCTAGAAGAAGGGAGTGAAAAAGGCATAAATAGAAACAAAAACGACCAGAAACAATCAGAATCACAGAAAAAAACATATTACTTTAATTCAGAGGTTTAGCTCTTGTGACCTCTGCTTCCCTTACTGCTTCTAGGTGACATCTTTCCAAGGGACTATTCTGTGCAAGACTGGTCCAGGCCTGAAGTCTTTTTTACCATTGCTGTTTCTTTGGTCAAGTAATTATACAGCATTTAAATAAAAGTCAATCTTACCTAATGAAGAAAAAAAAAGAAGGGAAAAATGGGACATTTGCTTTGCAATTTTATTTAACAAAAAAAAAAAAAAAAAAAAAAAAAAAATAAANAAAAAAAAAAAGAGAATGAAAAAACTCTCATAATTTTGCTTTGTTAGACAGAATAAAAGAATCTGGAAGTCTTCCTGCCTCAGTACCTCAGAAGGTCTCAGGCTTTGCTTCTCCACATCACATTTATAGGTACTTTCCTGACATTGCCTTCAACTCAATGTGCACACAGATGCTGTGTATACACACACAGGCTCCTCTGGACAAGCCACTCTGGTTCCATCAAGTCTACCATCAAGTTTAATCTCAGGTTACCATGAGACCACTATTGCAGGTAGCAACAGTCACAGTTTTTATCTGTCCCTACTGTCTATCAACATCTGCTTGCTCTTTTTGTTGAGCCTAAAGGAAGCCTCAAAGTGAGTCATAGCATTATTTTTCTATTAAAATCTCCTGTAAGTTAAACAGTAACACCTCCCAGAAAAGGAAAAAAAAAGTTCAAATTAATTCATTATGTAATTGCTTCACTTCCTAAAGTGTAGGCTACATAAACTACTCTGTGGCCAGGTTCATCTCTCAGATCCCCTGTGATGCCTTTTTAGCCACCTAAAATCAGAAGCCAGCCAAGATTCTAATGATAAAAGTGGTTATTGTTTAATGAAGGCCTCCAGGTACATTTATGGCAAAAATGCGCACAAAAATGCACACCCAAAATGCACACGTAATACAGGACATCCACACTTTCAGAAGTTTAGCAAATTTGCATAATTGACCCCCATAATCTCCCAACTAGAGGTTCTATTAATGAAATAATTTTCCCCCTTTCCCCCCTTAGCTTCTAGCCCTACTTTGTTTACATTTTTTTGAGACATGTGAAAAGTCCTTGGTTTTCAAAGAAGCAAGATTAGGACAGGATTTCAGGAATGTGTTTTGTCTTTTTGTTTAACAGGATAGGAAAAATACTGGAACTAGCTACAAATCTATATAGTTTTATAATAATAGGTCATAAAGCTATGAATATATGAAAAAGCCAAAATCCCTTTGGCATCACCTGAACTGTTATAAACCAAACTAGATTACCTGATCAGTTGATAAGCCAGCATTCAGTTCTGTAACCACAGCTCCTTTTGCCCATACTGAACAGAAACCCTAGCACTCAGAAGGAACAAGAGGGGCTGCTCCTGGACAACTACTGCTTTAAAAGAATATTTTGATTTTATAAAAAATAAGTTACAATGAAGTCTTTATTTCAATGATCAAAGAGTACTTATTTCCACAGGCATTCTGACACAATCTATGCATGCAGTCAGTGTTGTCCTGTGTCAAATGAAGGCTACGAAACAGAGGAAAATATTGCCCCACCCCCCCAATACCTGTCTCATTCTAAATCTGAGTACTAGCATCCACAGTTGGGATGGTGTCCCTGCATTTCTCTTCAAGTTCTGCACAGTGCTGAGAAGGTCACCAAAACCACAGTTTTCAAAAAGCGACCACAAGTTATGCTTTCCTCATTTTCTGGGTATCTAATATGAAACAGCTGTGGATGAATTTGCAGGCATGTGAATACTCACAACTCCAGCTGGAGCTGGTTCCTGCTGCATAAAACTTAATGAAAAGGTCTCTTCATTAAAAAGTGCTGTGAAACATTATTTTCTATGTGACTATCTAAAAGCAGCAAACATCTTTGATAATGGGATTTTAGCACAAACCATTTCTACAGGAATGCAATGAAGACAAATTCACTAACATTTGTGAATTACAGTAAGTCTGCAGAGATTTTGGCAGTGGAACAGATAATTTTTAGGTGCCCCATCGTAGCGTATAGAGGATCCACAACTTGGAATTAGTAGTCTGCAAGAAATCAAAAGGTTTTGCATACAACCAGTGCCAAAACTGAACCACTTCTTCCCCTACATGTATATATAGTGTTATACACACAAGCACACAAGCAAGGAGAGTTGAAGAAAGCAAAAGAAATAAACAAACAGTCCAGGCTAAACTATCTGTAGGTACTTATAAATGAAAACAGTTGTGGCAACACTGCAAGACAGACCTCTTTCCAAAGAGTTAGCTGTTTCTCCAGTTTAAAAAGCTTGTGAAGCTCTGCCTTCCATACAGCATGAGGAAAGAGAGGCACCTCCCAGAGCACCCAGCACGTCAGGTTATTTAACGCCAGCATCCAGACCATCTGAAGAGTGACCACTTTCACATTTCTCAGTCTGAGTATGTGTATTCTACTCAAGCAGGGCTGGGATCTCAGCTCTATGCACACTGGTTGCCACAGAAAGGAAGCTGTACATCACACGGGCCATCATACTCATTTCATAAATGACTGATATTATTTAAAGGATCAAGAGTCATATGTAGACACAAGCTAAGCCAGATAGATATAGTAAAGAAAATTTGTGTCATAAAACCCACTTATCCCAGCAAGGCTGTGGGAGGCTTGGCTTAAGTTCCTTTTGCTGCCTGAGGGAATCTGACCTGTTATCTCCCACTTGGAGGTGAATATGCTGATCACAAAAGGTCGGCTATTTTGAGGCACAAGGGTGAGGCATCCCATTATTTCTGTTCAAACTGTTCCACTTTGCATGGAATGAATATTCATTGGGCTCCTGAGAGAATGAAAGTGCAGAAACGTGTCTATAACTGGGTTGTTAGGGCGCTTAGTGGGGAAGGTGGTGAGAGGAACATATTCTTTTGGAATATGTGAGCATACCTGGCTAAGCAGCAGCATGGCAAGGGTGTTGATGATCTGTGTTTGGGACTGAAGTGTTCACACCAGGGATAAGATGGAATTTGAATGCTTAAATCTGATTGTGGCAGCACACTACTGAAAAGGCTACCTGGAAATTAATAGCTATCTATTTAGTGCTGGAAAATGTGAGGAAAATATAGCATGAAACCACTCACAGAATGATGAAAAGGCTTCCCCTACAGCTACAAGAATAAAATTTCTCCCTCTGAACTAGCCTTATATTGAGATCTAGGAGTACAAATGATCCTAGCAGAGAAGTAATTAAATAGAATGACTGCAAAGACCTGATAATGGAATGTCCTATATTCAGCAGAAACACATTCGTCTAGATATTCTAAAAAGCAGATTAAATAACTGTTCGCATGAACTCGTCTATGAAGGTATTTTTCCCTTTAGACTGTTGCTTTAATTACTGTGTAATTATTGGAATTAATTTGGTTTGAAGGAACACTAGTATTTCTAACATAAGTTTTATCAGGTAGTGACAGTATCCTTTGTCATAAGTTTGCATTTTCCTTCTCTGATGCCTTACTATTGGATCAAACTTTTCAACTGTGGAGTTGGTGATAAACTCATCTGTGGTGAAAAGGTGCTCATAATAAGTCTGTTTATACTGACTTCTGCTGGCTTTCATCAGGAATGAATCTGTCCCACAAAGCTTATTGTGAAATTATTTAGATAAGTTGACAAAGTTACACTGTGTGGGTAGAGAAATTTCTGTATATTGCCCTGAAATGACTTTGCTATAGAGAAAGGCATTTAGGCATGGCTTCTTTTAGGGACAAAATCTATAGAATTCAACAAAAGGGAGCAACACTGTTTTAAGATTTAGCAACAGAAATGCTTTATGGGATCTGTATTTGCTATCCATTAGACCATTTGGAATAATACTTTAAAAAACAAAGAAAACATTACATTCCTAGATTGTTTTAGTTCTAGTGAGGAACCACACAGCATCCATAAAAAAGAGTGGCCAGTTCACACTGACTGAGATCAGTGACAGCTTCACTAAGGAGAAGGGGTCTGCCTGCTCTGAGTGCAGCCCATCTGATTGGAAAGAGTGCAAGGTTTTAAATAAGGAACATCCAGGGGTGCCTGTGCCTTTTCAGTTTAGTCAAAGTTCATTTCAGATCTTCTGGCTGACAAAAAGCAGCATCTTTGCTTCTGTTTGCATGTATGTAGCTGGTTTGGCACTGCAACTGCATTTTCTGTGGGAGAGCAGTAGTAGCCATTGCTTTCACATGAGCTTTGCTGTGTAATTAGGTTTTACTAATAAAGACTAAATGTACCAGATTAATAACCTCTTTTTTACATTGCAGACTGGCAAATTACAGTTGGATTTCTGTCTCTCTAAGAATTGTTGCTAGATTCAGAACACTGATTTGATATCTTTAATTCACCTACAAAAATTTTATGCCATTCATCTTCCACAAAGTGCACATTCTAGCCAATGAAGACACACTGATTTACACCAGGTCTGGGGTATGTGTAGGAAAAATTTAGGTTATATTTTTTTCAGGACACTTGAGAAAAAATATCTGGGGCTTTTGTTCCTGCTGATAGATCCTTATCCCACCTACAGACTGGTAAATGTGAATGTTTCCCCCTCCAAGGACACTTATGTGTTCTTTGTCAGAGCCAGAATTTATATTTGCCTGTTAACTTGCTTTGATACTCATTGTCCTAAAATCAGAGATGCAGATCTGGTGCCCTGACTTTTGCAGTTCTGGATGTTATCATTCTTTTGTAACTGGCTCTCAGACCTTCTTTGTAAACATAGCCATGTTATTGTAACGGTATCTTTTTATTTACATTCCTTTCTCCTGGGCACAGAAGTTTGATGGACATTTCCTTTGACCAGTGTGATTGAGGGGAGGCCCTTTGTCTCCTCCAATACACAGTGAATTATAAGACACATATATAATAAAGACGGGCAAGACCCAAGGAACTTGTTCCTTTAAGAACTTGTCCCTTCACTCTCCAGAGGTTTCTGTCTCCTTCTTTCGTGTAGTTACTGCGACACAGATCTGGGAACATCAGCTGGAGGCTGTTCTGTCCCTCCCCTGCACTGTCTCCGACAGATGTTGGTGTGAACTATCCTTAAACACATCCAATAAAACACGTTCACACATATTCTTAAATACTTCTGTACTTCAACAGTCAAAATACTCCTTCTTAAAAGACTGCACTAATAATGCAATTTAGAAATTACAATATTTACTTGCAATAGTTTCTTTTTGTCCTTCCTCTCTGGTCTTAAACAACAAGTGATCATTGTTCTATTTATAATTATCTCTTTTACATATTAGAAGACTTAAACGTCCCCTCTTAATGCTCCCTTTTGTAGCCTAAATGAATGGAATTATCTTTCTTTATAGATTATGTTTGCTAAATCCATTAGTTGCACCATACTGCGGTCATCTTTTTTTAAAATGTGGTGTCTAAAAGTGGACAGTGGTCTGAGATCCATTTGGCTCCCAAGTAAAGCAAAACAATTACTTCCCAAGGGTAGCATACAATATTCCTATGAATGTATCTTTGACCAAGATTTTTCTTGAAAAAAAGTGTTGTTACTGTTAGTCAATTTGTGATTCACAGTAACCCTCAGATCCTTCTCTGTGTAAAGTCACTTCAGCAACCCATCTATTTTCAAGTCTTTGTTGACTTTCATCTGCTTTCAATTTCAGATGACATCTGATTTTTTAAACTAATTTAATTTCCAGTTTTGATCCTGTCATCAAAGTAAGAGCAACTTCTCCGTTCATATTGTCTGCAGATTTTCTAAATGCATTAATTCAATTTCATCACCAAATCATTAATAAAACCACATAGAAGAAATGGGACTCCACATAAGGGTTCACATTCTTAATGTGAATCACCTAAAAATTATTCTTGGCAGACACTCCGTAACAACAAAGAGGGGGTTCAGCACACACTTTACTTGGGCATGGGTAAACCACCACAGTGGCTGTGCATTATAGTCTATAGCATTATAGCCTACAACACCTTTTCCCAACATCCACCTTTCCAGAAAAGTTATGCACTGGAAGGAAGTAAAGAAGATGAAGCCAGCCTCTTCTCAGTCATCTCCAGAAAGGCTGAAAGGCAATGATCACAAGCTGAAATGTAGGAAATTACATTTAAACACAAGAGAAATTTAATTTTTTTCCTGTGAGTTGCATCAAACACTTTAACCAGTTTCCCAGAAAGGTCGTGGAGTCTTTAGTTTGATGATGCTCAAAACCTGAAAGGACACGGACCTAAGTAATCTTGCTGTAGCTGACCCTGCTTGAGCAGGGGATATGGATTACAAACTTCCTGAGGTCTCTTCCAGCCTCAAACATTCTGCAATTCTATACATTTATAAGACAGTGCAATTTGTTTTAGATGTCCTTGCTTGAATTCAGAGAGTGTTTTGCAAGCAATTTTGACTTTTCATAACCACAATGTTAAATAACCTGAAGTGATGGTCTGATCTGCAGTGATTCTATTAAAAAACCTGAAGGTCAGTCTGGGAACTAGATTAGACATTTTGCTAGTCTCTG
This sequence comes from Climacteris rufus, assembly GCA_013398175.1. Classification (NCBI taxonomy): domain Eukaryota; kingdom Metazoa; phylum Chordata; class Aves; order Passeriformes; family Climacteridae; genus Climacteris; species Climacteris rufus. The sequence goes on along the minus strand of VZRZ01006731.1, from coordinate 44,228 downwards.
CAATACTGTGAATGACACATAACATTTCAAACAGTATTTGAAACTCTGTAACTGACTCCACTGGAGACTGAGTGCACATCATTTAACCCTAGATCAAAGTCTTTCTCCCAGTTTGAGCACTGGTATTAGACAGTTTCACTGTCACACCTCTCCCACCCTCATCCCACCATTCCATGTTTAAAAAGCAGCATGTTATTTTTAAGGAAGTTGAAGCCCAGTGCTGACACTATTAGTAGAGATCTGCATCCAAATTCATGACTCATATGACCCAGGGTAGGCCTCTGCAGTCAAATGCGAGTATTGGCAAGCATCACTTGTGACCTGGACTCCATCCCCTGTGTTCCCAGAATCTCACAGTCACTTCATTAGTGCCCACATGGATGAGTAACATGAACAGCATGAGTCACAGTCAGGCACTGGATATGCCTCAACAGTCTTTCCACTGTGCCTAAGGTTTTTGAGTTAGTCAAGAAGCCCTGGTCCCAGCAGGATGGTCAGACTGGCAGATGGATGTCTCTGGCCCCAAGACAGAGAGTCTCTAATCACAGTCATCCACTGAGAAGTTTGTCACTGGAGCAGCACAGCAAATAATAGCATTGCACCTTACTGAAGAGCTGAGCCAAAATGTATTTGTCTTGAAACTGGAAATTGTCAACATATATCCCTCCTGAAAGAGGTTTACCTTTCTTTCCTGCTGAAGTCAGTGGGGAATCTCTGACATCTGAATTCACTAGGCATAGGACCTGACTCTTGAAAGATCAACTACAGCTTTTACAGATTACTGACTTGGAAATTGATGGGCTGGTCAAAATCCTTTCAGTTAGTCTTGTAACCTAATTTTGATAGTTGGCAGGAATTTTAAAAGTATTCACGTTCCTTTTTGCTCTCTTATTTACCAGATTGTTTCTCAGCACTTTTCTACTGTCATGACAGTTTCTGGTCATGAAATAATGTAAACCACACTTAATTATAATGCAGGATTTTAAACTATATGTTTAGACAGGTTACTAAGGTATAGTACAAGCACATGTCCTGAACAGCAGTGCAACAGCAGAGTGTGGGGAAAAACCCATTCAACACAACTCTCTCTATACATATTTCTTAGTTAGATGGTTGAAATCCACACTACGTCAGGCATGATATAATTGTCATAGTGACTCTTCTTTTTCTCTTTTATGTTATGAGCACCAGGGGTTTTTTTCACTTATTGGTGAACATGCTGATAATTTCTTTAAAAGGCTGAAGGGGACTATTCTGTTAAATCTTCCCTTTGAATTTAGGTGGCCATAAAGCTGTCTCTTCTACTCACAGACCTTCACATTTCCTTATCCCAAATGGGTGATCCTCCCCAGAAAATAATTTTATAGAAAGATGTGAGTCCTTTTATCTGATAGGTGAGATACAGACAGGAAAGGCCTAATTTGCAAGTCTTGATGGAGCAAGAGGTATGAGGTGGACATTGGGTAGTTGAATATTCATTGTTTCTGCAGAAATGTAAGAACTTGGGGCAACTTAACACTGGAAACTGAGGTGCCAAGGCGTTGTAGACACAAAGTAGCTCAGGATGGGTTTGTGAAACACTTAGGCACCCTGAAAGGCAGTTAGATAACAATTCCTCGAGCAGATATGGTCTCTTGCCCTGGGTATTTTATTATATTAGCTAATTTTGGGCTAGATGGAGAAATGGTGAAGCATTACAGCCTGACCACTAAGGGGAAGTAGTAAGCACACAGATTCAATCCTGCCACTGTTGGTGCCTTCTAAGAATTGATTTTGATCCAATTATCTCACACTTCTAAAATGCCTATGTTCCTTACCAAAGGTTATTGAAATGTCAGTCTTGCAAAAATTGGCTGCCTAGAGCTTTTTTTAGTAGCAGCACGACCCTCTGGTGAAGTTGATTAATGTGATTTTGACCTGTCTTGAGGGCATATAGGTTCACATTACTAATTAATACCATCCACATGGCTAGTTGAGGAGCTTGAAAATTCAAACCCACAAGAGAAACACAAAAGCATGTGTGGTTTTCCTCCTTTATCTGACAAAACTCACAGTAACTGCAGATAGAAGGGTGTGTGTGGACTAGCAAAAGGAAAATGAAATAAAACTCTAACAGTTATTCCTGGGAATATTTTCCTGTTAAGATGCTGCTTTCTTACTGCAATAAACTCTATAGATAACTCCTTCCCAGTTCCAAAAAGAGCAAGCAATCTTGCACATTTCTAACAGCAACTCACGATTTCCATGAGGCACATCTCTGAGTGCTCATACGCCATTGGTTTCTTAGAAGTTATATTGGGCCAAAGCAACTGCACATTTCTAAGGCAAATCTACTGATATAGTATTGAATGCACAGCCCCATTACCACATAGTGTTTACTTATTTCAGGAATCAAGAGTTTTTAAGAGCTCCCCGAGGTTAAATACAGCATCCTGGGTGCAAGTCAAGTTGCTATGGTGACATTGCTTCATACTTACATTACTTACTTGCTAATACAGGCCTTTGGCCTTCTGTTTTCTAATTGCTGATGGATGAACTATCAAACCGTCTTGCATTAACTGTATAAAGGTGATGTGAATCATATTTCAAAACACCAAACTAATGTGGTTCAACTAAATGTGAGAAAAATGCCTCATCTCAAATAAAACTCTGTTAAGACAGATTTGAGATTAAAACAGCACCTTTTAGTTTGAACCAATATTGTTGCAACCTATTAGACTCAAAATATATTCCAGGAGGTAAAGATGGAAGCAGGAGTTACAGTCAGAAAAGCAAGACATTAAATGTCAGAAAAGTAAATTTTTTTCATCCAAAACCAGACACACGAGTAACTGAGTATTTCTAATGTTCTGGTCTCAATCCTGTGCATTGTTTTAGTCTCCACTCACTGGGAGTTGAACATCATTACCTACTACTTGGAAATAAAAATAGTATGTTCCATCAGATACATAAAATCATAATATTTTTCATTTATTTGTACATTGTTTGTTTATATATTTATTTACAATTTGAAAAGTATGATGCTGTTGCAGAAAGCTTTCCAAGAAAGCAATGTATGATGTCTTGTCTATGGCTCTGATAATGATGTTGTGAGAGTTAGCAATCTACTTTAGGCATTAAATAAATATACAACTTCTGGATAGGGAACCTAACAGAGATCACAGCTCTTTCCACATAGGTGGTTTGGGTTTTTTTTTGATCTCTACTATAAACAATCAAAGATATGTGAAAAGTTAATATGCCCCAAAACTGTTAGCCCTTTTGTTTTAGAATTTGCTTTTAGGCAGCTGGAGCAATTAAGTAGTCCTGGTGCATTGTTAAGAGGCAAAATATAACCAGAGTAGACACTTCTAACATGCTTTTAGCCAGAGTGAAGAAAGGCTCTTGATTGCATTTTTTACAATCTCCACAACATGTTGCAAGTGAAGGTTTCAATTCTTCCTCTTCTCAGAATTTGGGCTTTTCCCTTAAGATTCTGTGTCACTCAGCACCTTTTGCTACCCAGTGACTTCTGGTTAAACACAGGCTGAAAGAGAAAATCTGAGATACATATTTCATTCGCTATCATTTGACAAAATTGATTTTGGGGCAACAATTTTTTTTGCTTTTTTCTGACATTCAGCACATTACAATGTCACCATCAGCATGCAAAACCATTTTGTGTAGAACTACATGTTTCATCTGACTAGGTGTATCCAGGCATATTTTTCATTTTTAACAGCAAGCATAATGTTCTAAATACTTTTTAAATACTTTATAATTACCACTCTCCTGAGGAAGCCAGAATTAAGGCTCAGAACAATAAGTCCTAGTCCTTGGAAGAGGAACAAAATGACATAATTTATACAAAAAACCCTTGACTATTCTGCCACGCTCATTGAGGCAAAAAGCGGCCTCAAATGTGGATAAGGTCAATATATTCTTATACTTGGGATGCTGTTCATTACCTTTGCTGGGTAAGCATTCATTACCTAAGCTAAAGGTCACTTTTTTCTTAATTTCTTAATTTCAAAGTTAACGTAGTTAATGTTTATAAAATAATAACTTAATACTGTCCACTCTGTTGTGCTGTTGAAGAAGTCTCTAATACATTTGAAATTATTTTGGGTTTTTTAATTCATACACTAAGTGGGGATTAGATAGACTGAGATAGCTAATTCACAATAGATCAAGAGGCTTATTTTTAGGAATGAAATCTTTCAAATATTGCAGATTTCAGCTTTCACAAGAACATCCAGTTTCATTCTTTAATGTATGTTCCTATGGAGATCTGAGGAGTCTGCAGTTCAAAGACCAACAAAACATCTTCTGTGAAATACATAAGTACATAGATCCTAAACAGGAATAAAGAATTCTTATTTGGGAAAGGAACAACAGTTACGATAGCTACAACTTTCAGTTGTTGTCTTGAGTGTCTGATGCTTGTACGTCATGTGCTTCAATCTAACACCCAGACTTCTGAAAGCCTCATGATCTTGGTTGCATGTATCTTGCAGTAGCAAATTGAAAGAGATGGTTAAAACAGTTGAGGCTAATTAACAAGGAAATGTGTCAGGCAGTGAATGGGCTATTTGCTGGGCAGGGAATAAGCATGTGTATGCATATGCAGTAGTATCACTGTACCAGTTAAGGAAAAGGTTTGGAAATTAGCCACCCCAAACTGATCATCAAACCTCTAGTCTCAAGAGAATCATAGTAATGAGACGCAGCTCTAATCCCATGTTGATACATGTCTACAGTAAACATAATGTTCCCTGTACAAAACGGCTTCAGGATGAATTCCACAAAATGCCAGGATAGGAAGAGCATTTTACCTCTCACTACAGTAAAGATTTACTAGCAGATTAGACAAGCCATGATAAACAAGCCATATTTACCACAAGAGAGGAGATGACTGTAAAAGGAGCATTAACATTTCCATACAAGGAAAAGCAGTGAATGAGGATCAACCTTCATCTTGAAAAAGTCTCAAATAGTCACAAAGGAGGTAGAAATCGCAGTGGAAAACCCAGTCCTTGTGGGCATCATCAAAGAAGATTAAAAAAAATGCACCCACTCTTCCCCAGTCCAACATTAACGTACCATCTTCCAGGAATGCAACTGTTTGCAGATATTGTGAGCAAATTCTACATCATATGGATCATATGACTCGGTAACTGCTAGTGTCTATGGTTTGTGAGCTAGATGACTTCCAGATACAAGCTTAGAATCAACTGGTAGTTTTCTTTAACATTTGTAGCTAGGCCATTATTAAATATTTACAATAGTATTTATTTGGGCATTTTTAAATGGAGTACTTTTGTTTGCTTGAAATTTAGTCTCTCTTGTATCACAAAATCAGAATATCTGGGTAAAATTAAAATATATCAATCCCATAAGAATATGTGACTCATTAGTATCAGTGATCAGTGTCGTGGGCAATACTCAGAGAAATGCAAATACCTTGCTCCAGAATATTAAGCAAGTACCAAGGCATTCCTCTTCTGAAGTGTTTTGGGAACTGGAAATGAAAAAGTGCATTCTCAAGACCAACATTAGCCACATAACCTTTATCTTACACAATGTTTCATGGAGAGAGAACTGGAACCTTGTGGGTTAGAATCACAGATTCACAGAATCACTTAGTTCAAAAAGACCTTTAAGATTTTTAAGAATCCAACCATTAACCTAACACTGCCAAGTACCACTAAACCATGTCCCTAATTACCACATCTACGTCACGGTCAGAGGACACAGTCCTGTTGGGGTGAGTCCTGAGAAAGGCCACCAAGATGATTAGAGGGATGGAGCACCTCTCCTATGAAGTGAGGCTGAGAGACTTGGAATTGTTCAGCCTGGAGAAGAGAAGGCTCTGGGGAGACCTGATAGTAGTCTTTGGGTACTTGAAGTAGGCCTACAACAAAGATGGGGACAAACATTTTAGGTTTTAAACTAAAAGAAGGTTGATCTCAATTAGATATAAGGAAGACTTTTTCACAATGGGGTGGTAAAACACTGCCACAGTTGCCCAGAGAGGTGGTAGATGCCTCGCTCCTGGAAACATTCAAAGTCAAATTGGATGGGGCTCTGGGCAATCTGATGTAGTTGAAGATGTCGTGCTCACAGCATGGGGGTTGGACTAAATGACCTTTAAAGATCTCTTCCAAATCCAACTATTCAACGATTTAAATATCCCCAGGAATCATGACTTAACCACTTCCCTGGGCAGCCAATTCCTGTGCTAGCCAACCCCTCCAGTGAAAATTTTTTTCCCAATATCTAATCTAAACCTCCTCTAGTTTGAGACCATTTCCTCTTGTTCTATTGTTTCTTGGGAAAACAGACCAACTCCCACCTCAGTACAAGCTCCTGAGGAGACTGCCTGAAGGTAATCACTTTCAGGGCTTGCAGGGAGACTGGCAGGTTGAGCTGTAAGTCTGCTGCAGGGATACTCAACCTTTCACAACATGATGGGGAGCACAGAGTGACATTAGGGATTTACAGTTAACTTTAGGCTCCAGCTCTGAATTTTACTTTGGCAGAACTGGCCTCTGTACTGACTATACAAAAATTAGGGACAAAATATCTTATTTCAGCGGACTTAATTATCATCAGCTGGTACCAGTCAAGACACATGTAGATAAACATGGTGGTGTGTCATTCCAAAAGAGGATTCTAGTATTTAGAAGCCCTGCAGAACTGTTACTGCTTTTCAATATAAAGTCATTAAGGTTGTCCTTCTCTTTTTTATAGGTGGACCTGCTCCTTTTTATGAGTGGGCCTTCTATATCTGCCTGGAGTAGGAGGCAATAGAACAGTGCAGGGCAGCTTGAGCAGTTACTGCCAGTGCTGTACCCATCCAACAGATAAAAACGGGATGCAGGTCTCCAGAGCTGTCAGCTTGGTAACCTTCAAAAGTGTTTCAACCCCTGACGAAAATAAAACAGACTTTTTTAGATTAATGCCAGAAACCTTACACTGTAGTGAACAGGTAGTACTAAAATCAGACTCCCTGCTGTCTTCCAATGTAAAAATAACTCAGTATATCTGAGTATGCTACAGAAGACAAAGTACCCAAACAGTTTTTTGGAGTTAACTAGGCAATTACTAAATGTTAGATAAAGATGTATTTCTAACGGTGTATTTAAAGGAAAAGGCATGGGATGGATGTGTACCTGTACTACATTTTCTGTCCCACAACCATTTTTTAAAATCACATGGACTTAATGGATATCTATGTAAGTTCCTTCTCAGTCTCATGAACTAGACAGATGCATCTTAAAACAAATGAAAATGCCATTTAAAAGCTACAAGTACACAATCACAAATATACTGCATTAAGAGTTTACAGTGGAAACTGCATTACCACGGACTTTGAAAGATTTTTCCATGCTTTCTACCTTCTTACTTGCAAGACCTTAAGTAACAGGGGATCCTTCTACCCTGGTTATGTTAGAAAAAGCTTCTGAGACCCATTATGGACTCAAAGGCAACATGATGCATATTTCAAGAATACTGTCAGGACAGCAGCACTTTGAAGTCATTCTCATGTACAGTGATAGTCCTTGATCAAAATACTGCTTTAGATAAAACAGACACAGGAAAGACAATAATAGTATTTACACAGAGATTTTCTAAGGTCACCAAGGAAGACTGGTAAAGACCTTGGAAAAAGACTTCATTAGTCATTACACTATCCTTCCTCTCTGATTATGACATTCTGCTGATAAATTCCTGCTCTAAATTGAATTATGAGTTAATTAGCTTCAGAAGGCTGAGTGAGAAGACTCAGAAGCTGCACCCTACCAATCTGAAATAGAGCTCTTAGACATAGCATATTAATAATAATATAGAAAGGAAGAAAGATTTAAAAAACCCAAGATGCTTCTAACTTTCTTCTGTTTTTTCTGAAAGAACAATAATTTACAAATCAAGACATGTAACTAGTTTCCAAAGCAACAGTAACTAAAAGAGACCAAACATAGTTTTTGTTTCCTTTTTGACAACAGGGTTAATAAATAGAGGCATGAAATACTTTATCCAAACCCATACCAGGATTGTCATGATTGATAATTAAATATTTTATATTATGAAGGAAATTGCAAGAATATAATTAGCATAAGAAAATGTTTGATGCAAACCACTGCTCAATTGAAGCAAGTGTTACAAGAAGATAACGTACACTTTACTTTGTTGCCGATGTAAGTGGTGAATTTGAGGATCAATTACAGTTTAATATTGACAGGAGTATCTTGTTAATGAAGTGCAAATAGCTTCTTATTAACTGACAGTGAGATTAGGCAAAAGGAAAATTAAGAGCTGAAAGCAGATCTCCCAGGTATTGCCTGGGAGTAAGAGCTTTCAGTGGAGTTCAAGGGACTGACATCTTGCATGAAGACAAACTTTGCTGGAACCTGACTTGTGTCTTTAGTATGTTGAACACATACTCATTTTCCAATTCAGAGCAGAGCACTACATTTCAATCAGCAGGGGGGCTTATGCTTTTAACAGCTTGATAAATATATTTCTACTGAAGCAGTCTTTTTGCAGAAAATCAGGGCTTTGGTTAATTTTCCCAGGTCTGTTTTTCATGCTCTATTTGATTTGTCTATGAAATATGAAAACCTGAAAGACAAAACATTTTCTCTGAACCTCAAAATTTATGTTAGGAAATAGAACCAGGTGTCTTGTGAGTTTCACTATCCCCTGTCTTTTCTTGGAATGCTGTCCTGAGCACACCTTCCCTAGTGCACTGTTGTCAGAAACTCCAGTGATTAGCATCATTTAACAGCAGGTAGATCACCAGACATGGGATAAATGCAGAAACTGGATGAAAAAGAGAATTCATTATTACTTGCAAAGTTAAATAATAAAAATAGTCACTGAAAAATTCTCACAGAATATGTATGTGCATGTGTCTGTCTATTTCTTTTGAAAAATGTGACTAGCTGTACTTTACCCAACTAGCTATAAAGATCATCATTAGGTAATACCAGCCTATGTAGCCACGTAATGTACTGGGCACATAGCTATTCAAATATGCATAATTAACAGTGATGATGCAAACTTTTATACAGAATTGTTCAAATCACAGAAACTAAAAAAACAGTTTTCCCCAAATAACTTGGGAAATTTCACCTACTGCAGAGTCAAGCCAGGTAACTGTGCCATACCCTGCCTATTACAGATCTAGCTCCTTGGAAAAACATCAGCTGTGCAACTATCCACCAAATAAATGACTCAGTCCTACAGAATCCTTCCAAAGCCACTGGGCTCCTCTGGGGTTTTTGCTAGCTTCTAAGAGCTACCTGGTCCCCAAAGCAATTATTACCCCACAGGGCACTGTAATAGCCACGTGCAGGATTCCATCAGAAAAGGAGGATCTCTCACGATTTCATAAAGAGGAATCTCTTGAGTGGGATCCCCTTACCCTTCCCGGATCACAAGCATGATGCCTCCCTCTGCATCCCTTGCCTGTGCCTCTGATGGTTCCACTATCACCAACAGTCAGATTAGCTGAGGGACCAACAGCAAGAAGAAAGACAAACAGGACAAATAACATCTGCACAGTCCACTTTGTCCCAAAAGGAAGTGTCTGACTTTTTGCCCCCACTTCAACAGCCCATCATTCTGTTTTCCTAAGCCCCAGGGATGTCACTTCCATAGGAAAGGGGACTCACACCACCCCCTAGGAGGTGTTGTCGCTATGTTCGTGCTGTGTGAGAACTGCCTGGCCCCCAAGGCTCAGTTCTGGAGCTCCTCTGAGATCTGAGTTGTGCAGAGGAAGGCAGCCCTCTCAGCTGGATTTGTGGCCAACAGCATCTGCCCACAAGGACCTAGCAGATACAAAAGTCCACTGCTTTTGGACCTGACACACCAGGCTTGGGATTTAAAGGGCGTTGGTGTATGGACAGGCAGGAGCTACAGGCCCGCCTTGTAATGCAAGAGCCCAAAATTTTAGGGTGTTCCATCAGGAGGAAGCCTCCAAAAGTTTTGTTAGAAGTTATTTTTTGCAAGGCTTAATGCACAACTCTTACTGGAGGAAACATGTTTACTATATTAACATGCTGTATGCCTCATGAAGTCTGTTTAGGGACTTTATTTCAAACACTGGTTATAGTTTCCTTTGAAGGCTTATGCAAGTCGAGCTTAGAATAAAAAATGAGCTGGTAATTTAGAATTTTTCTGACTGTTTGCATACAATTTTCTTTTTAAAATATACGGAGAAAAGGAAACAAAGGTTTCATGATGAGAAAAAACTGAAATACAAGAACTTCTGTGGGAAACTGAAATAGCAGCAGGATTAAAAGCAAAAAATACATGCATCCCATAGACTCCTTCCTTGTCTCTGAGGCCTCTCACTCAAGAACTGACCAGGACCACTGTGGCTTTGTTTATGGCATCTGACAAGCTCAAAGCCTCTGGCTGTAGGACTGCATTAGGTACTTTTTAAAGCATTTTTTTGAAGCTCTAGGGAACAATAAAACAGTACCAGGAATCAAATTAATCCTTTTCATGTTTGCTCCTTCAATATTTTTAATGTAGAGGTAAATATACTGGTAGGCATGGATATATGTGATTATATACATGTATATGTGTTGAAATATCTTATTTAACTGTAACAGAATTGCTAAGATCTGCCATTTTTTTACATTGGAAAACTCCAGACAATTTCAGAAGGACATGTGATGTGATACTTGTATATTCTTGTTTTAGAAAGCTAATCAACAACATATATAATTTTTGTTAATTACATTTAACAGTTATTCATAGCATATTAGCTTAAATGAAATAGCTTCTTTTCCATATTCAAGCACTTTGGGGGAGTTTTTAAGAATTTTAGAAAGAGAATGGATTTTTAAGGTTTGTTTTACCACCACTGGAGTTAATAATTTCTCATCAACCTCAACATCTGCAGGACTGAAGTCCCAAAATATAGATGGCTTACAGCTGTCATCTTGCCCTCTAGTGGTATTTTTTTAAAGTCACCGCTGATGAAAAAAAACAGATGGACAACAGTATTTTAAATTTATGAAAAATATGAATTGACTTATGTTGCTGCTGGAGAAGAAAACAGCCATATAAATGCCTAAGTATTCTAATTTCCCCTAGCAGAGCAGGCAAGATAAAGCTGCCACAAAAACTCTGAAAACTTCACACACAAGTTTGAAGTTGAAGGTTGGGCAACTCAGGCAGCTTGATTTATTTTTTTATTAAAAAATACCCACATTTTTTCCAACTTCTTCTCTGGTGTTTCAATGTCCTTCATCCCTGATAAGATTATACTACTATTTCATTTCCTGGACAGTACCTATGATGTCAGACTTGTTGGATCACTAAATATCAGGTAGTTTTGCAAGGACTAGGAGCAAAAGTTAAAAAACCATCTTGACTGCAGGAATTTCTACCTTTGATTTTCTGCAGGTATCTCTCTGGCTTTTTACAGGATGCATAGAGACAATGCTGAGATTCAAAACCTCCAGTAGAGTGGTGAAGACACAGGTCTTCCCAGGCTCACGCAGGGAAAGGTGGCCAGGTACTGTTAAAGAACTTCTAGTCAAGCTGAGCTGAAGCTGATTCATAGCAGAATAAAGGGATGCTGCACTGATCTAATTTATTTCTTACATCAGTTCTGTGGTATGTTACATGCTTCTTGTCTTTTTGATATCTTCCTGCACTGTTCTGCATGTAAAAACAAAACAGGCTGGGGGCAAATCAAGTGAAAGACAAGTTGCTCCTCTTCGACACAAAAGACACTAGAAACTAAGGGTGAAATCCTATTGCTACATAGGAATTGGATATCTTTTTTACGCCTTGTCACATGTTTCTACCTGATTTTACACTGGACTAGCATGACCAGGCAGAGGTTTGGAGAGCTGATCTAACTGAAGCCCAATCTAGCACGAGTACATTATTTCTTTTTAGCTAAATCAGGTCTTCAATTCACCAGGTAAGTCGTAGGACTGCTTTAAGAGAGGGAAGAGCTTCCGAGAAAATCTGGACTTTGAACAGCTTCATCTGCAAAGGTGCTGACTGCAAAATCTGGCAGGTCTGTGAGAACTAAACTTGCAATAGTGTCTACTGGTCTAGGGTATTTTCACTTTTACAGATCGAACTTAAGATAGTTAAACAGTCCGATCTCTACAGGGTACTAAGCATGCTGAGCAAGTCTCAAGGCTAGCAACTTAAATCCATTGAACCATTACTTAAAATATTTTTTAAATTTTGTCTGGACCACAATTGAAATATGCTACTGTTGGAGACAATGCCAGTGTATGCAGTTTATATATGTGTGTGGATGTGCATGAATACCTATTTTATGTAAAAGGTATATATGTAGATGTTATATATGATCTTTAGATACATATATATAAAAATGAACAAATTCTCCAAGTGGAAGACATTTGAATTGTGAGAAAGTTTAGGCCCACTTTTTGTTTCCAAGTAATGGTAGGATAGTCAGAACATTTTCAAAAACCTGTCTAAATACCAGGCCTGCAGTGAAGATGGGACTAGTAGTATAAATGCAGAAAATCAGTCCCCAGCATAAGAATTTGACCCTCAGCACTCTAGCCACTGACTTGATCACAAAAGTTTCTTGCTCATACTGTGATATAACCTGTGCAGCACTAGTACAACATATGCTAAGAGACAGGGAGCTATCATGCAGTTAATTATCTACAGGCTCTGAATAACAAATATGCTTGAACTAACAAGTGTGGACACAATTTTATATTAAAAAAGAGAGAAAATGAATGAAGGTACTATGCCTAATGTGAGAAGCAAAAAGGAGATCTACAAAAGGCTGTGGTTATGCATAGCTGACCTCAAGAGCAACCCTCCTGATGGATGTGTCTTCTCTGCAATGAGCTGAATTTCACCAAAAGCGCCTAACATGCTTCATTTTATCTGAACTGGTTCTGTAGAACTACCTCAATTACAGTATGACCCCAGCAAAGTCACTCTGGTCAGACGGAGCTCAAAGCTCCATGGTGAGTTCTGTGACTCAGAAGGTGAAAGCCTACACAAAATGGAATAATGGTCTTGCTTGGTCTTTGCTATAGGACAGAAAGCGCAGCCAACTATTGCTTACCGTGTAGCCTGTAGCTTGGTTTAAAGCTGAGAACACACCACCAGTCAGTCTCTCATGTCCTGGCCTGACAGGAGACAGATCTAACCTATGGCAAAGTGAAGCATTTAGGGACCTTTATTTCAGTTTTGAGGGCTGTTTTGAGCAGAGGTACCCATTATAGCACAGAAATTCAGGACAAGTGATTACTGTGTGCCAGATTTGTGGAGAGAGGGTGGGAGGTGTTCATCTGCATATGCTGTAAGAGTTCATTAAACACAGTAAACTGCCTGCAAAATTCACATAGTGAAAAGACAGTACTTCATTTCCCCCTCTCTATTGGAGAAAGACAGAGAACACCTATCTCAGTAGTCACCATCTTAAAGGATTCTGTTCAGTACAGAGAAAGTACCTGGTAACACTTCAGTGGGGCTAGGCTTCTGCCTTGTGCTTATCGTCTGCTCTCAGGCACTTAATTCCAGAAATCAAAAAAATATATTCCTAGACTAGAAGAAAATTGCCTTCAAGATTTTATGCAGCAAATCTTCACCACTACATTTGCTCTGCGTAACTCATGCATTTGTAGAGTCATGTATGGGCAAGAGAAAATATCAGAACACCAACTTTCAAAATGGCTGTGAAAAAAATGTTTTAATTCAATTGTCAAGAGGCAGGATTTCATTAACAGTGTCATACAATAAAGCTTTGCCATCCAGTTTGGGTGATTCTAGGCTATCCATCATTTAACATTTCAACTGTGTCAGGAAACTGACAGTCATTCATATTTTCACTGAGTTACTTCTTCCAAGGCAAGTCCTTAAGTGATTTGCCTTCTCCTGCATGTATTTGCAGTATATAATTATTTTAAACCAGAAAGAACGCTACGGCTTTCCGCACCCAGTCATCTTGGATTTCAGTGAAAATTACTCAGATTGAAAGGGATGTGTTATTGTAACTCACTCCTGTTTATATGCCCCAAAATATCAGTCACCGTGGGTGGCGGAGGAACCTCCACCAACATGCTGATTTGTTCTGTTACTACATGTACTTTGAGATTATCAACAGCCTGAAAAAATGGAATCTGCCATATGTCTATACTCAGCCATTCTCCATTTGGTTGAATGGACAATTCCTATTTTATAAAGCTCTGGCTTTTACTCTCTTGAATCAAGCTGAATGGAGAGACTTAGTACCCAAGTAAATCCAATGATCTAAAGCCAAGCAGCACAATTATGATCATCTATCTGACCTTCTGCACCACATAAAATTCTATCTAGTCATAGGTTAGTCAATTTGTGGTTGAGTCAGGCTATCTCTTTTAGGAAGGTATCTGCCCTTTTAGTCAGCTGCAGAGAGCCTCAAAGTAAGGGGCAGAGCACCAAACATTTTTCTAAAGAAAATGGAATCAAGCAGAAGTCCTAGCTATGCAGTCTCACCCATGGAAAATTACACTTTCGGGAATGCTGAGATAAATCAGAGTTTTTGGAGTAGTGCATCAGGTTTGGAATATATCCTTAACTACTCTGGAATGCTGCTGAAGAATTTCAGGTTCTCTGTGTATATTATTTTTCTCTCTCCTGCAGTCACATGAAGACATAACATTTTCTATAAAGGAAATGATGAGTACAAGAAAAGCTTGGCATGTCAACTGAGGGCAGTCAGATCAGCTGCCTGCAGGAATACTTCTGGTCCCTTCACTGATTTGTTGGGGAGCAGAATCCCTATAGTCACTGTGAATACCTTTTCTAGTATGACAAATAGTGAAGTGGCTTTGTTAGCTACAGCTACAGGATACATCACAATAACTCTCATTTCCTACCAGATTAAAAAAAGCTATAGCCAAGTGAGATTTGACCAGATCTTAAACACCATCACTGTGGGAAGCCCAGGTTCTGGCACTATTTCTCAGGTTTTCATACCATTCTTTGATAACATGAGATAGACATGTTTCCATTGTTTTTTCCTCTCTTTTCTTGTACCACATCCATCACTATATACCATGCAGAATTAGTTTCTTCTGTCAAATCGGGATATTATCAAAGTCTGCCATAGACAAGTGCTGTTGTTTTGCAATCCCTGCTGCTCACTATGGTGCTCAGAACCACCTCACTCCACTCAGTATTATCACTAGTCTATTTTCAAGGCAAGTAGTATTCTTTTTTACTACGTAAGTTTCTTTTTGGTTCCACACTCATGAACTTCCTAAGTATTCAATATTATCTTAACAACAATGCCTGCCCTTGACCCTATGAACTGCTTCTGTGACTCACAATGAGCTGCAAAGTCTTTCAGGAACCTCCACCTCCACTCTCCAACAACAGACACCTGAACAGCAGGCTGCACCTTGGTATGGGCCATGGCCTATGAGAACAGTGTGTGCTATTTAATGCTGCAAGGCTTACCCTCAATCTTCTCTCTGCTCACCATGCAAGAGTGAGGAAACTAGAAGATAAAAGCAGCTACACCAGCCCCACCAGCAGCTTCCTCATGGCTGCTGGGGAGAGCCAGGGGCAGGGGAAGAGATGCTGTTCCCCTGGGGGATGCCAACGTGCATTCCAAGCACAGAAGCAAGGCTCCACCAGAGAGGGGCAATGGCACCTGAAGGACAGGGCACTTGTGGGAGGAGGACTGTGGGTTCAAGGAGTTGGTCAGACAATGATATGAATAAGCAAGGAAAAGCCAGGTATAGGATTTTTGAGGTGAAAAGCAGAACATTCCACATGTGGCTTGACTGGAGTGGAAGTAATTTCTGAGGGGAAGAGGGACGGGAAGCATTTTGGAAGAGAGGTGGAATACAGAGAATGAAGGTATGGTGCAGGCCAAAGCGTATGTCCAGATGAACTATCACAGCAAGGAAACTTGGGAACCATTAGTTTTGTGAAATGACCAAAGAGTAAGAGTGACCTCTAATCTTGGTTTATATATTGATTCAATGTATTGCCTTGGGCAAGGAATCGGTTAGATGGGATTAATTATGTCTATCTACCTATTTCAAAGGGCTGCTGCAAGGATTAATTAGTCATTGTTTGGAGATTTCTTTGAAGATGAAAATGTAGAACCATATAATTAAATGAAATAATTAGCCATAAGGTTACGTGACTTTGATGTTTTCCAAATATGCATAAATTAATACCATAACATCTACTTCCATTTCATTCTTAAGCATATTGTAATCCTGGATAAAGAATTAACAGTGTCTGTAAAACAGTACTACAATACTGCGATTACATGAGTGGGATTCATTTTAGAAATAAGACTACATTAAAATTATAACGTTTAAAGCCATAAAACTTGGGCTTATATATCAAACTTCCTGTTGATATTCAAAGACTTAGTGAACCTGAGATAGACCACTGAAGTTTTAAACTGTTTCATCTACAGAAACAAAGTTCTGCTTGCTTTCCAACAGTCAGGAATTGTAGATGATGTTCCTCACAACAGCAGTGAAACTCCACTGAAGAGAAAGGAATTACTGATGTACATGTGATAAGGATTACAGTCTAGCCCTGGCATTGTGCCTGCTGGGGTGACATGATAGGCTATCATGTCACACATTTCACTGTCTTCTCCAGGACAAGCCCGGACCAGAACACATGAGAAGGGTGATGGATCTTCCCCATCTGCCACTCTAAATGAACTGAAAGATGGTAATACTCTGGCATGCAGCTTCAGAAAGCATCAACTATCAAAGACCTACTAAATCAAAAGATGCTACACAATTTTGTGTCATCACCTCAGGCCAGATGAGCTAATACCTCTGACAGAATCACACCTTTGATATTCAGTGGGTTTTCTTTTCGTTCTGCACACCTATTCACAAGAGTGTAACAGGGTTTCCTGTGTGTTTTTTCACCATGGTATCACAGCACTATCACCATGTCACACTGAGTCACTTTATACCTATGGCAGTCACAGTTTTTACTGATATTTCAATTTGTCAACATAAATTACTCGGAAACCATCATGGAAAGCTGCTGTGGAAAGTTTCAAGACTAGACTTACTACCAAAGACTTTTAACCTTTTTTTTTTTAATGGAACTCTTATTAAATGTTTCTGAAAGGACACAACAGCTTCTCCACAGTTTGCTTCATTGTAGGTGTTGCTTAGCATTCATATAATTACAATGACACAAATCAAGTTTTGTTTTGCATTGGCTGTTTTCCAAACAGCTTTTGTGCACTGGTTTATTGAACTTGGAGGGGAGGAAGGAGTGAGAGGGAGTGTTACATTCCTTAAGGGTCCAATCATCCCACCTAATTTTTCACAGCTCCTAATATCCATACCACCCCCTGGCAGGACCCATCTGCTGGTAGGAAATCGTGCCTAGGGCACTATTTTTCTCACTTAAAGTTGCTGAATAGAAACAGAAGTTTGGAAAATGGCTGGACAGAAATAAAATATGCCTATGTTTGTATTCACCTATCATTAGACCGCACACAGAGAACTTCTTCTAATTTATTATGTCAAACCAGTGCCTTGACCATGGAGCTCAGAATTCAGTCCTTATGCAATTCCATCTTATCCCATGGAAGCAAATCTAAAGATTCCAGCCAGCGAGCAAGTACTTCCTCCCCGCCTTAGCATCTGTTTGGATTAATTCTCACCTCTACAGCCTCTTTTGTTTTGTCCTTTTCACTTTCACCTTGACTCTTGCTCCCCATCAAGAGACTTACTGATTCTTAATTTATTCAGGAGATAACATCAATATTCACTCCCCTCACATCTTCATTGCTTTTACCTCATCAAACATATCTTCACAATATAATCATGTCATGCATGCAAGACTTTCAGAAAGTCTTGAAATGTGTTTTAAAAATCACTGCCAGGCAAATCCTTTGAAAGAAGTTTTCTTAACAATGGCAATGTGCTGTTTTACCATACCAAACACATTTTGGTCAATAACAATATGACAAAGTTTTATAAAAATATCTCCATTATTTATGAAAGTTGCTATTCAAGTGATATTGCTCATTTAATCTAAGTAATCACAGACCCTAGAGTGAAACTGGGAAGTAATATTATATAGCAGCCGAAAAAGAAATAGATGAGACTATGTACACATAAGAACTTTGCAGTTAAATAGCATACCTGTATTTCTAACACAGTGATAATGCACCCTAGGTACAGACTAGCAATCAGATTCAAATCATCATGGGTTTGTACATGAACATAATGAACACTGAGCATATTCTTTGAAAAATAATAATTATATCCTCTTGCCAAAAAATAGCAACACTTTTAAAAATTATTTCCTCTTTAGCACAGTCCCTTTTCCATGTGCAGAACAGATCATCTTCTGTTTAAATACCACAATCGTGACTACAAAATACCAGAGTCAGCCAATACTAAAAACACTTACATGTTGTATATGCTCATAATAAAGACCAAAAATACGAAAGCACTTGCAAAAGCAGATTGTGCACATTAGCTTCAGGGCAGCAGAGACATGTGCAATGACAGCCTTATCTTGATACTGTAATTTAATTTGCAGTGGCCCTTTTTGCCTAGGAGTTCTACCTGCCTCATAACTTATTTGACATAAAAGAACCATAAACCATTTTTTGAAAGATATATAAACACCCTAATATATAATGCCAGTATCACCAGGAATGACAATGAATATTATTTCCATTCTAATTATTTATTTCAGGTGCATGTAACTATCTTTTTTTTGTTTAATTATTAAAAGTCAGACAAGTAGGTGAGGCAGACGATAGTAGTTACTCACATCACATGTAGCATACAGATTCCACTCTAGAACTTCTCTTCCTGAGGCTGAAAGAGAATGATTAGCAAGTACTGAAGTCTCTGGCAAGGAGATAAGAAGGGGCAAGATGGGGAATGATCTTATATATTCTGTATCAAATTACATGCTGAAGGGGAAGCAGGGTAACCTTCCTTACAGACTGAAAGGGTATTGTAAAATAAGCTATCAGAAATTGCCTCTAGGCATAATTCAGAAATCTCTTTTTTTTTCATACTTGTGGAACGCAGAAGCCTTAGGCAAATTAGTTTTCTTTGCATTCTGTCTGTAAAATACCATAGAATAAAACAGAATGCACTGTTTTCAGTTGGAAGGAAGCTATAATGATCATGTAGTCTGTCTGACAACTTCTGACCTGACCAAAACCCAAAGCATGTTATTAAGGGCTTCAAAATGGAGACATTAATACCTTCTTCCTTCTGCACTTTCTCTTGTCTATTCACTATGCAAAGTACTTGTAGTAAAAACTTTTTGTCTCTCTTCACACGCATGTGTAGAGGATTTAGCATAATTGACTGATGCCTTCTGGTATTGTTGTAATACCAGTATCTAAAAATTAGCTGATTTCTATTTACAGTTCCACCACTGAATTCAAAATAAATTCTGCTATTTCAATGAACATCTATGCACAATTTACAGATTTAATAAATAATTAGAATATTTACCAATTATTCTGAGACAGGGGAATGTTTAACTAAATGTACAGAATACTTTTAGTCCCCACAATAAATGAAGCACATGAGTCTCCGGAACATTAATAGCAGCACCATATCTAGCAGCAGTTGAGTAAAACATTAAAAAACAGCATTATGTTTGGAAATTTGATGCCTTCAGGATGGTTTCAATATTCAGTGACACATTTTTGTCCATGACTGTAAAGGGAGTCCTTATGAATGATATTTCACTCATTCCTCTTGCTATTCAATTAGATGTGGCTGATATGTTAAGTCGTTTTCAGTAAGAACATAAGACACCACCAAGAATGGCTTTCAACAACATTAATCAATAATGCAATAGCACAGTGGATGATAATGAAAAGGCAGAAGTTACTAGTGCTAGCACTGTGCTCTCTGAGACACTGCTCTTCTTTCATGTGAGCTACTGTGCAGTGATAGTACCCCTTCTACACCAGAGCCAGGTTAGCATGACTCTGACAGAAGAACACTTCTCAAGGCCTTCTATCATTGCCCCCCTCAACTGCTATAGCACTAAGAACTACAAAACTAACTTGCACTTTCAGCCATTACATGTACCAATTCAAATAGCCCAGAAATTTCAGGGTATGAGTTTATATGTGCCATTCATTACTCCAAAGTGGCAATTAGGCCTCAGACACATGATCATGTTAATCCGAGTATAAAGTTTTTTCTGCAATTAAAAGGAAAAAAAATCCTAAGCACAGTGCAACTTGCTGTGCAGTTGATCTGCCTCAAAATGCTTTATCCATGAAAATATTTCTTTTAACAAGAAGTTACAACAATAACAACATTCCATCTCATCATCATCCAAAGCCCTGGCTTTTTTTTGTTTGTTTACAAAGGTGTTCGCCAATTTAGACCAACTGTACAAACAGCAAGCGAACAGAAAGGCTTTTTTCTGCTGCCAACTCCTCTTACACCTATTAATCTTTGTAATCACAATCCCTCCCTCCTCTCCAGAAACCCCTGTGCTGGCTGCAGTCCAGATTTCAGGGTGCTGCACATAGACTTATCTTCTTCACACCAAAGGCCTCAGTGCCAAGCCTAGCACTGATGTCAGTGGCCTGCCTGAGTGAATCATGAGCTATCACAGCTGGGACAGCAAGGTCCTCAGTAAAACTCAAAATATCTCACTGAAGCTGTTTTCTCTTTCCATAAATTAACCAACATCAGTATCTGAACAATAAAAGCTAAAAAGACACATCACTAGACGGTATCTCAAGTGTCAGCAGAAACACAAACTAGAGGATATGAAGAGAGTGCCTGACAGCACAAGTACTCTGGCAGGGAATGAGGATGCCAGTTGCAACTACCAAGGAGATCCTGGGAGTAATAAGAGAAAATACCCACTTGAAGCAGTAGCTTGCAAAATCCTAGGCTAGAAATAATGACAAAACAGACTTCAATGATGTGAAGAAAGCACAGCATCTGCCCTCATTGTGTGCCACCACTCTTCATTACTGTTGGTGCAATTCTGTTTGTGCTTCAAGTTTTGCTTTACACAGCACAGCCTACTGATAAAAAAATGGCCTCCTCCCGCCCTTTGGTCTTACGCCTTTTATTAGAAAAAACACAGTGCCTGTCAAAGGAAAGCAGATAGTTCTATGTATCTTGCTCTCCTGTTGATCATTTTTCATTGACGTTTCCAACAAGAAGGATTCCAACACCTCTTCTGGGCTGGACCAAATCTGCAGTATAGGCTTTCTCCATTTCCATAACTGGTTTAAAGGTCCTCTTACCAAAAGACTGCCCTGTGGTACAATGAATAATCTACTTCAAAAAATAATGATGCTATATAAGTTACAAAGCAGAAATATATTGATTTTTTAGTGCAATCTACATTATATCTGGCAGCAGGCAGCATGTAAGTCACCTCTGAACAGAGCCTTTTGACCATGTCCTATTCCTTTTACATGGTGATTATATGCCACAGAGCAAATGAAACAAGTGGAATGGGGTCAAATGGGCATCTCTGCAGCGTATTAAGATAAAGAACTTTATAATTAAAACTGGAAGATCTAGTCATCTTAACGCAGACTAAAGATTAGGATCAGTGCTTTTACAGGAAGATTAATTATACTTTGAGAAGTAGGGAATGTATCAGAAGGAAAAGCCTGCTTCATGAAAGCAATTTAGCAAATGCAGTTTCAGCTATGACTGTAAAAACAATTCTATGACATACTAGTAAATGTCAGTTACTTGAAACATTATTTATCCTACATTCAACAGAATTGTCTTCATGCTCTGCTTAAAGCAACTGAAAACAAAAATCCATTTGCTCTGTAATTTTGTAGTTGTAGGTACATGACCCATTAGCAATGGCATTTTTCCCACCAGTAGTTCATAACATCCCCTAAAATTAATAGAAAATAAGATAATGGTACTGAACTTCTACAGCTGTTATCAGTTTCGTCTGTAAAAAAAAAAAGAGGAAAATGGAAGAGTTTGTTTTCCTGCCAACAGAAACATGCAGTTATTTTTTATGCTAACACATTAAGCAGGGATATAGTCATTAAGACTGCTATGGTATTTTGCATATTTTAGCAAAATTGCAGGGGAAAATAGGCGCTCTTCGAGTAAAAATTTTTTTAATGTTTCCTATAGCAGCAGTTGCTATAATAACAAAGTTTAGAGCAGGTGTTTGCTAACGAGTTTCTAAAGATAAATAAAAAGCACTTTGAGATCTCATGCTACAGATTTGTTTCTAATGCACTGTAACTTACATTCAGAGTCTACCAACCCTTTTTAGACTGTTAACTTTTTGTGATACTTTTCAGTAATTTCATTGCAAACCCCTGTCATTCAATATAACATACATGAAACACATCTTGGCTTGATCGCGGCTAATCATGCATGAGGTGAGGGAGATCTTGCTACTTTTCTCCAGCTACCACAAAAAAATCTGTGTCCTTGCATTGCTGATAACAGGCCTAGATTCCCTACAGATTCAGAGGAACAAAGCAAAGGTGAAGGGATGTTTGTGTTTTTCCTAAACACATAATCAATCATGTTTAGTCAGCTTGGGTGTGTATAAACAGAAGTTAAAGGGCTAAGCTCTTTCTATGAAATGACATTCTGGGCATGTAGGTGAAAATGAGAGAGATTTAACACTCTGAGTCAGAAAGTATTAGAAAGGCTAACGGATTAAGTAAATTAAATGTGTGGGATTTGCAGATGCTTAGTTTTCTTCTGGTGTACATGCTTCCTAATTTTTCTTCTTCAGTATGTACCACTCCATTATTGCCTACCTCAGGTACTATTTTCTTCTTGAGCAGCAACCAAGGGATTCAATTCTTGTTGAGCAGGCTGACAGATGTTACCAGTTTGGGGGGGTTTGTTACGGGCAATTCTTTAAAGCTCCTATTTCAACAATCAGATGATTATACTAGATTTTGAGCTTCCAAGGAAGCCTGAGAAGTAAGTCTTGCACCCTTCTCCATCTGATCTGACATGGACATGCCATGGCACAGCCGTAGTGGTCAGGCTCCTCTTCTCATGAAAACATCACAAAGCCATTTCATCCACCAGCATGGCTGGTTCTATAAAACTTGACTACTTCTGAATAACTATGGAAAACAAAGCCACCAGCATGGTTTAGGAGGTGTAAAACTGATAAGCACTATACAGTGACAGTAGCAACAAAGCATTGACTCAGCCATTCCACCAGCCTCAGGCTAGGTAACAATTTTGCACACAGTAATTGCTTGCACATACACCTTACAACTACCATTGTAGGGTTTCCTTCCTGCCCTGGCACACTTTAAGGAAGCAGGAAGTGTGCAGACACTACATTAGTTGGTCACATATTCTGCAGAAAGCATAACATACAGCAATCACTTGCCATAGCAACCTTAATGTATGGAGAATCAATTGAAGAAATAAACTGATTTTAATTACAGGAGTAAATGTAATTAGCAAGTAAGCTATATCTAAACAACATAAGAGAAAGGGAAAGTTGTTTTTTTTTTTTTGAAAAACAGCCGAAAGGGTCTTTTTTTCTTCAGTTGAGAGCTTAATGGGCATTATTGTTACTCAGCGTGTCCCCAAGGGCAGCCCTGCAGCCACTGAAGGGAAGGGAGTGGCAAAGGGTTGCCAACCACCGTTTTCTGATCCCAAATGTTGTCAATGTTATATGGTCACCCATATGGTTATACATGTCTGGCCTAACACGAGTGTGACCCTGTGCCTGAGTTAGACGCATTAGGTTCGTTTTGTAAGCATTGGAGAAACACAGGCATCTTTAGTGAGAAACACAGCTCATTCTCTGGTAGAAAACTAATTATTTTTGTGTGCGAAGGCGGCCAAGGTGACTTGCTCAGGCTGAAGACATCGAACTCGGGGCCGCTCCCTCCTTTCCTTGCCCTCAGAGCGCCCGAGCCGCTGGCCAGGCCCGCAGGCAGCAGCGCAGGCCGCCCCCTGCTGGGCAAGCGGCCGAACCACAGCTCCAGGCCTTCCCTCGGGAATCCCTGCGCTCTCCGCATGGGGCACAGCTTCCACAAAATCATGCAAATTGTGCCCCCACGTTGTTATTTACTCTGCCAAACCTCGCTACTGAGGGAGACAGGCAGGCAGTATCTTTTTCCCCCAAAAAGATATGGGGATGAAATGAGAGTTTTCCATTTCCGATGTGTGGGGTTGTTCTATAAGAAGACAGTAAGAGCAATGGTGGCTTCAAACGAAAGACTGAACCTTAATTAGGACGGTGAGAAGAAAGGCACAGCTGCTTGCCTTCAGGAAACGGCAGCGAGAGCCTAAGAGCAGATGTAGCCAGGAATTCTGTTTGCAGAGTTCCTTTATACTGAAGTGCTAACCCTTGTTAAGCAGCTGGTTTGGCAAAGCCTGGGCACCAGGCTTCAGGAATCCAGCCTTACTCTTTAGGTTTTAATCCTCCTCTATAAAA